>MU223364.1:122557-142040 GCA_018584345.1 Thuja plicata | reverse complement strand
AAAGGGAAACTAACTCAGAAATAGAAACTACCTAAGATTAGCTTAAGCAACTAGAGTGAATAGGGAAGTTACTAATTAGATCATAATGATTTAAATTAGTAACCTCGATATTCTATTACTCTAACAATACATTCTTTGTTTATAATTACACAAACTTAGACATATTTTATTAACTACGTCAGGTCTTATCTTAAAAAGGGATGGCTTGATATGTTCTGATATTGAAGGGTTTCCATTGTATATTTCTAAAGATTGCATGTACTATTTGGGGGTAAGAACAGTCACAATATTGTTTTTGAGCAATTTCAGGGTAATATTATGAATATTATGGAGACTGCTCACAAATTGAAATAGGGTTACAAAGTATAAGCATATAATTTTGCTTTGTGTCACGACAGTATATAATGGTTTTATATGAAGGAGACAGAATATTTGTTTTTGAATGACCGGCTCTTTATTGACACAAATAGCTTGGAATCTGTAGACAAAGAGATTAAGTTACCAAAGGGAAGTTTTATAAAGTCTTAATTAATTTTTTGTAGCAGCATTCAGTTTACCATCAAAATAATTCTGGTTTATCACTCATTTTGTCTCCTTGAACAATTTCGATTGTATAAAATAACATATTTGAGTGCTAAATAAATTTTAAATTTCACACACACACACAATATGTATGTATGTATGTACGTATATGTGTGTGTGTGTGCGCGCGCACACACACACACACACACACACACATGAGAAACAAATAAGCACTCAAGTATATAGTTTTATATACTGTGGATGAAATAGAGCAAATGAAATTTATTATTCAAACAACTCATACAGAGTAACCTCAGCAGTCACCTTGTGTAGCACTATGGTTTCTATGGAAGCAAGGTTTATTATCAATTTCATCTTACAATTTAAGTTATCATATAGTAATTTATATTAGGAGGGAATTCACTTTTATCTAATAAGGAATTGTTGCAATTTCACACACACACACACACATATGAGAAACAAATAAGCACTCAAGTATACAATTTTATATATTGTGGATGAAATAGAGCAGATCAAATTTATTATTCAAACAACTCATATAGAGTAACCTCAGCAATCACCTTGTGTAGCACTATAGTTTCTATGGAAGCACGGTTTATTATCAATTTCATCTTACAGTTTAAATTAGCATATAATAATTTATATTAGGAGGGAATTCACTTTTATCTAATAAGGAATTGTTACAATTTCAGTTCAAAGATGCTTTGTTTGTTCAATAGGATGGTCTAAAGTTTTTGCTTTACAATTTTATGATGTTCATAAATGCATTAACACGGTTAATTGATTTCATCTATGTCTATGACATTGGCAAATTTTTGCACAGTTATATGAGGTAAGGAAGTAAGAATAAGGGATGCATTACCTCTTATTACTCATGATTATTATGGTCTGTCATCAGTTACCTTTGGTTGCACACTATCTTTCTATGCATTAAAAAATACTGCTCCAGAATGCATATATTTGATGAACTACAACTAATTGTATGTTTGAAGTCATTTCTTGATATTCAACCGAGTTGTAGATGTGATGATAAACATTATCAGTTAATGTATTGTCATTGATGTCAACTTATTTGAGTATTATTATGGTGGAAAATATTTGTTATGTATTGAAGATGTGGAACAAACAAAGTTTACGTGGTCGGAAAATGATGAGTTTTGTATACACCGAGAGATAGTGAACATCGAGTAAAACACGGTGTATACTAAGCACAGTGATAACCGAGCTAGGGATCGCTGACACAACAAGGTATTGACCGAGCAAATTGATTCAAACTGAGGCCGACTAGAATGTTGAGTTGGCAATTGATGATTTCAAGGTAAAAGATAAAGTTTGTTATTTTGATCAAACGGCTATAAAAATCCAATGAAGATCGGACGACAAAGATTGAAACTTGTTTTTAACACAACTACCGAGGAAGGTTTAAACATTAAAATTAACGATGGAGATTAAGCAGCAAAATCTGAAGGATGAAAATTAAATGAGACATGATGTCTATATAAGAGATGTAAGAGATTCATTATGAAACATACATGCGAACATATGTTGAAGCGAACATGCGAAGTTTATGCATGACTAATCAAACTGGTTACAGACAGAACCGAGCGTTTTCTGCAGACATCACCAAGCAAACAGAGGAAAGAACATTACCGAGGAGAACAGAGTATGGTGAATCAAATGAACTGAAGTGAACAAATTGATCAGAGGTATTATGTACTTAGCATAGATCTGAAAATCTGCAAAACAGAGTTGTATTTGAATCAGATCATTACTGTATCAGTTTAACCATTGCTACAGATAAATCTCTTAACCGAGTAAGACAGTGAAAGTCTTTATTATAACATTCAAATGAATGTTGAGTGTTTTCTTGTTGACCCCATAGTGAATGCATGGTCAAAAGAGAACTGTTAGTTTTAATTCCTCTAACCAGGTCACATTTAATAGTGTGCATTGTAACCTTTAACAGAGTTGGCTCTTCACCGAGCTCACTTTAGAAGAGTGAAAATATTTTGGGTTACCGGTCCCATGTGGTTTTTCCCTTAGCAAGGTTTCCACATTAAAAATCTATGTCAATGTGCATGAATGATTGTGGATTGTTATTTTACTTTACACTTTATTTTATTGACCTAGATCGGTAATCACAGTATTAATTTACTGACATTCGGTAAACACTATTGACTAAAGTTTGAGATACATAATACATTTTCACCGAGTTGAATTATATGTTTGAATTTGTTTTGATATACATCTGGAGGAATTGGGACTATAGGATAATTGTGAGGAAACTGATTCTAACTGATATATAAGAACAAGAATATTGACAATCGGTGGTCTTATGTATAACAATCCCTTTATATTGCAATGGGGAAAATTTTGTATTTGTATTTATATTTGTATCTATAGCTGATCCTCATCTAAGGATCACCAAATTGTAAAAAATACTACTCCAAAATGCATATATTAAAAGTCCTAATGGATAGGTGTCATTTGATGATTTGCTATTAATATCTTGCTAACATTCTAAACCCATTTGATAGCAGCAAAAGTTGTCTCGATTTCTTGTCTTGTTGGTTTCTTAGAAAGATCTAGAGATAAACCAGACATTGTATCTAATCTCTACCCTGCATGTTTGAAGTGGGTATTGCGAATCTCCAAACAATCCAAACTTTCATAAGTTCTGGGCTAAACTAGAGGTTTTCTTTCCTTCATTCTTTCTTACCAGTGCCCACACTTAGTAGAGGTGTAAAATGTAACTACTTTTACAAAATTAATAAAACATAGTGGCTTCAGTTGTTTACCGATAAAAAAACAACAACTAAACATGATTCATCTATCAAAGTAACCAAAAAGAAGAAAAAGAACTATTTCATTTTGACATCTGCAAACTTGTGTTAAAGAGCAACAAGAATTAAAAAATAACAATTGAAAGATGAGACTAAGGCATCAAATTCACTACATAGAAGTAAGTTCTTCATTTTACATTTGTTTTATCTCTTCTTCTTTTTTTTTTTCATTTCTCAAGTTATTTTTTCAAGAAATTTAACACATGGGGAAGGCATTGTGAGTTTATTTTTCATTTATTTGAACTTGTAGATCTCGTCTATATTCTTAACAAAAAAATCGTGAACAATAAGAGTAGAGATAGTGACGAGGTGAAGTTCAAATGGAAGAAAGAAGTAGATCTAGAACTCATAGAAATATGGAAGCCATTGGGGGTTCTTTAGAGAGGGAGTGTAACAAGACCAACAAATTCAAACCCATTTGAATGTCCTAAGCTCCTCAAAATCTATATGAAAGGTCCATTTAACTCTAATTAACCTCTAATAGCAATATCACAATTTGACTTGTTCTAGAAAATGCCTCTTATTTATCAATTGATGATCTAAAGGGGATCTGTAATGAGTGGTTCATAAGGCACAACACTTGCTAAAGGTTTGCAAATGGGATTGCAAGCTAAGTGGGATTAACCTTGGAGGAAACTTTGTGGTTAAGCATGTTTGAGTTGGAGCCATACTAGGATGGGCGAACTCCGGGGAAGGCCCAATGCTTCACCCTTGTCAGCACCACTTGAATGCAATGAGTGCTAAGTGTTCCATTCATTCTCATGGAAGATGGGTTCTTGTGAACCACTACTCATGAAAGATTGGTCAACGAGTTTAACTTAGAAACTACACAGTCGTATCCTAATAGCAAGATCATAACTGTCATAATCTTATGAATTCCTATGTCTTGCCTTGGTCTATTTAACCAAGGGGTCTCCTTTGTAATATCATTCTAGTTGATTCAGTGAAGTGAATTATGTCAATTCAATTCAATCCAGACGATCCAATCTATTGCATTATTAATAGGAATAAAATTTACATTATTTCTCTCTTGTTATTGTCCTTTCCATTAGGCCTCTAGATCTTAATGGCTACCTTCATAGCCAAATCTTACAGTTTGATCTACTTGATTTTGTTGCTAATTTTTTGTAGCATAAGGTTGAGGTAGTGGATAACACAAGATGTCCAAATGGTGTGAATTGATATGGGCAATGTCTTAGATGTTCTACAATATTTTGCATTATCTATTATGATTTGGACAACATTACAAACACCACTTCCTCAATGGTCCTTACAAGGATTTCAACAATAAATTGTGCATCCTTTGTCTATCCCTTACAATCCACTGCTTTCAAAAACATTCTCATTTAAAGGAACAATGCAATCACATTGCTCAATGGCCGATTTTTGGTTTTTTTCCATCCATAAAAAACAATAGCCAACCTTGTCCATTTCTTTGAATCCTAACGGGCTCTAATGAGTCTTCTACTAAATTCACCTCCTTTGCCAATAAGGTAAAATTTAAACTTGAATTATGGAGCACCAAACTTTGGGCCCACGTGACCAATATCCAATCAAGTAGAAATCTAGGTTAAGGTGACATTTTAAGGACACTCTTGATAATTGAGATTTTTTGTTGTAACCTATCTTCATTGCTCCAATAGGGACAAAAACCTTTATTACAAAGTGTGTTAAGTGAGGACAAAACCCCTCCACCTATATTTAGTATTTACTCAAATGTGGACTTCCAAATCAAATTAACTTCTAGATTATCAATAGAGGCCCAATTATTTATTGCAAATCTGGTCACATAAGCAATCAAGTATCAACTGCGGGTCTAAACCAATATAAGACTTGTTTAAGGAGCAATGAACACTCATAGAACCACATGCCTCATCAACAAGAATTCAACAACATTCTACATTAGATCAACACAAAAGAAGGCAATTTGCACACCACAAGAACCTACAACTATTTGCAAGGACAACTAGTGGAGAGGTCATTTGTTGTATATGGGATATTGACAAAATCATTAATTGCTAGAAATATAACCCTAGAAGTGTACCACCAAACCTAGAGAACTCACAATTACTTGTTCGCCTTAACAATTTCAAAACCACATTGAAGGGTATGTGTATTTAGTGCTCTGCAGACGTATCGGGTTCGCCTGGGTATGCCCAAGGTATGTACCTGGAGTACTCAAGCATACCCAAAGGCACTGAGCCCCAAAAAGTAACAAAAAGAGACATTTTTTTAACTTTGTTTTGCATTCAAAAACCCAAAAATGCCTCTAAAAGCACCATTGGGTTTTTCTTAGATCTAAGACCTTCAACACCTTATCATTGTGACCCCTCAAAGCCATTAGGATCTCCACTCCTAAGTCCCCATCAATTATTAGGAACTATTGTAATATAAGAATTTTGATTCTAATGAAGGGGTTTGGGTTTGGAATGGAGACCAAATTCAAAAACTTAGACAACTAAAATTATCACTATTGAATGCTGATTGGTAAAAGATAAATATTTAATATTTAATTATTAGCTAGCATTTTATATTTATCTTTATCACTACCATTTGGCATTTGGCATTGATCGACAATGAAGTATCATACTAACAAATGTATTTAGTTTTACAATTTTATATTTTTCTTTAAATTGTGTGTGTGTACATACACACAAGTACACAAGCAAATCATACCCAAGGGCAAAAGAAATTGGACAACCCATTAGTAATTTGATTCTAATCAAGAACTTAAACAACTAAATTATCACTATTGAATGCCAATTGGTAAAAGATAAATATTTAAATTTAATTATCAACTGGCATTTTATATTTATCTTTATCACTATCATTTTGGCATTTGGCATTAATCAACGATGAAGTATCATACTATCAAATGTATTTAGTTTTACAATTTTGCATTTTACTTTAAATTTTGTGTATAGAGAAACATATCGTACCCAAGTGCAAAAGAAATTGTCCGTACTAGTGTACTCGATTCTTGTAGTCATTTCCTTACCAATATCGGCAACTTAGTTTCTAAAGAATATCTATCAAATCTGGTAGCCACATCAGACATTGAAAACCCTACACATACTTCCATATCAGATTTGCAAACTTGAGAGGGAGATTGTAGCAAGTACAAAACTGTAAGGTACGGACATCCAGGTTAGCTCACTGCTAGGTGTTTATTCATCTGATCACTGCCGTTCGAAGGTTTTACACCTCAAACTTAGGGTAAGTGTTAGGGTGCAGGTATTTCCCAATATTCGTGGGTAATAGCACCCCTGATTTTCCAATGGCCCACCACAGAGATCAACTGCAGGTTAGATCACATACGCAATAGGTTTCTAGAGGCTAGCTGACCCACCAGATTACTACTAGACATTCTCAGATTTGTACTCTTTCATAGATATTGAATTTTCATCAAATTCGAATAAAATTGTTGCTGAAGATATTTAGCGGTACATGATTGTGTTGAATTTCAATCTTGAGAATAAATGTGGAGTGTGAAGCAACGGATCGGCCACTGTGTAACATACTCAATCCAAAGTCATCTCCCTACAAAAACAAATCCTTGTGAGTTTGTACCAAGTCCGATTCACAAGTTTGAATAGTTTTCAGAAAGTAAAAACTTACTATACATCGTTCCAAGGTTGAAATTTCTGATATTTATAAATAATGAGTGCACTAAAATACTAATTGCTTGTGGTGAGTGGGTCTACATTTGGCTGAGTCTGATTATTAATGTCTGATCAAGAGGATGACTTGAAGGCTTACATGAGAGGACGAGCTAATAACATAAATGCACATGCAAATGATGCTGAGCTTGACTAACACATTTAACTACACCGGATCTGCACAAGACATTGCAAGAGAACAGAGTAATTCAAATTGGAATGGAGCTGGAAATCACACTAATAACAATAAAAATCCAACTGGATTTGGAACCAGACCTTTCCAGCCTACCCTTTCTCTTAAAGTGGAGTTGCCAAAAGAAAAGGAGACAAAACATGTTACAAATGACTTTAACACCTAACACCTATGATGACGAGTACATACTTAATCCAAATGTCAGAGACCAGATCCATTCATGACGTCCACAAGACCAACAGTTTAAGGGACCACGAAACACTGCCCTAAACTAACTCCATAGTCTTTTCCACGATATAGTAATGCTAGGTAAATGAGTGGGCCAAGGGGAGGAAAAAGACAACCTATGAAGCAGTTCCATATAGATCTACAGTAGAGGTTGAGTAAGTCGACACTGTTAAAGTAATTATGTAATGTTTCTATAAATGGTCATTCAGTTAGGAACTTTCCTTTTTCATAGTTAGTTCTTATTTAGAATGTTTATTTTCTGTTTTAGAAACTCTGCATGTAATATCTATTCAAGGAGCTTTTGTCTCCTTTGTAATTGAATATCAGTTGTTTATCATTTCAGACACTTCTCACTCTCAATGGTTTCAGCATGTTCACTGTACATGCTTGGGTTTAAAAATTGGATGCAAATTTAAGAACAAAAACTCTTAATTTCTAATGTCAGATTAGTGGACGAACGAACACCCCTAACTTTGATAAAAATTTAAGAATATTACAAAGGAATTTATACAAGGAGAGTTCGTTGCAAATTTTGAAGAAGAATTGTATCAGAGGTTAAAAGGATAAGTTTTATTATTTTCCAGACCTACATCATAAGCTTTAAATCCAACAAATATTATCAAAATTATTATTTCTAAGATAAATTATTATTCATAGTCGACTATGCAATTATTATTGTGAGTTAGTTTTATTTATTTGAGACAAAATAAGGAAATTTCAAAATGGGAAATTACAATATCTCACTCAACTCTATGACCAAAGATGAAGCTATCAAGTTCACCATTCTTCATTTGGATCACATAGCTCATGAGGAGGCATCATGGATTGATCACAGAAGGGCATCATCGTCATTGTGACATAAGTTGATTTTACAAAGCTTAGAGAGATTTGATAAGAAAAATCTGAAGTTGTACTTTAGAGAGTTGACATGTTTGAGGCAGCATATTTCAGTAGAGGATTTCAGTCATGGTACTAGATGTGATGGATAGCAGGCTCATTTTCTTGTTTACTGAGGAATTATCAGAGCACTCTGAGGTTAAGTGGGGGCCTTTGAGCAAACATCCTTGATGGATGCTATCTGAAGGGCATTAAATTTGGAGGATTCCGTGGTCAAGAGCAAATTCCACCCCAAGAGTACACCAGTAGGACAATAGAATAGACCATTCCACAAGTGTGTTCCACAACCTAAGGCATTACCTTAAAAACCTAGTAGGGTGGAAGAGTCTAAAAATGAGACTCGGAGGAAAAAACCATGCTTCACTTGTAGAGAACAATGAGAAATAGGTCGCAGGTGCTTGGGAAAGGGCAAGTACACTATATAGAGGTGGTGATGAGGATTCTGAGATAGAACAGTCGGAATCTGAGATTGTTGCAGATGAAGTTGAGCATGTGGATAAGGGACGAGAGCATTCAAGTGGTACACTTGCTACACTTTCAAGAGCACTTGGGTACTATCCTCTTTGATTGATTATTATTGAGACGTAGAGAGACAGTTTTGATTGATACTGGGGCCACCCAGAACTTCATTAATGAAGGATCGATGAATAAGATGGGTTTGAGGATAGATGATTATGAGGGCTTTAATGTTATGATAGCTGATGGGTTTACTATTTCATACAACAAAAGGATTCAACAGCTTGAGTTGACTCTAGGGCCGCATAAAGATGTGAGATGACATCTTTGTGGTTCGCATTGGACAGACATATTTGGTTTTGCATGTGCAATGGTTGCCCTCACTTGGCAAGTTCTCACAAAGTTAAGAGACTTAGGAGTTGAAATTCCTATCCGACAGGAAGGACATAATTCTTCAAGGCCTATCCAATGGGGGTCCCAAGTTTGTATCAATTAAGAGGATGTAGAGGGCTTTACATAGAGGCCAAGTAGCTTGGGCAGCAAAGTGTTTATATTACAAATACAAGTCCATCCAGGGATGGGAAATCTTATCATTGTTAACATCTAATCTATGAGAGGTCTTATCATGTTGGCATCTAATATATCTTGAATGGACATAGCAAGGTGTTCCATGAAATTCACCTAGGTTTACCACCGAATAGGGGCATTTAGCTATGATTGAGCTAGAGAAAGGAGAAAACTGATCATCATTACACCTTATCATCATCCAAGGAGACACGAGGAGGAAATTGGGAAGGCAATTAGCTTCATCTGTGGTGTTGGTCAAGAAAAGGATGGTACTACGAAGATGTGCATTGATTAGGAGCCCTCAACAAGCAAACCATAAAGAATCAGTACAATGAGTTATAGGTGAGCTTCTCCAAGACTGATCTATGGTCAAAATATCATCAAATAAAAGTAAAAAATGACAATGTGCACAAAACAATTTTTAGGTATCATTACATGCATTATGGGTTCTTGGTCAGACCATTTGGATTAACTAATATGCATCTGCCACATTTCAATCATGCATGACTCATTCATTTTACAACTTAAATTTCATGCTAGTTTTCTTTGATGACATCTTGATTTATAGCAAGACATGGGAGGACCACTTGAGGCACATAGACAAGGTGTCTGGCACATTAGAGCAGCATTCATTCTACACCAAAGCATCCAAGTGTGAGTTTGGCTTGATTAAGATAGTGACAGATATGACAAAGAAGGAAGCCTTCTTTTGGAGCATTTCAACACAAAGAACTTTTGACAAGCTCAAGGAGGTAATGAGTTCATGCCTTGTTTTGGCTATTCCATATTTTTCACTTCCTTTTGTTTTAGAGTGTGATGCTTCAGGAGAGGAGATTGTAAATGGAAATGAGTTCAGTGGCATGTTTATGGATTTGTGTCTTCAAGGAAAACAAGCAACAGATGGCCGGACACAACTGAGGTCTATGATGAGGAATATTAAGGTGAAACACTCTCCACATCCCAACCCTGCTAAGCATGAAATGGACAAATGAGAAAAGCCTTGGTGTTACCCTGTGATCCTGAACATTGGTAGAAAAGATAAGAGCTCCCTATCTGCATCACTCTTGTTTTGTATCTTTTGGGATGACAAATCTTTGATATATGCTCTCATGTCTCTCTTCTTTGACCGCTGTTATAAAGATTCTGCTTCTCTTCTATAATCAAGGTACTGGTTTCTTGGTTCATAAAAGGGGTAATGGTTCCTTTCTACAATCAAGGAGCTGGTTCCTTGGTTCATATAAGAGAGGCCATTGAGCAATGTATTTTCCTTTCTCAAATAAGTCTTGTTATTTACAGATGACTGTGGACGTTTCGGATTCATTCAGTTAATACGTACTTTCTTACAGCCATGCTTATGTTGTTTCCCCATCTGTTTAGGCTGTTGTTCTTGATATAATTGGGTTAATATCCTGTTGGAATATGTATGTGAGGTTTAGTTCATCTTGCTGGATATGGGTTTTAATGAGACTGCTTCTGAAATAGCATCTCTGTACAGCTTTTAGAGAAAGTGCTGAATGTCAATGCTTAATGAGCTCCCATCATGTACCATATAGATTTATGGCTCGCCCATAAATCAAACCTTTTATAACAAATAATACTGAAAGTCCAGAGAAAGCCTTTTTAATCTTAAAGTCAGAATTCTGATTGAGTTGATAAGATGTCTTTATTTGTATGGACACCTTGTTGCATTTATTCATTTGTGGCAGCATCTGAATTTAATCATATTTGATACTCGTTGTGTTTTACTGTTTACACAAATGTGGGTTAGCTCTAATGCAACAACAATATTGGGTGCTGCAAACTCCAATCTGGTACATTTTTGTCTTCTAACCAGGAAAATATTTTGGATGAGTGAAATTTGTGCAGTCTTTTAGAAACGTTCTAGGCAGTTGAGTTTTTGAAAATATATCAGGGCAATGGGATGATTTCAGCAGTTTCTTTATAACTCCATATTGTAAGAGTCTTAAGATTTTCAAGTTATCTTAAGCCAGCCTATCTGTGTGCTTGAAAATTGTGGAAAAGTTTCCTTTTTTCTATTTTATACTATTGATACCATAATAGCCAAATTAGCAGAAAACATCATGCACACTTCTATTTGCCATGAGCTTCTTATGTCAGCTGCTGTCAATTCAAGCTGATTGCTAGTTGTATGCATTTGGATGGATAAATGTTGGTTCAGGTCTATAAATCCATTTAAAGAATGATTTGGTAGTGGAAGCAGCTGCTGCAAAAATCCATCTAAAGAATGATTTTAGTTGTGGAAAGAGCTGCTGCATAAACAAAACTGTTACAACTTCAAAGTAACAAAAACAAGGTAAATATAAAAAAATGCAGCTTCATTACAATGAGTAGTAGTACAACTACTGAATCATTTTATCTCGGATTTATTTGTCCAATTTGGCAGGAAAGGAGAGGCTTGAAATATGGTACACCCCTATCTCCTTAGTTGCTTATTATAGTAATGGAGGGATTGGTTAGATATCTTGTGGCTTGGTTAGAATGGGTTTGGGTTTTCAGTTTTTTAATTAAATGTCAAGCTCTATTGCTTTAAGACAGTACATCAATTTTGTGTATTGATCTGCAATTGGAATATTTCTAGAGAACAAGGTTTAGATTCAGTTGTATAATAATAAATCTTCAAAACATGTAATAGATTCAGCTGTAAGCAATCATAATAGAGATTGGACGTTTGATATTTCCTTTATTCATCCACTGGTCTTCCAAATCACGTGTAGGAGAACAATGTACTCAATCTTGCATCTCCTCCTCAAGACCCCATCAACAACATTATTCTGCTCACACTGCATTACATTTGGAAGGTAAAGGTTTATGATTATAATCAGACTGGATAGACCATACATTAGAGGTAAAGGTTTATGATTATAATCAATCTGGATTGTCCATCACTATACAATGTATCATGAGCCACTTTCTGGCAGAATCTGAATGTTGCTTTCTCAACCCTGAGTTTCTCTACAAACACATCTGGGTTGCTGTATTCTTGTGTTTTAATGATGCCTGGAAGCTACTGATATAGCTGCAATATTTATAATCCAGAACAGTGTTTCAGCAGACTGAGGGTAAATTAAAGAGCAACAAAATAAGGTTTCACTTGATAAAAATAAGATTATTCCCAAGGTTTTCTGTTCTCATCGTGTAATAGGTAAAACATGTGCCACATTCAACATGGAGTTGCATTTGAGAAGGAATCTGCACAGACACAAACATATGCAACATTCAACATGGAAATCCACGTGATACAAACCTGCAAGTACTGAGGGATATTAAGGCAAAAAACAACAATCCTAATTTTCCCTGTGAATGTAAAAGATAACAACTAGTTTCACAGATGGGTTCTCATAGTTGCACTTGTAAAAAATATTAGTAATTCTAAAAGGATAAAGAAATCAGGAATTGAAGTTGAGCATTTCTGCTCCCATTGCATTGAAAAGATGAACATCTCTAGAATAGAAAAGTAAATTAAAAGCTGTTTCAGTCAAACATGCAAAACATTTGCAAAAAACATTCAAGTCCATATATGAAAAGTATATGTGGTGAATCTTTCAATATGGAATTACTTTTGAAGTGAAACTTTGACATGCGGTGAATGTTTTGTTCAATGGTCTCTGCATTCACGGGGTTTTGTGCTCCTGCATATATTTCATGGGTGGGGGTATTCTTTATACTTACCCCTGTTGTTTACTTGTTCTATTGCTCTGTCTTTCCTTTCTTTTCTCACCATATTGTCCATAAAATAGAGTATATGTGGTGAACTTTCACCCAGGAAAAACTTTCAAAGTGAAATTTTTATATGCTGTGAATGATTTCTCAGAAGCTCTCCCCACTCACAGGCTTTGTGCTCATGCATAGACTTCATGGTTCAGATAGTTTACTTCTTTATTCTTACCAATCTTGAATACTTTTTCTAGTCCTCTGTGTTTAGTTACTTTTCTTACAGTACAGTGGTTTTAATGGTAGGACTTCTTTCACATAACTGGTGTATTTCTGAATTTCTTAAGTACATTGAGCTAAGTTTGGTCATCTACTGACATCTGATAGAGTTCCTTTCTTCCTCTCTATGTCTCATATAAGTCTGTGGATGATTAATTTTACAGAGAGCCAAGTATATTGCACTGGCAAAAATAAGTAAAGCCCAACAAAGAAATTTATTTCATAGCAAACACAATCAAAAACAATTTATGGAAACTAGCCGTGACCTTCAGGTTTAATGAGCCACTAGAGAATAATAACTTACGTAGCCCTCACACCTTAAAAAATTAAGAAATTAACTTTTCTCCTTTAAACCAAAATAGTTCTTCAGCAAAAATGGAGCAGATTTAAAACACACAAAAAACTAAAAATAACAGTAATGCTGCTACTGAAAATGCATCCTTCATATTTGCAACTTGAGATTTCCAATGACAGCATGTTCAGTACATTTGGCATATATCTTCTAGTTTTTCAAACAACATCATTTTTGAAAAGATTTTTTTCTGGAGAACTGTGTTTCATATGTATGTTATAAACCTGTTGGGTCCTTTTGAATCCATCTACACAACAATTAGAATATATGATGCAAGATCTTATGCACTAATTTTTTTATAAGAATAACCACAATAAACCTTCAAGAAATTGAAGAAATATATAAAATAAACCAAGCATTAATAAGACACCTCCACAGGTGAAAAAGCAACAAAATATTTATATGCAGACTAGATTATAAAGCCCTTTGAAAGTAAACAGTGATCGAATCCACTAAATCTGCGCGGTAGAATTTTGCACAGCAGTCTGACAATCCTAACATTAAAGAAAAATGTATATTTGGAAAGCTGTGATACCCTTTGCTAATCCTCTGGAACAGTGTTTTCCGAGGCTTCCAAAGATTGTGTTCTTGGTTCAGCAGTATCAACAATTTCCTGGGAAGAAAAAATTGAAAGATTATGATGCATGCTGACAAGGAGCCAAGTTTTATAAGGAAAAGGAAAAAAAATTATCTAAATCAAAATGGTTTTTCTCCATTTGTTCAGCCGTTCCTAAATAAATAACCCTGCAAGTAAAATTGGCTTAAGGGTGTAACAAAATACCCTCTAAATTGATGTTGCTATGTAAACAAATGTGATTATATCTAAAGTTTTGAATTAATTCATCATGAGAATAATTTAAACAGCTTGCTACATGCAGCTAGCTTATATAATCCTACCTCCTCACTTTGAAGAGGTTCTTTTGAACATTGTTCCAAATTCTCAACATCTTTTGAGGGGTCGTTTGAATTGTTTAAATCCAACAATTCACAAATTGCATGACCATAACATGTGTGCATCAAAGGCATTTCATTGTCATCCTTCGCGTGCCTTAATAGTCCAGCCAAGTTTGAAAACTTTCTTTCACTTCTGCAAGAACTCAAACAATGTTAGCTAGAAAGAATAAGTAAAATCTCAGTCGAGCAAATTATCCAAATCATGTAATATTTCCAATCCCATAATGATGCTTGATACCAAGAAAAAATAATGCACAGAAACCCATATTCAGGGAGGGAGACTTACACAGAAGACGAGCTAAGGCATACAAGACAGTCAAAGTCCCTGGACCCATCACGAGATTGATAAAGATGCCTCAAAAGAGGGCAATCTTTAAGAAGGTCCTGGAAAAAGGTAATTATGGATCTTTCTTCTTTATCCATTCCATTTGGCTGCAACTCTGCAGCTGGCACTTTTCCTTCATCCTTTTGAGTGCACTCTGCTGTGTGTCCCTCATCAACCGGCAATGAAGACTCATTTGAACTACGTATCTTTGCTAATAGACTGGAAATTTGAGCAGATGCTCTCTGCTTCTCAATCATAAAGGAATCACATTCCTCAATCTCCTCAGCTGTAGCAGTATTTAGATTAAGCTTTTCATCAACAGTTTTGCTGCCAGTAGACAAAGATTCTTGCTCGTCATTAGAACCAGAACCAGAACCAGAAATGCCGGCTTTTGTTGTTGCATTAGCACTTAGATCCTTTTTCTCTGGCACCTTCTCATCCAACAAATCTTCTTGCTCAGCAGGTTCAAGAACAACTTCACCACCTGAACGAACTGCCTTCATCTGTGCACTTGACTGTTTTGCTTTGAGATTATGCAATCGAAAATATTCATCTGCCTGAGAAATCCGACCAGAAGACCAGTCTCTCTTTCTTTTTGCTTCCCATCTATTACTGCGGCACATAGGATTTTCCATGTCTCTTTGTGGAAACATTGACCTAGATCGCCCATATGCAAACATTCTTCCATCCAGAGAAACTGAATCCCCACCATGAGGACCACCAAACCCAGGAGGCCATCTACTAGATTCTTGTTGATGCATGAAAGAAGATCTATCTGAAAAAGAATAAGATCTAGCAAATCTATCCTTCTCGGTAGCTATAGAATGATCTAGCTCCCCATCCTCTTCTGCAGGCCTGATTGCCCGAATCCTAGTGGATTCCGAACCAGAACCCCTCAGATTCCAACAGGACTTGCCAGAATCC
Organism: Thuja plicata; assembly: GCA_018584345.1. Classification (NCBI taxonomy): domain Eukaryota; kingdom Viridiplantae; phylum Streptophyta; class Pinopsida; order Cupressales; family Cupressaceae; genus Thuja; species Thuja plicata. The sequence goes on along the minus strand of MU223364.1, from coordinate 126,148 downwards.
TCAGCAAGATCATCATCCCTTGAATTATTTGAACCTCTACCTGATGAGAACTCCCCAGTGTTTCTGCCCCCATGAATTGGAAACAAGCGCCTATCCGAACAGTGTTCAGCATCCATCACTTTATGTCTTGTAATAGATCGTGCTTTGGTTGGAACTTGCCCTTGACTGCATAGCTGGACAAGATCGACATTGTTAGAAGAAACCCCATCAATGCTCCGATCACTAACTTTGCTTCTTAAATCTTGTTCATTTGCGAAATGACCTTTACTAGTATCTGCGGGTGATGACCCTCGTGAATCCTTAGAAACAACATCTATCTTTACAAAGTGTTGGTGCAATGGATTCTGTATTTCCCTCTCATTCCAATAGGAATCCCTTAACTCTCCAGACTCTGCGGGTCTATCCTCCTTGTCAATAATTGCACAATTTTGCAGCTCAGACTTCTCTGTTTTCCTTCCAAAAGGGTCCTCTGCACCAAAGGACTCCTTAGTCTTGCTGACAGGTGAACAAAGAGGCTTTGAATCTGTTGTATCTGGAAACTCAAAATTTTCCAGATCAGAGTCTGAATCACCCTCAACCCCACTTTTACAAGATGTAGAATCCATAACTCTTGGCACCCCCCCAAAGTCTATAGCCACTTTCTCTCCATGATATTGAGTTAAATCATCAACAGCAGTCTTACTAGCGCAAAAATCAATACATTTGTCAAAAGAGGGACCAGACTTACTGTCTCCTAGATTCCAGTCCCGCATAAAGGCCTTGAAATTCCCTAATTTTCTATCCTTGAACTGTTTTCTAGCATCCATGGAATCATCTGGAACTTTTCTTTTTCCACCCACTAACATTTCAGAAGTTCCAAAGTCAAGCTTAGCTTCTTCATCCCTTACAGTCAAAGATGATGAGCCAGATATAGCCTCCATTGCCATGCCAACATACCGAGCAGAATTAGGACTGCCATTCTCATTTGCCAATAATTCTTTTTCACGAACCCTGACCTCAGGACATTCCTTGGGCAATCTTGCAATGTTGCCATTCTGTCCCTTGTGAACCAAGCTATTGGGTGGCAGAATACCCTGAGAAACCAAATATTCTGCTGCAAGCCGGCCAGCTTCCATCATTATATCAGCTTTCCGGGCCACTGAAGGTGGTTTGGGCAAACCTCTCCCAACCCCACGCCCTGAGCCCTTGAAATCAGATGAGTGTGACACATGCCGCCAACCCAAGTCCGGGCCACTGCGGACAGAAGGCTGCCCAACTCCAAAGGAGTTAGCCCGCAACCCCTCGCCAGGGGTCCGGTGTCTGGCGTGCATTATCAACTCCAAATTTTTCCTTCAACTGCTCTTCTATAATTTATCCTCCGATCAAACCCTAAAAAACACAATCCTTCCTCTTCTCAGCTCATAATTGTCAAATTTCAAGTATCATACCCCGAAATTTTATCTCTTTCGTGTTTTCATCTCCGATAAAACTCTTATCAAACAAAGAGAAAAGAAAGAAAACCTCCCTGCAGTCGGCTCCCAATTCTCAAATTCTACCAGCCAGATCCTAAAAGTTTACCGTTCGCCTTCTCAGCTTCAAATTTCAATTACTCTGCAGCATACTACTCTAGCATCCACTTCATCCAACTAAAAGCCAGGCAAATTTCAACCAAAGCCCCTACCAAATTATGCAATTAACAGTAAAAAAATCTCAAAGAGATGACAACATCACGAGACCTCCGGTAAAATCCCCACACTACCTCAAGTCTCTTTTCACAAAGATCACGATCTTGCACTAAAACCCTCCCTGACCAAGCATTCAGATTTCAAACCCCACTTTGCTGAATCATTTAACTACATTTTCACCGACGCCTACAAACTCCCTTTTCTTTCTCTAAGTACATCTTTTCACCACAAACACCCTCGCAGAAAGAGAATTTAACTTCTACACATTCATCGTCTCACTGCATTCTTGCTCAATTCAGAACTGATTTTTTCAACCGTATTGAGAAGCAAAACCCTAGATTTGTCAAGTAATTCACAGGTCTAACTCAATTTTTACTACAATTTTACAAAATCTGGTGCATCCGAGCACAAATATTCTACTTACCTTTTCGATTTCCTTAATGCGACTTTGAGATGTTTCGATCTCGCAACCCTCTGAAAACAATGAAAAGCTTTCTATTAAAATAACTTGAAAAAAATAAAGAGAACCGAAGCTTCTGAATTTATAAGGTTGGGTTGCATGGAGGGTGCTTCTTTAAAAATAGTAAATTTATAGGGTTGGGGTTTCATGATGGAGGGGACTTTCTTAAAAGCAGGGTTGGGAAGAGAGGTTTTGTAATTTTCGGAAAGTGGAAACCGAGCATCACTTTATTGTAGTATGTGAAGCCTACAAGAACAACAGGGATAAATTTGCAGATACTATATCTAATAGTGAGGAGTACATTGAGAAATTAGGTAGGCTCATCATCAGCTTGCACAAGAAACGTACCGAGTCACTGAAGTCAGTCTAGGTTGCTTTGTTGTCTCATAGGCTATGTTTAGCCTCGTGGACGTAAAAATTTATCTATCTATTTAAAGGTGAACGGTCCCATGAAATTTTTAGTGTGTTTCACCTTAGAGTTATAACTTCTAAATTTAAGGACTTTGTAACTAATGAAATCTTTTATTAAAAAAAAAAGGAAAAAAAATAAAAAATTTCCCTCCAAATTTTTTTTTTTTAGCTAAATTATTTTGGTTTTTGTAGGAATAAAATGTGCAAACTTAGAAATGTGGTAGAAATTTTTCCTAAGTCGGTGGGGCAATTTTCAGCCCCACCCCATTTTCACTTGTCAAATTGAGAGGTCTAAAAAGGAGGGGCTCCTATTATGGAGGAAAAGATTCTAAATAATCTTGAAAAATAGAGTTGTAGCCCCTTCCATGGGACCCCTGTCTAAGAGTTCCAAATTAATTTAGAAAATTAAAAAAAAATTCTCACACAATCATATACTGATGCGCTAATTAAATACATCATATAATAATAATAATAATTATTATTAAAATACCTTGATAAAAAGGATGTTAAATAAAAGAGATGATTACTAGAGATTTTATAAAGTGAAAAGGTCATCTTTTGGATACCAAAAGTTATTCTGACGCAAAAAGCGACATGGTATAGATGCCTTATTACATGTATATGATGACATTATTTTGCCATTAGTATACTTAGTGAAAAACATTGACAAAGCATTACCAACAGACAACAAGCATTACCGACGAACCACAAGTAGTACCGGTGAAATGCAAGCATACCCGACAGAACAAAGATTTTGAGAAAAATGCTAAGTATAAAAGTGACAAGCATCACCGGCGACCACAAGCATTACCGACGACACAATTTTCAGAACTAACCCAACGGAAACATAAAAGGCATACCCGACAACAAGTTCAAGAAAGGAACACCGACGACCAAGAAAACCGACCATCAAAACCGACAAACAGATAAAGAACCCGCAAATTGTGGATCTGATTTTTACACAACGGATAAAGCAATGTAATTCTATTTATAGAGTTTTATTTTGTTTTAAATCATAATTTGATGGTCATGCAAGCTTTATGTAAATGCTTTAAA
>MU223364.1:66372-98462 GCA_018584345.1 Thuja plicata | reverse complement strand
TCCACCTTGAAGAAGTAATGAAAGAGTCTTGAGGATGCACAAAGGATCTTGAAGGAAGATCACACCATCATGATGGCTAGATCTAGGGCTTGAATGATAAATCTTGAATGTTGGAACCAAATCCCTTTAAAGGCTTGAAAGATTGAATCCTTGATCTTCAATGGAGAACTTGAATAATTGAGAGGAAGACTTGAACACCTTGAAATATTTGAAACATGTAGAACAATGGATGCTTGAACTTTTTGCTTGATCACCTTTTTTTACTTGGTTGATGGTTAGAGAAAATGAGAGGAGAAGGCTTCCTTTTATATGAAACTAGGGCACAATATTCTAAGGAGGAAAACATAGGAGAATTAAATTCTAATTAGACCCATGCCCCAAGAAGAGGACCTATATTAAATATAATTTAGGAATCACCACTTCGAAACCCGAAACAGCCGACCCGGAAGCGGGAAATAACTTTTTGCAAAGACTGACATCCAGAAACTATGGGACCCTGAGATTTGAACCATGGGTCAAGGTCAAGGTAAACCTTGACCTAGGTCAGGGTTGAGGTCAACCTTGACCTAGGTCAAGGTTGAGGTTGATATAGACCCAAAAGGTTGACCTTGACCCTGAGGTCAAAGACCTCAGATCTGCAGTCCAAGATGCCAAAAACTGGATGGAAAGAAGTGGAAGGAGAGGCAGAACAGGGGGAAAGATAGGTAAAAGTTAGGAACCCATTCAAGGTGCTTGACATGACCCCAAACCACTTACTCAAAAGGCTAAACCATTCTACCATGGAAGTGTTTCCATTTTCTGACTATACAATCATTTCTTCCTCCTTCCATGAAAATTAGAAGAGGAATTGCAACATGTGGATAAAACCTCACGAGTCGAGAGGGAAAAAGAGTGAAACCCCTTTGATTCTAGATTAAATTCTTATAAAACAACAAAGCTTCAATGGGTTACAATTTTAGCTTCTTTTGGTTTGATTTGGGTTTGCAGGCTCGAGCTTCCAATTTGTTTTTGGATTTGGTATAGGTTGTGTTTTAGTATACCACTTTAGAATATATGATATCTCTCATTGGTTGTAGCTTTATTGGTAATTATTTTGAGTATTTTGTTGTGTTTCCATAGATATCATTGGTTGTAGCTTTCTTTGTGATGATTTGGAGTATTTTTTAGTGTTTTCAAGTATTCAATGTAATAAAAAACTACCCATTTTGTTGTGTAACACTATGATAAAACTTTTTATTTTTTAAATTATTAATATTGTAATGACTATAAAATAACCTTTAATGATAAAAATATCAATAAATATCCTATAAAAAATAGATTGTATTTCATATTGACCCCTTTTATGCATTTTGGTGATATTGGATGATTCAAGTTTGATTGTTTGATGTGAAAATCAATGCGGTGAATAAAATCTAGTACATATCTAATATAGTACAACAATGGGTTATACCATTACTATCACTCTATGCTTATTTTCTAAATTTTTGATTTGGAATGATTTTCCAATGCATGGGTGAAGAAAAAAGCCAATTTGAGAGATTAGTAGCATAAGGAAAAATAAAGTAATTTTAGAAGTAGAATTAAAATTCATTTTTAGATCTTGTTATTGCAAATATTTTATTTGGAATATTATAGTGGTATCAGAGCAATGATTCTACCATCCTATAGGTTTTCTAAATGATCTATAATTCCAAGTGATAAAGAATTGAGATACCAAAGAGGGGAATTTAAGAAGTTACACAAATGAGATAATTATAGTTAGTTAAAATGAATTTATAAAAAAGTTTGAAGAACATAAAGGACATGTGGTTGAAGTGAAAAGTCACCTTCTTGATACAATTAACCAAGTGGATTGATGCCTAAAGGGAAATATTAGCAATAATAATAGAAATGGAATAGGCATCTCATCATAAGAGATCAATAGAGAAAAAGAAAAGGAGAACAAAATATTTGTATGGAGTTTGGGAGTTGGGTTTGAAAATAAACCCTTTAAGCCAAATTTAATACAAACCGTGGAAGAGGAACCAACTATAGAAACTAAATCGTGGGATGATATTTCATACACATGTTGAATATAGAGCTCAAAATTGAGATATTTTATCTCTAAAAGACTTTGTGGCAATGAATAGACCCAAAGGAACAACACATTATGAACAAAAACCTCAACCTAAACCAAAATATATGGAGCATTCCTTGGATAAGTTACCTATCATTCCTTTTGATGGTATTGATAATAACATGAACAAATATTTTCTATAAAATTTAAATGCATATTTAGCTCTTACTATAAAATTTGCTACACCTCATTTGGAGGGTATTACACATGATTAATAATATCATGGTTTGGTTACTTAAAAATAAAACCAAATCAAATAATTTGATGATTTTTGCAACAAGTGGTTGGATGATTTGATGGATGAGAACTTGAAGAACATGTTGGCAAGTGATCAATTTTATGTATTGTGATTCACTTTTTGGTTGTCATTTATGGCAACACATCTGGGTTACAAATCGATTCCTATAAAGATAAGTTTTGCTGATTTAGAAATCAACTAAATATAGAAGCAGAGATACATAAGTATTTTGGATATCGAAGATTGAGATCAATGAGTTATGACATGCAAGCTTAGAGGAAGACAGTATGGGGTATGTGTGACCTCCACCTAAGATCGACTTAGTTTTAGTAATGTCTACGATGAGTTAGAAAGAACTGTAGACAAACAAACTGCAGCAGAACAACGATACAGAGCAGTTGGACAGTAGCGACGATTAAGGGACTATGACATGGAATCCTAGCAATCAGAGTTGGATTATGGTTGATGATAACCTATAATTTGACTATGAAAGAGCGTCTACTATGCATTTAATGTTTACTTTATTAAATGCATTTTTTATTAGAAGCCGACTATGTAATATCTGCATTGAGAGCCGACTTAGTGAAAGAAAAAGATATTTATGTAAGATATTTTTTTGTGAAAGCATATATAGAGAAATGTGGATAATGTTTTGTGGAAGATGCGAATGGAAGAGCAGAGAATGATAGAGATCATTGATGAACTATAAAGGAACTATCTAAGCATTAGTGATGATTTTTTTGTTCATGACTGAGAACGCTTTGTAAACTGAATTACTTTGTAAGAGCTATAAGCTCAGTTGGCCCCTAACAGGGTGTTGTGAACCTTTAACAGGGTTGTAATTCCTTTAACAAGGAAATGTACTATGTAATATTCAGCTCCTAATAGGGCTAGGTCTCCTAACAGGGACACTATACTTTAGTGCATGCTTGTGGGTATCATCCCCACTGGGGTTTTCCCTTGGCCAGGGTTTCCTTGACAACAAAATATGGTGTTATGAGTTCTGTGTCATTTGCTTATATTATTTTCATTACTGCAAGTTTATGGTTAATGTTTAAATGGTTGAAGAATTTAATAAAGTTCAGTAATACTGATTCACCCCCCTCTTAGTATTATCCAATCCTAACAATTAGTATTAGAAATTTTGGCCCTTGGAGAAAAATTCTAACAGCTTGAGGGAGATCAGAATGGATTTGGACAGTTTGCAAGAAAAATTTGATGCTACACTTAAAAACCTTGACAAAGCAAAAACAGAGAATGGAGAATTGAGATTCAACATGCAAAGAGCTGAGAAATTTATAAAGAAACTCAAGGAAAAACTTGAGCTTTCCAGAAGTCAAAGACAAGATCTTATGGTTCAGATAAAAGAGGATTCAGATGACAATTCAGACAAGGTGAGACAACTGAAAGAAGAGAATGAAACTCTGAAACTTGAGAATGAGACTATGAATAAAGAAATACAGATACATAAGGATGCTAATAATAAAGTTAAAGAAGCTTTAAATAGTGCATTAGATCAAATGAAGAATGAGGCTGACAACCACAAGAACAAGTATCTAGAACTGGAGAAATACAACCAGATCATAAAAGGTGAACTTGTTGAGGAAAATAAACACATTGAGAAACTTCACACCATAAGTGATTTGATTAATGAAAAAAGAGACAGAGAGAAACCCAAAGGTGATATGACTGGTATTGGCTTCAATGAAGCTGAATGTTTAGAGAATTAGGAAGAGAAATCTAATGAGAAGATTAATGCTGAGAAACCTTCTATTGAAGAACCTAGAGAGCAGATCAGACCCTTTAGTGGTAGATGATTTGGTTGCAAGAAATTTAGACACATGAAGAGAGACTGCAGAGGTAATTCCCCTTTTAGAACTTTTTCTGGTTATTGTTTTAATTGCAATGGATATGGGCACAAGAAAGTAGAATGAATAAAACCTAATCAACTTGGATACAAACAAGATAATGGAAGAGAACCTACAACAAAACCTACATGCTAAAAATGCCATAATTTTGGACACATTGCGAAGTATTGTAAGCTGCAAGTTAATCAAGAAAGAAGACCTCCTATATGTTACAAATGTAATAATCCAGGTCATATAGTGAAGTTTTGCAGGTATAATGGATCAGACAACAGAAGAGTACCACCTCTTATGAATACACAGAAGAATGGAAATGATATTGGTAAGAGTGTTGCAGATTTGAAGAATGATTTTGAAAGTTGTTTTAAGAAAACACAAGATAATAGCAGTGGTAAGATATGGAAGATCAAAGAAACAAGTGAGACATTAGTTCAGGGAGAGTCAGTAGATGCTACTGGATCTTTGCCTGATGGTAGTAAAACAAAATCAACCCAATTGGCCGATCATGGCCTTAGGGGGAGCATTGGATACAAACATCATAATATATCCTGCCCTAAAATTTGTGGATTGAGCTCGAGCAAGCTTAGGTATGAACTTGGCCAACATCATGAAATATACATCTGAGAGCGCAACATCAGCGGATGCATATATTGTGATCACAAGATTTAGATCCGACTAGATAGTATTGAGTAAAGTGAAATTTATGACTTAAACTTGTATAAAGCACCATTCGATGACCTATCTCTTTAGCATTTGACAAAGAGTGACCTAAGGAGATCAAAGAGCGAAGGAACTCAATCTATTCTACAATTGTTGTGCGTGATCAATTGAAGTAAAACTCAGAATTCAGTGGAAGAAAGGTATTTACATCATCTAGCTATGGATGCACCTGTTATTTTCAATGTTGTAGATTGACCTAGGTACAAATTTAAGAAACATCTATTCAAGTCATGTGAAGAGGATCCCGAAGGAGAATTTTCTCAAACCCCTCATGGAATATTACACATAGAAGATATTAGGGCTTACATACAATGTAAGTATGATATACTTGGAACTGATGATATTTTTACTAAGATGGAGCATATGACTGAGAAAGGAGTTAAGAAAGAAGAATACAAACACATTGATTAGTTGAGCATAATGAAAATTATGGAGTTTTGTGAATTCGAAGAAATTGAATGGATCAAGATATTGTTGAGCAGAGTACATGATCAGTTCATTTGGATAGGTGATCAGCCTATGAAGATTTGTAGTGACCTAATTCATGAAATTACTGGACTAGACAACACCAGAATCATTCTTGTTGTGGAAATATATGTAAAGAAAGAAGTTGAAACCCTAACTCACTCTAAATGGGACAGGCGGGAAATGACTATGAATGACATCTTTTAGCAAGATGTAAGGCTAATTTCTATGATACTTGGATATAAATTCTACTACAGCAGTAGACCTAACTCAGTATCTGCGGGGGTTATCATGATGGCATGGAGAATGGTGAAGGAAAATGTGAAATATAACCTATGTGAAGTACTGGCACAACAATTTTTGGAGAATGTCAAACTAATAAACAAAGACAGAACTAAGACCTTTAGATTTGGCTCACTATTGATTCATATGTCTATACACATTGAGCACAAATTTCCTAGCTTGCACCCTAGTGGTTGGAAAATAGGGATACCTACTGGTATTATAATTTCACAGAGCTACAAAAGACAGAATAGTACATGGGTTGATGGGGAATTGTTTGCTATGATCGAGATTCTTTAGAGACAAATGAAAACTAGGTACAGGATACATGAGGACATTGTTGAAAAATACAAGGATACAATCTGTTTCATGGTTGAAACTGATTGTGTATGTTTTGAAGCAGTCACACCTAGAAAGAAATGGTGTTATCCCATGGGTTATGAAGTAAGTTCAGAGGTACTTACCATGCAAGTTGAACATGTTCTTTCATCAGAAGAAATATGGGGAACATATGAGGAGAAATCAGCTAAGGCGAGAGAGGAACAGACTAGAGGTCTGAGGAAAAGAAAAATTGAAAACCTTGTGCATGAATGTGGTGTAAAAGAAGGATTGACAGAAGAAGAACTAAAAGAAGTGAAAAATAAAATGATAGAAAGATCTCTTGGATTGGCAAGTGATAGTACTACAACCCTTCCCACTCTTGAGTTAGTAATGGTAGACATTCCTCCTCCTCCATCACAACATACATCACAAATTGAGAACATTACTCCCAAAGTACACGACAAATCTAGCAAGTAGACATCACCTAAAGAATAGAGCACAGTGAGAGAAGAGAAGAAAATTGAGAAGCACATATGGAAACCTGACATGAAGATGATAGATAAGAGATCCATAGAACAAGTTAAACTAGTCACAATTGATAGATACTATGACAGGTATGGAGATTCAGACAAACTTCAGATTGAAGACATTGTGATTGATCATTTACTTACTTTCAAGAAGACTCTATTGGAAATTTAAGGAAGTATACTTAAAGACTTGTATGGGAGATTGGAGACAAGAAAACACTTAGCACAAATTGAGGATGATACAATCAGGAATCAAGAAATTGATAACATGTTGCGTGTAATATCCTTACAAGAAAGAGAAAGAATATTCAAGGAATTGAAACCTTTGCTAAGGACTAAGTTAAGATTGTTGAAAATCATGGCGAGGAAGTATGATGAAGTCATTGAGGAAACTTAGAAGGCACTAGAGAAAATATTGATGAACACTAATTCTGACAAGCCTCCACCTCCTAAGACCACTTCGCCTACACAATTAGGAATGAGAGAAAGCTCAAAAGAAACTGAGACAAATGCTGAGAAAAGCGAAGTAGATTCACAACCAAATTTCTATGTTTGTGGTGTGCCAAGGACACTTGACACATCACAAGATGAAAAGGATCCATTTGCAGGGAATGTGGACAACACTATAGGAGATGAAGTAGAACAGAAAAAGGAAGAAGAACATAAGACAAAATAGAAAGAGGATGAGCATAAAAAGGTAAACACATCTTCCATCTCATTATTGGAAAGCATAGATGTTAATGTTGACAGCATGGATGAAGATGAGCTGGTTAAATTGGATTTTACTGCACTAAACAAAGTTAAGGAAAGACTAGAATAGAAAGGTGACAAAAAGGCTAAAGTGATTACAAGAGCAATTGATAGTGTGAACATATTGCTTCCAATACCTATTGTTTTCCAACACAAAGATGACATTGAAAACATGAGAATAACACTTGATGAATTTGATGGAAATTATGAAAATTTGATAAAGATTGCAGAGGAGAAGGAAGAGAAGAACTATTTAGAAAATAAGCTATCATAAATTTGCAAGTCCATCACATGGGACTTAGGCATTGTGAAACCTTGTTTGAAAAATGCAAAGAATTGCATTGGACATGGAAGAATATTGTTTAGTTACTACATGAATCCTATAAGGCATGTTTAGAATGTTGAAGACATTATTTCCAAAGAGAGGGAAACTCTAAACAGTATGATGGACAGTTGTGAAGCTTCTTCACAATCCGTAACAGAGTTAGACAAGGAAGTCACAAGAATTTTGGCAAAATTCAGTGTATTGGATATTGAGAAAGGGAGAGTATTGACAAGATTTAATTTTCTGAAGAGTTTAATCACTCCTAAGATATCTATACTTGAGGTACATCTATCAGACTTGGAGAAAGTGACAGATTCATTAAATAAATCTATGCCCACAAAATTGAAAGAAGCTGAGACCGCATCATTTGCATTGAATGGAATAATTCATATCTGTCAAATATTGTTCAAATCATGGAGTACATAAGTGAAGATCTTGGAAGATTCCTTTCAAGATATTCTGAAACTGGTGAGCAAGCACTAAATCCTATTATTTTGTATGCACCTTTGTCATTGTTGTCAAAGGGGGAGAAGAGATAAGAAAAATAATAATATAGGAGAAGAGAATAAAATGGGAGAAGAGACAAGAAGAGGAAGGAGAGAATATAGATGAGACAATTTTTGTTTTTTGTTGGAACACTTACTCATTTTTTTAAAGTGTTGCCATCAATGCTAAAGGTAGAGATTGTTGGAAAGTGATTAATTGTGTGTAATGTGATTCACTTTTTGGTTGTCATTTATGGAAACACATCTAGGTTACAAATTGATTTTTATAAAGATAAGTTTTGTTGATTCAGAAATTGACTAAGTATAGAAGAAGAGATACATAAGTATTTTGGATATCAAAGATCGAGATCGATGAGTTATGACATGCGAGATTAGAGGAAGATAGTATGGGGTATGTATGACCTCCACCTAAGATTTATTTGGTTTTGGTAATGTCTATGATGAGTTAGAAAGAATTGAAGACAGACAGACTGTAGCAAAACAACAATACAGAGCAGTTGGACAGTAGCGATGATTAAGGGAGTATGACATGGACTCCTGGCAATCAGAGTTGGATTATGGTTGATGATAACCTATACTTTGACTATGCAAGAGAGACAAATATGCATTTAATGTTTAATTTATTAAATGTATTTTGTATTAGAAGCCAACTATGTAATATCTGCATTGAGAGCCGACTTGGTGAAAGAGAAAGATATTTATGTAAGATCTTTTTTGTGAAAGCATATATAGAGAAATGTGTACAATGTTGTGTGGAAGATGTGAATGGTAGAGTAGAGAATGAAAAATATCATTGATGAACTATAAAGGGACTATCTAAGCATTAATGATGCTTGTTTTGTTCATGACTAAGAACACTTTGTAAAAAAAAGTACTTTGTAAGAACTATAAGCTCAGTTGGCCCCTAACAGGGTGTTGTGAACCTTTAACAGGGTTGTAATTCCTTTAACAAGGAAATGTAATATGTAATATTCAGATCCTAATAGGGCTAGGTCTCCTAACAGGGACACTATACTTTAGTGCATGCTTGTGTGTATCATCCCCACTGGGGTTTTCCCTTGGCCAAGGTTTCCTCGACAACAAAATGTGGTGTTATGAGTTATGTGTCATTTGCTTATATTCTTTTCATTAATGCAAGTTTATGGTTAATGTTCAAATGGTTGAAGAATTTAATAAAGTTCAGTAATACTGATTCACCCCCCTCTTAGTATTATCCAATCCTAATAGAAAATTCCAAAGATTTAGTGTGCCTCAAACTAAAAGGAATGTGGAAGTGTATCATTCTAATTTTAAGGGATTATTTGATACGGTGATAAACCATTTTGAAAGAAAAATCATTATAATTTTCATAGAAGGGTTATATAAGACCCTCAAGGGACTTATTAAGTCATTCAATCCTTATACGCTCCAATAAATTATCAAGAGAGGCTTTGATTTGGAGAGCAACATTCCCCATAAAAATCTTCTATAAAGTCCACATTTTGGAATAAGAAGATAGGTAGTTTTCAAAAGAAACCATGGGTTGACCCTACCTTAAAATAAACACCTCCCACTATTTCTAAGAAGGTTGATGAAGAAACCAAGAATGAGATTAGGAGGAAGAAACTTTGTTATTCTTGTAGGGAATAGTGGACACCAAGAGATTGATACCTTGAAAAAGGGCCAATTCCTTAGACATAGTTTACTTCTAACAAATAATTATATTCAAATGGATCAATAGAATTTTCATGAAATTAAAGATCAACCCAATGAGGAGGAACAAAAAAGAGGTGGATAATGGTGGCATAATTGTATCACTCTCATGAGCGCGCGCGCGCACACACACACACACACACACACACACACACACACATATTAGAGTTCATGAAGATCTTGATTGGAAAAGAGTTATTGCACTTATTTATAGTGGGTTAGCCCAAAATTTTATAGATGAGGGTTTGGTATAAAGAATAAGACTAAAGAAAAAAGATTTTGGAGGCTTTAATGTCACAGTAGTGGATTTTTACAATCTACCATGCGAAAAGAGGATTCAAAAGGTGGACATAGTCATTGTAGAGCATAAGGTTTGTGATGATTTATATGCTATTGGTTTGGGTGACCTTGACATAGTTTTAGGCATGAAATGGCTATGTTCCTTGAGCGGATATTCTATAAACTATCAATTAAATGAACTCAAGTTCAAATCTAATGGAAAGGAGGTAGTTTTGAAAGGAATAGAAAATATATCCTCTTGAGTTATGACAACTATAATAATGAAAATGATTTTTTAAAAAATCCAAGTTGTTTGTGTTTCCACTTCTTTGGATCTCCAAGGAACCTTCCAAGGGTACAAAATGCACAATACATGATAAACAAAAGATTTTGAATAAGAATAGAGTGGTTTTTAATGACGCACCTCCAATTTTACCACTTAATGGATGGTTTCATCACATCATAGATTTGGAAATTGGTTCAAATATTTTGATGACCACATTGTACCACCATCCAAGGTCATATAAGGATGAGATTGAGAAGGAAAATAATGAGTTGTTAGACATGCCATACATCATATGAAGTTTGAATCTTTTTTCTTCTTTTATGGTGCTAGTGAAGAAGAAAGATGGTACAATTTTATGTGCATATATGAAAGATCTTGAATAAGAAGAAGAATATCAAGAATAGATATAACCCTAGATTGATGAGTCATTTGATGAGATTCATGGAGTTGTGTACTTTTTGAAGATCAACTCGAGTCTAGGTATCATAACATATGAATGAGAGAAGAAGACACACAAAATGCTCCAAATACCTTCCAATCATGTATGAACCACAATTTTAGTAAACATTTGAGGAAATTATTTTTGGTATTATTTGATGATAGTCTTATCAATAGCGAAAATTGGGGGGAGCACTTCAAGAATTTAAACGTGGCTTTGGAAATTTTGGAACAATAATACTTCTTTGCAAAAAGTTTAAATATAAGTTTTGATTAATTGAGATACTATTTTTGGGGCATGCGATAGGTTCCAAGGATGTTCAAGTGGATCAACAAAATATCCAAGCTATGTGAATTGGCCCCCGCCTACAAACTTGACACAACTAATACATTTCTTTGAACGTAACCACTATATGAAGTTTGGTAAGGGATTTTCACATATTTCTACACCATTAAAAAATATAACCTATAAAGGAGAATTTTAATGGACTAAAGAGGCATGAGCTACTTTTTATAAGTTGTAGAAGGTAATGAGCTTTGGTATCATACTTACAATTCCATATTTTTCTCTTCCATGTTGCTGAATATCATGCCTTAAGAATTGGAGTTGGAGTTGTTCTTTCCCAAAGAGGCCATCCCATAACTTTTGAGAGTAGAAATCTTCAAGATTGTGAAAAGGGACTCCCAATTTATGATAAATAAATGTTGGCCATAATGCATACCTAGGAAATATTTAGAGAGTATCTAGTATGCAGGATATTTGTTATGAAATTTGATAATAACAGTTTGAAATATTTCTATGGGAAACTAAATTTTAATTTTAGGTAGTGGAAATTGATGACTAAACTTCAAGCATGTCATTTCAAATTGAATGTTTGAAAGATAAAAAGTACATGGTCATTGTTTTAATTTCTAGGAAGCCCACATTTTATCACATAGCCACTTGTTGGTACATTGGAAATTTTCATTATGAGAGAATATATAAATAATTATTTTGCTACTAATATTCTAGAGGGAGTGAATAATGATGATATGTGTATATTTGAACATTGGATAAACTTGTTAAAAAATGGAGATTGTCTCTAAGTCAAAGATGAATAAAAATAATTCATGATCATGCCACGATGCTCCATTGGTAAAGTATCTTAAATTTTTCATAACAAAGAGACAAATCAAAGAGAATTTCTCATGGAGATGAATCATGGATGGTGTTCTCATACACATAAGGTAATGCACTTAATTTCAATAAAATAAGGGTGAAAAAATGTATCATTCAAGGCTTCTACAACCTATTCCAATTCTCGAACAAAATTGGGAAATCATTTAATGGAATTTATCATAAGATTTTGTAAGGTATACGGAGAATATTTTACATTTATTTTAGTTAATTCATTAACAAAGTATGTACACTTTTATGCTATCACTATTGATTTCCAAGCTTCCCTAATTGTTGATTTGTTCTTCAAAGAAGTATTTTATTTGCATGGGTTTCCTATAAGCACAATTAGTGACAAATATAGATTTTTATCAATGCATTCTGGAAAGATTTGTTTCTCTTGATAGGAACCAAGTGAACACCCGACACTAGTTACCATCCCTAAACAAATGGAAAAAAAGTGAATAAATGGATTGAAGGATATCTTAATAACTATGTTTGTAATTGACAAACAAATTAGGTTATATGGTTTTACATTTTTGAGATTAATGTTGCAACACTTCCTACCATATGCTAGCTCATACATCACCTTTTATGAAATTGTATGGATATGATGCTTAATTTTTTCCTAATTTGATTTTATTAAATAGTAAAGTAATTGCAACCAAAGATTTGATTGAACAAAGTTAAGATATCTTGAGGATATTAAAATATAATTTGTAGAAAACTCAATGGAAACAAAAGGTTTATGTTGATAAAAAAGTGTACACTATAAAAGGGAAGTGAGGCACACTAGGGATTTTTCCACCTTTTCATAATGCACAATTAGAAGGAAGATGACCCAATAGACTCAAGTAGGACTTAAGAAATAGGAGTGAAATTATCCTTAACAATAATGAATTGGGATAAGATGGATTTGAGGGGAAATGATAGGATAATACAAGATAGGAGGCTAAATAAGAAAATATGACCAGTTATAAAAGATATAGACTGACAAAAAAAAGACGTCCACCTGTAATGACTTGAAATAGAAACTAGAAGATTGTACTAACTTGTAGTTTGAATTTAGAGTAGATTTGGAAGGTATAGAATGCCTAGGGTTTTTTTCCCAGGTATAGATGGCTTGTGGTGTTGTATACCTAGTAAATTTGTCTGAAACTCTCATAGTTGATTTGACGGGTCCCGCACTTGCCAAATTAAGTCCCAATATATCCACTACTTGCTCCTATACATAGAAAAATGGGGAAAATATTGTGGAAATGGGTTTGCCTTGGTCGAACCCCTTTTTAGGAATCAACCTTGAAATGAAAATGAAATTGCATAAAGGAAAGATTGCTTGTATTAAATAAAAGCTAGATTTGAATTGTAAGTTAGCTTACACCTTTATGGTGCAACACTTATATTAATATAATCACAAATGTTAATGTAATAGTCTTTGACTCCACAAAAAATCCTCAAAGGAAATCATGAATTACAAGACTTGCACCATGAATGTTTTAGTTTGTCACAATGCTTGATAAAGGAGAATAATGATGCTTTGAAGGCTTGAAGACTGGAATACTTGAGGACCTTGAGAATGCTTGGATCAAAAATTGTGGAATAGCTCTTTAAATATTGATATTTGTTCCTACCAAAAAGGGGAGAGATATGCCACTTATATACCTCTCACAACATTTCATGATTCAAAATTGATCCAGGCCAACTACAGGGTCTAATTTCCCACCAAAATGCCACATTGAGACCTCAATTCAAATTTGAGCATAAATGCTAGGGTACATAATGCCCAGGGACTTCTATACCTAGGTATAAAATACCCAAGGAAATATTCCCAAAATTAAATGGGAAGCCGAGGAAGGTGAAAAATATCAGAATAAGAGGCACAACTAATTTTGAGGTTGGGAAGAAGTACAAAGGACACAAATGGTAACATAGGGCCCATGTAGGCTAATAAACGATTGAATAGAACAAATAACAAAGGAGTGTACCTAAAAAAGGTTCTCACATCAATATTTTGTGAATTTTAGTTAACATGGGAGTTATAATATTAATTTAAAGGTTTGACGAGCATTAGGAGAGCATGAAACCCATGTAGGAACCCATACATGCTAAAATGAGGCTAAATTGAGAATCTAATTATAGGTTCTTAAAATTTAGGAAAATACATTTAGCCCCCACTTTAGCGGGAGTATGAGGCCACCTCATTCTCTAAGTAAAGTACAAGAAAGATAGAGAAAGAGATTGATCATGGGCAAACTACAAAGAGATAAGATATCACTAAGTTTAAGGAAACAAAGCCTCAGAAATAAAGGATCACAACTAATACAACTATGTGCAAGGACACATAAACAAAAACAAAATCCAAAATATTACTAAGATTCCAAGTCTCTAGTTGAAGAGACCTCGACAAGGAAGATGTCTCAACTGCTAGCATCATGCTTGAAAAGATAATGAAAAACTACAAGTGGTTACATAGAGAGAGCAAGAGCACACATCAAAGATAAGATGAGACTCCATGATCCAATATACTAGAAAAGTGTGTTATGTTATGGAATCATGGAGGAAAGGAAAAAATAACCATGGATGACACACACTACATAGTTGTGTTGTGCTAGGTAATCCATGAGAGAGGAGAAAAAAAGGAGAGGGGGAAATGGTCTAGCAATTTGTGTTAAGCAAGTTCCACCCTGTAGCATCCTAAAGTGTTATCACGTGTAATTAGGTGCTAAATTTAGCCACATTTTATCATGTAGGGGTTCCCACATTGATTTCACACTCTCCAAGCACTCATTGGACCTTTATTAATTTAAATTAATATTATGAGTCCTCTCTTAATTGATTTTCACCAAAATCTTATTGTGGCCATTCATTATAAGTGTACCCTTTGAATGATTTCATTTTCCCACTTTATTATAGGGCTTACCTCATTTTAAAGTTCAAGGAATGTTTTACACATCTATCAATCTCATATCTATATGTGGAAAACCTTTTTGAAAACTAGAACCTATCATCTTGCTCCTATTAAAATTTCGTTCATTTTTGGTGAGAACATAATCACTTTTTGCAATATGTACCCTCCCTGATGAATGTGTACCCTTGTGGGAGCTATGTACCCTTTTGGGCACTATGTACCCTTGTGGGTGCTATGTACCCTTTTGGATGCTATGTACCCTCATGGGCAGTTTGTTCTTGACATTTTGGTCAGAAATTTCAGGAGCGGGATTTTATCGTTTCACACTCCCCAAAGGTATGCCCCATTGGTAAATATAATTTTTCTAAGTTTTCCTAAAGGTGATTTTAATTGATATCTCTATAGAAAGGCTTCCCCTTTCATCCAATTCATCACAATTACAATAAAAAATTATGACACAAGGAGATCATATCAACTCAATCATCCAAGTCTTAAAGTCTTCAAAGAATTCTTCTTATTCATCATCAAGTATTGTGACAAGCTACAACATTCAAGGTGTAAGGCATATATTTTGGATTTTTGTGGAGTTCAATCTATTGCATTAACACTTGTGATTACGTCTTGTACATAAAAAGAAGAGAGAGATGAAATCTAAGGTGTATGCAAGATAATTTCCCACCCTCTTTCTTAATGCAGACTTGGAAGGAAGATGACCCAATAGCATCAAGTAGGACTTAAGCGCTAAGTGAGTGCAATGATCCTTCGCTTGTTATGATTAAGAATGAAATGTATTTTATAATTTGATCTAATGATGCAAGATAAATGACAAAAATGAGACAAATTAAACAATTTCAAAAAAATATAACTGACATAAATAGAAAATAACCTAGAATTACCAGAAATGAAAAGTCAAAAACTATACTAACCTGAATTTTGACTGACAACCTTGAAGGTCCCCACCTTTCCGGATCTATTTTGACAGCTGCATTACTAGTACCTACTCAAAAAATAGGGAAAATGTTGTGGAAAGGGGGTTACCTTGCTCAAACCTCTATTTAGGAATCAACCATGAAAACGAAATAAGATTGCATAAAGGACAGTAAATCTTAAGGTAAATATTAGATCTACCTTGCCAATGCCTTCATGAGCTGATATTGAGATCGCACATATTCATGAAGATGATTCAATGTCACTTGTATTTAAGTTTTTGATCTTTAAATATAGAATAGAATCAAGGATTCCTTCAAAAATATATGGATCTATTAATGTCACTCCTAGATCTTCAATGTTGTTATGCTTGATTGAACACTTTCTATGGAGGAAGAATGCATGAGAATGAAAAATAGTCTTCTTTCTTTCTAGAGAACTCTACTTGGCCATCATGGGAGATAATATTGATTTAATGGAGAACATTGCCTTCAATTTTCCTTTGATGCTTGGATAAAACTACATCTTGGATGCTTTCCTTCAAATATTAAATTCACTTGATTGCTTGAACGCAAAATCTTGATTATGGTTGCTCAATAATTTATAATAGATAATGGATCTTATTTGTGGTTTCCAAAACAAGGAGAGATAGGATGTTTATATACCTCATCACACATTTATTTATTCAAAATTAATCCAGACTGACCATGAGATATAATTTCCCACTAAAATACTGCAATAGGGCTCTAGTTCATATTTGTGTCAATTCCTCGAGGAATAAAAATCTAGGGGCACTTTGTTCCTAGTAAAAAGTGGTATAATTTAAATGGGAAGATAGGGCATATGAAAGATCATGAAGAAATAGGTTTTTAGATCAAGCACAATGGACATTAAATCTCAAAATTTCCAAAATGAGACCTAATTGAGCATCCAATCATGGGTGCTAACTTTTTAGTATGGTACATGTAGACCCCACTTTAGTGAGAGTATGAGAAAAACTCATGCTCATGGTAAATTAGATTAATGCATTGGGAGAATTTCATCAAGGTTAAGGAGACAAGGAAACACCAAGCCCCCATGAGACTTATGTCTTCATCAAATCCAAAACCATGATGAAAAAGGAAACACTTGAGAGAGAGAGAGAGAGAGAGAGAGAGAGAGAGAGAGAGAGAGAGAGAGAGAGAGAGAGAGAGACTAGTAAAGTATTTCCTTACTATGATTCATGCAAAGGGTAAATGCTGCAAAAGATGGAATTGATAGTATAGCAAGCTATGAGATGCTAGTTAACCCATCAAAAGGGACCGGTCCTTAAGGAAAGCATGTCTATATTAAGGGATCAAAAGAAAACTAGTCAGTCAAAGAACCAAATGAAAGCGGACAGTAAAAAGACCAAATGATAGAAGGAAGGATTAGTCTTAGGATAAATTGAATAATGCTCAGGGCATGATAATGTAAAGATGAACACAAGGAAAGCATCATCTCCTTTAATAATTGTGTGTATATGAAATGTGAGACAAGGAGAAAAGTGTATGCCCCCATGTTAAAGCGATTGCAAATGTCTTAACATGAGAAATAGCTTTACCGAATCATACATGCACCCACAAGAAATGTTTCCACTATGAGATTCCCTTATTGACATTTTGTCACCAGTCATCCTCTGGGTTAACCTCAAGATCATAGAGTTCCAATTGAGCAGGTCTATAGAGCTAATTGATTAAGGGTATTTCAGATTAAGCATATCACTGTAACATATCTAAGGTTATACCAATATGGTCTTACTATGCTTTAGCAGGGCCTAGGACAATATTTAGGAAAGATAGGTCTATGGTCTCACTGAAATCCAAAGTAGGGTATTCAACAGGTTTTGGGACAGCATATCAGCATAGATTCTCTCGTCTCTTTTCAATGAAGTCCATCGATGTAGCTTCAAATATCAAAAGGAGAGAAGGTAGACACTCAGTGTCCCAATGGGATGACATCAGTGAACGTGTTTCCACTATCGGGTGTCATCGGTGATAAAAATTAAGAAAATCATGACATTTGATGTATCGAGCTATGTCAATAAGTTCATCAACGTAGGTCTTCCCAATACACGATCTGGATAACAATAAGCATCGATAGGTGAAGTGATTCGACAAGACATCTTTAGGTCTTTCCGAAATGACCATTCAATGGGTCATCAATGTAAGTCATGCTGACATAGTCACAAGAAAGCACCGTCAGATAGGTTGGTTGTCAACAATCCATTCAAATTTCTTTTCGATGAAGTTTACCGATGTAGATTTGACTGTCAAAAGTGATAAATCTGGTAGGACAACAATGCAATTTATGTCAATGGGTTCCATCAGTGAATGTCTTGCCAATAGGTTTAGCTACAAAGGAGGATGGTGGACTTGTATCAGTGAGTGTTGTACTGATGGGGTTGGCTGCAGGCAAACATTGAGATTATTCTAGGGGTCATCGGTGTAGGTTACACTGCTGAGTCTTTTTATTAGTATAGGTTTGACTATCGGAAGTGTTAAATCCAACATGCCAACAATGTATTTTATACTGATAAGTTCTGTTGAGGAAGCTCAACTGTGGTCTCACTGATATCTCGTGAGGCAGCAATGGAAGACCTATTTTTGTCGGTGAAATTTCTATGAACTTTGTTGATATTTGATCATTCTTTTGAAACAAGTTGTTTCATTCGTTAGAGGCAGTTGGCTATCAGGGGTACTTTCTCTGATAGCTATTATAGCTAGTTTTTGTGCTTATAACAAGATGTTTAATGAGTATAGCTCTCAATGATAATAATAAAATCATTAACAATTTTTGGCTTCCTCAATGCCCATATGTCCTCTTCATTTCAATCTGATTTCTTTCCTAGCGGTGACTTTATGATAGAATATGGCTCGAGATCAATCCTATACACCAACAGAGTACAAAACAATGAATTTTGGGGATCCATATTTATTACTGAGGTTTCTTCTGGTGCAAAGGTCACTTATTATGGTTTCAAACAACTGAAAGTCACTCCTACATGCCACCAAAGTAATTATAGAGTTCTATCAAAGAGATAGCCTTTCCTTTTTCTTTCAAGGGTATTTATTGTTTGTCTCTTTCTGTCCCTTTAGTGTTCATTTCGTAGATCAAATCTCTTTGTGACCTAATCTTTTTGTCACTCAAACCAAGTAGGGGTTTGAAATCCAATGTTTACCTTGAGTTATGCCTAAACTGATAAAAGACAATGTTGTACATAGCTTGAGAATCTTCTCTAGTTTCATTGATAGGTATTTTTTTTTCTGTGATTGAAAACATCCTTGCTTGTTTTTCATGAAATTATGGTTTACCTATTCTTAAATCCAATTATTTATTGCTTTTTAGCATACATATTTGGATGTATTTCATCACTTGAAAGCTTTCTATGTTGTGTAATCTTAGTTTGATTCAATCTTATTCAATGAATGTTGCATTCCTTATGGGATTTAATTTAATTTCTTACCTTCATGTTGGATTAAAGTTGATAAGTATTTGGGTAGTGCAGGTTTATGATCTCAACGAATTCAAGTGCAGTGTCAGGCAGGAGGAAATTAAAACATTCAATCTAGTGTATCACCCTATTTCATTTCAAGCTATCTTTCTTTCCATTTCCCCTTCAAGACAGTTATTTTTTTGATGCATCCTGGTTGTAAAGGAAGTCGACCTTCTCCGGAGACTCAATCTCATCAAGAAAGTCCCACATTGAGATATTTTTTCCATGTTTCATGGGCTCACCTGGGTCACTAAGCACCATCTATGCAAGGGTGTAAACTTTTGTGTTTACATTTTTTGGCATGCCCAGTGGGGACTGAATCTCAAGTTGTTCAAGAATACATGTTAGGTTGATGGTTTCAAAAAAAGAACTTCAATGATCATGGTAGGAAATCAATGCTACTCTTGGCATCTCATCCTTCAAGAGGATCACTTCAATAACTCGGTGAATCTAACTCTACCTTTTGGTTCTCAAACTATATTTTCTATATTCATGCCCAAGATTCAAACAAGGAAATTTTATAGAGGTAATTTTTAGTTTGTTCACCTCTCATTTTCAAATTCTAGAAGAGGAAAAATGGACTTTCTCTATCACCATTTATTAGCTCAGAAGCAACACCTATTACCAAGTAGATCTCTTTCTACTGCTCCTATGATAAGAAAACAACCTAGGATACTATCAACTTAATTGAATAGACCATTGTTTCGCATGGCTTCCCCTATGAATCAATTATTTACCACCTTTAATGGTGGTAGACCTCTTATATTAGCCTACCAGTGTCTGCACTTAAGAGTTTACCAAATTTCACTAGTGAAAATTCCATTTCCCCAGTAGAACAAATTTAGTAAGTTTCAAATATCTGCAATAGACATGGTGTTATATATGATGATATTGTTGTTAGAATTTTGGCTTCATCATTGAAAGGAAAATCCTTGCAGTGGTGTAGAGGATTTCCACATAACTCTATCCATGATTGATATGAGTTAGGAGAAATACTATGCAATAACTTTGAGGATAAAAGTGATCACCTATCACTATTAGAGAACCTAACTACAATCAAGAGAGAACCCCATGAATTCAAGACTGGTTTTAATTATAGGTTTCAAAAAATATGGGATATAATACCTACTTCAATGAAGCCTTCCCCTGGTAATGCATTCTTGTATTATCTCAATGCTTTTTATAGTAATATTTCTACCACACTATAGACAATGGGTGGAGACACATTACTAGCTTCATATGATGTTGCCATAAAGGCTGAAAATTATCTGATATAGGGTGGGATGTTAGCTCCTTTTCTCACTGCCACTTTAGGTTATCCTCTTATTTCTACTCCATAAAGTTCAAAATATTTATATAGTAGACTTGAAACTATGATAGAAAATGTAATGTAGAGGATACAAGGTTTAGATCTTGGATTGCAGTAGATGGGGAATGAGATGGTGACCATAAAGAGACAAAAAAATCAAAGTAATAAGCCTTATCAACCTCAACCTAAACCTCAAGGTTCTTCTTTCTATTCATTCAATAGGCCACAAAATAAGGGACAAAGTGCATGGAACCATAATAAATTAATGGGTAATGTTGCCCCTACAAATACAAATACAAATCCTAAAGAACCTTGTCCCTACTCAAAATAATCTTTCTCAAGCACAAGAATGGTTACTACTTGTTATTAGGCTTTTGAACAGTGTGTTTGCCAAGGATAAAAAATTTCTCGATCTCTAACCATGCAGGATGAGACAACAATATCATGAAAAAAATATAACACAAGTCAGTCCAATGATGGATTCCAACCCCAACATCAAGGAGATTCTTCTCTAGTGATCTTTCATCAAGAGGATTTATGTGGTGCTAATCATGATAGAAATGATGGCATAGCTCAGAATACTAGAATCAAGACAAGATTAGTTGATAGTGCTTCACCTCCTTCATCAAGTCAAGCTTCAACTTCAATAGCTATTCCAAATACTTCATCAGCAAATATACCAAATGATACTACTGCTCCATCTCAAAATCAGAATATACATTAGAGAAACAAGAAACCAAGAGAACCTAAAGCTACTCTAATTCAAAAATTAGACCTTGTGGTTGCTAAAAGTCCTATCATAATATCAACTACTCATCTTAACATTGTAGATCAGATGAAGATGACCACTATCAATTTTTCTATTTGGGATGTTCTCACAATTCCATCTCAGTTTAAATTTCTACAAGAAGAGCTAAATATTGTGAACGTTCAAGAGAAACTAGCAACAACAAGTGTGATATCAAATCAAGAAAAAAGTCTTATGCAACCTACCAAACAATAAAAAGAAAGTAAGAAGGAAAAGCCTTCCCATTTTTATCTCTCTTTGGTCATAAGAGATAAACTAGTTCATAATTGCATGATAGACTCAGGAACAAGTAGCTCACTTATGCCAAAGAAGGTTGTTGATATTCTAGGTATTAAATATGAACATGTGACTAGAGGGGTTGTCAAATTAGATGGTACTACTATCGAAATAGAAGGGGTGCTAAAAAATGTCAAATTAGCCTTGTATGCATGTCCCAGTTGCACTGGTATTTAAGATATATTAGTATTTGATTTTCCTGTACATTTTTCTCTTTGCCTCTCACGAGACTTCACTGCTCAAATAGGAGGTTATATTGCATCTGGTTGGTCCTACATGTTCTTTAGGACCATATATGGAAAAAAATATTCTATAAAGGTAGATCCATTGGATCTAAATCATAAAGAGCCTTACACACCTAGCCCCATAAATATTAATTGAACACTCCATAAGAAGGATGAATAATATTTAATCCATGAACCTGCTACTCTCTTGACAGAGGTTCCTGATTATCTCTTGGATGAATGGGCTAATGATTTTCAATTTTATCTAGTACAAGAAGCTAAAGAGACAGACCTTGGAGCTTATTGTATACATTAGGAGAATGCTCGTATCCCCAGTCTTATGAAAGGACATGGAGAAACTAATGAACTATGGAATATGTTCTTTTATGGCTCAAGGATAAAATGGATCAAGTGTTGGTATAATGCCCTTTTCTCCAAAGTCAGAAAAACACTATTATTCATAAAGACTTTATTTTAGTTGCACTAACAATGTTGTTGAATATGTGGCCTTAATCCAAGTTCTTCAAATTACACAAGGAAGATGATTTAGAGCCGTACAAGTCTACGAAGATAGTGGGTTGGTTGTTAATCAGATTAGAAATCAAAATATTATGAAGAACAATCTTCTCAAATCATATAAACATAGAGTATGGGATCTCTTTGAGGCTTTCTAAGCTTTCGACATTCAGAGTGTTCCAAGGAATTAGATAACGCATGCTGATAGACTTGTAGTAGTGGGTGCTCATTATGAAACACTAGAGAATGTTGGAGATGAAAAGGAACAACAAACCAGATTGGTTGTGAGGCCTTCTTTCCCAGATAACTACATCAATTGGAAAATCTTTGACTTTCACTTGAAAATTGTTAATTTCTTGCAAAATGAAGCAGTGTTCTCTGCTAAAAGTCAGACCATGCTACAAAATCAATATGAAAATCAGATCATACATCTCAATTCCAACAAATTTCACAAAAGATTAGTCACTTTAGAAGGCATCTTTAATTATGATGATCAAGAAAGAAGTAAAGGTCAGAACCTATCTGCAAAGAAAGATGGTTATAGGTCTACCATCATTGCTGATGGAAAGACTCTCAACTTGAAAAAGGTATGATTTGAGATTTAAAATGAAATTTTCATTAAGCTATGTTAGGAATTAAATGATTTTATTTCTTGGACATATGAATATTTAAAGGGTTTTGATCCAAGTTTATCTCAACATACTATAAAATTAAATAGTGATGCAAAACCAGTAAGACAAAAACAAAGACCAATCAATCCTAAGATTGAACCTTTTATCAGAAAGGAGTTATCCAAACTCATAGAGGTTAATATAATTTTTCCCATCAAGAACTCCTATTGGGTATCTAATCTTGTTCCTGTAAGGAAAAAGAGTGGAGAAATCAGATTATGTGTAGACTTTAGAGACCTTAATAAAGCTTCTCTTAAAGAACACCATCCTCTTCCTTCCATGGAAAAAATCTTGTCCAAATTTAGTGGATATGAAAGGTTCTATTTCTTAGATGGCTTCTCAGGTTATAAGAAGGTTTTAGTCCACGATTTAGACCTATATAAGACAAAATTTACCACTAAATGGGGTACTTATGCTTATTGTAAAATGTCATTTAGACTGACTAATCTAGGTGCCACATTTCAAAAGGAAATAGAGATGACCTTTAAAGGTGTATTATCAAGTTTTGTGCTAATATATATTGATAATATTATTGTTTATTCAAAGCATGCAACATATCATTTTGATCATCTAAGGAAAGTGTTAATCAAATATCAGGAGTACGGTGTGTCCTTGAATCCAAGCAAGTGTGTGTTTTTCACTGATCAAGGAAGGATGATAGGAAACATTGTGTCAAAGGATGGATTAATTATAGATACAAAGAGGGTAGAATTAATTATTTCTCTCCCACTTCTTAATCACAAAAAAGGATTGCAAATTTTCCTTGGAAGGATCAATTTTTTAAGAAGGTTCATTCCTAACCTTGCCACTATGGTTAAGCCTCTTACAAGTATGTTGAAGAAGAACATAGACTTCAGATGGAACAAGTAAGGAAAGGAAAGTTTTGAGGAGATTAAAAAATAATCACATTTGCCTTAACTCCTGTAAATCCTAATTTTGACAAGGATTTTATCCTCTATACTCTTTGAGGAGAATCTAGCACATTAGTTGTCCTAACACAGTCAAATAATGAAGATACAGAGAAACCCATTGATTTCTTAAGTGATAGGCTCAATTAATATGGAGATACAAATATGTACAGAGACAAGATCATTCTATCATAAGAGCTCTCAAAAATTTTAGACATCTATTGTCTAACAACAAGATCCAACTCTCGGTCTCACATTTAAGTGTGAAGGATTTTATTTTAAACAAAGATATCAGTGAAAAAAGAGCTGGATGAATCACCAAGGTCATGGAATATGAAATTGAAATCAAGATTAATAAACTTGTGAGGGGAAAATGACTATGTGAATAAATGGTTTCATCTTTTGAGACATCCAAAGATGTTGCTCTGTTATTGCAAGATGAGCAACCAACTGAAAATAAAAATCAGAATGATTGGTTGCATGATATGACTCTCTTTTTGACAGAAGGAAGATATCACAAGGTTTGGAAAAGACTAAAAGGCAAAAATTTATATTAAAATCCATTCCTTATGCATTAGTAGATGGTATACTATTTAGAAAATATTCCAATGGCGTTCTACTAAGATGCATAAATTTAGATAAGATTAAGAGGTTGCTTAAAGAATTTCATGATGGCCTTTTGGGTGGTCATTTTTCAGCAAGGGTCACAACAATAAAATCCAAGCCCCATTGAGTGAAAGGATGATCCAATTAAATATGATGAAGGGGGAGGGAATCTAATCTTTTTTTACCTACAAAGAATGCACACTTTCTCACACTTTCTATACTCTTTGAGGAGAATCTAGCACATCTATTCTTTGAGTAGCAGTTTTTGGGTTTGTTTGATTGCAGAGAGGAGAGGTTGCAGGTCTTTTAAGATGAATCCAAGCCCAAAGGCTTATTAAAGGCCACTGAGATATCACATTTAGAAAGAAAATTCCCTTTGAAGTTGCCAAAAATATTGACATTTGGTCACCATTAATCCTCTGGGTTAACCTCAGAATAATAGAGTTCCAATTGAGCAGGTCTACAGAGCCAATTGATTAAGGGTATTTCAAATTAAGTATATTGGTGTAATATATCTCAGGTTATGCCGATATGGTCTTACTATGCTTCAACAAGGCCAAGGACAAGATTTTGATAGAGAGGTTTGTGGTCTCACCGAAATCCAAAGCAAGGTGTTCATTGGGTTTTGGGGCAACATAACAACATAATTTGTCTTGTCTCTTGTTGATGAATCTCATCAGTGTAGCTTCAACTATCAAAAGGAGAGAATGTCGATGCTCGGTGTCCCAATGAGATGACATTGGTGAAGGTCTTGTTGATGTTGAGAGTTATTGATGATTAGAAATAAGAAAATCATGCCTTTTGATGAACTGAGATACACTGATAAGTTCATCAAAGTAGGTATTGTCGATACGCAGTCTAGGTAACAGTAAGAAGTGATAGGAGAATTATTTTGGAAAGACATCTTTTAGTCTTGCCAAATTGGCCATTCAACAGGTCATTGATGTAAGTCCTGTTGACATAGTCAGGAGAAAGCACCAACATAGAGGTTGTACATAGTTTACCCTGAGTTGTGCCTAAACTCATAAAAGGCAATGTTGTAAATAGTTTCAGGATCTTCTCCAGTTTCATTGATAGATAGTTGTTTTTTGTGATTGTAGACAACCTTGCTTGTTTTTAATGAAATTATGGTTTACATATTCTGAAATCTAGTTATCTAGTACTTTTTAGCCTACATATTTGGATGTATTTCATCATCTAAAAGATTTCTATGTTGTGTAATATTTGTTTGATTCAATCTTATTCAATGAATTTTGTATTCCTTATGGGATTGAATTAAATTTCTTACCTTTATGTTGGATTAAAGTTGATAAGTATTTGGGTAGTGTATATTTATGATCTAATTGAATTCAAGTGTAGTCTTAGGTATGAGGACATCAAAATATTTAATCTGGTGTATTACCCTGTTTCATTTCAGTTTATCTTTCTTTCCCTTTTCCCTTCAAGACAATTAGTTTTTTAATGCATCCTGGTCATAAATGAATCCAACCTTCTCTAGAGACTCAATCTCATTAAGGAAGACCCACATTGAGAGATTGTTTCCATGTTTAAAGAGGTCCCATAGGCCAGTAACCTCCATCTAGGCAAGGGCACAAATTTTTTTGTTAACATCCCCCAAGAAAGGAAAAACCAAGGGAAATGAACAGATGAAAAAAGAGAGCACAAAAGTGGTAATACCACAAAGTTATTAGAACTACAAGAACAATGGAAGAATGAGACATAAGATATAAAAAAGTCTTTTTGGGCCAACATTAGAGAGACCAAAAACAATAATAGATACTATTTTTCATTATCACCAATCAAACAACACGAAGACACATTTATGAACAATAAAACATGCACAACATAACATGTATACAACATATAGAATAAATTTTTGGCACAATGATAAATTTTGGAAAGGAATTGATGAGTTTAAGTTTGTCATTATTGGAAATGTATCAAAACTATTAATTTTGGTGCATAGGTTACCCTAACCAATTGACAAGATGAATAGGTGAAGCATATATGCTAAATGTTCTGGTCGGTGAGAAGGAAGATAGTAACAATTTTGAGTAGAGATTGAGACAGTGATAATATTGGGAGATGCAGTCATTACCTAAGTCTTATTATGACAAGAAGAGTATAGATTTACAACCGCGATAGTTAACTAAACAATGTGTGAAAGTTAGTTTTTTTGGTAATTACTCTATGTGAACCAGTTGAGTTATTGATTAATATTTGATGATCAGATGGTTAAGGTGGTTAAGTTAATCATGTTTTTTTGTATTAAATGTTGGTATTACATTTTTGAGCCGAATTGTGAAGATTTATTTAAGAAAATATTTATGATTTAAGTGAAACTGAGGGACAACTTGTGGATTGTTTTTAATGTTTAACTAACTTAAAATAAATATATAAAGGGATGCTAAATCAAGATATTTAGGTTTGTTGATCATGTTTTTAGGGTTGTGATCAGGGACAAAGATTGTGTATTGCATAAAGAGTTCATAGATTGGATTGGATCTTATAAGAAAGTAGTGTCATTCAAGACCAGTGATTTGAGTTCATTGCTCAAGGCTAACACAAGAGGTTAGCAAAGCTAAATCCCTTAACAGGGTGGATCCTAACAGATCTTATTGTGTAAATCCTCTAACATGTTGACTTCCAAGAAGGATTTCAAAATCATCTAGCAAGGTAGATATTAACAGATCTTATTGTACTTCTAATAGGGTACTAGTAACTCCTAACAAGGTGAGCCCCTAATAGGGTATTGTAAGCTCTTAACAGGGCAACTCTTTCTAACTATATTGAAGATATTTGTGGGTGTCATCCCCACTGTGGTTTTTTTCCTCTAACAAGGGTTTCCATGATAAAAATTATGGTGTTATGGTTTATGCGTTGTGATTGATTGAATTACTTTACTTCTATTGCATAGTTAAAATTACCTATTTGATATTGTGGAAGTTAAGAGAATAAACAGATCTATTGGTTGAATTAGTATATGTTATATTTTCACTAATTCACCCCCTCTCCGTGCTTCTATATATAAACAATTGATATGAGAGCTTTGTGGACTTGAATAAGTCTAATAGCTTGGGAGAGATCCTTAAGGGAGATATGGAGTTTTATAGAAGACAACTTGTTGAGGATGAGGACATGATTGAGAAAACTAAAGACCAGTTGAAGATCTCTAGGGGTACGAGACATGAGCTTCTCAAATAGTTGACTGAAAGTCAAGATCTTATTGAATTTTTTTTTGAGAAACGTGGATCCGATGACTCTGCAGTTGAAGCTATAACTTTGGAGAATTAGCATCTGGCCAAGGATAACATGAACATGTACAAGATGCTTGACAAGTTGAAGCTAGAAGATAAAAAACATACAAAAGGAGTTGGAAAAATTCTCATTAAGAATGGGTGAAGAGATAGAAGCAAGGGGAGCTACAAATGAAGCTAAGAGAGTTGCTAAGGATGACCTAAAATCCAAATATGAAACCCTATCCACTAAGGTGGATGAACTTTTCAGATCTAAGAAAGAGATTGCTACATTGAGGGAACGTCTACATGATAATAATAAAGAAAATGTTAATGCCATAGGAGAGAATGGACATCTAAGAGATGATAATGCAAAGCTAAAAGAAAAGTTGAAGAGCACTAATGACCTGTTGAATAAGTTCAATAATATTTCTGCTAAACTTGATGAATAACTCTCAAAACAAATGAGACATGGTGAAAGATAAGGAATATGTTTTTCCAAATTTAAATTTAGTGATTCATCTGGTACTAAGAAAACTCGTGAAGAAGAGAAGACTACACACAAGGTGAAAAATAACAAACCTGGTAAGAGGAATTATAAAACAACATGTTTCAATTTTCACAAGGAAGGACACACTACTAATGTTTGTTGGTCTAAACCTAGTCCATCTATTCCCAGGTTTACAAATTCTTTTGGTAGATCGGTTGATTACAATGCTAGATCGAATGCTTTTCAAGGTAATTGTTATTACTGTAACAAGTATGGTCATAAGGATAATGAGTGCACGGCTAAAATCAACAATATAAGGCCATCTATGAACCGAAGAAGTCCTTACCAAAGGGAGAGACAATTCAATGTTACCTGTTCTATTTGTCACAACTTTGGACATAGAGCAAGGGATTGTAGGATGAGAACCCATAATTGTAGACCATGGAGGTGAAATGGTATGACGTGTTTTAATTGCAATAATATTGGACATCTTTCTAGGTCTTGCAGAGCGAAGAAGAATAACATTTGAGGTCAACCGATGAGTAGGCATGATAATGATAAAGGCAAGAAGATTGTAGATGTTGAAGAAATTAAGAAGAAGATGAAAGATACATGGGTAAAGAAAGGAGAATTAAAATATTCTAAAATGAAAGAGAACTCCACTACATTGGGTAATGTGGAGACTTCGTCATCTGAATAAGTCAAAGTAATTGGCTTAGGGGGAGCAAAATAAGTAAGATCCATAACCTATCTCCTAAGTTTGTATGCGTGATAAGATATATCAGCATATTTAGATGCCTAATGATGTCATGTAAAAATATGATGAGGTAAATTATATTACATAAGATTCTATGCAACCATATAATGTTTTTGATTATGACATAGTGAATTTTATGTTTCTAACCATTGTGACTGGTTAAGGTTACTATTTGACTATTTTCTTTTATTACTTTGAATTGAGTCACTATAAAGGAAAAAGTGAAGTTCATTAAACACTTTACACTCTACAAGCCAAGAGGTGCATTTGCGAGCATAAACTAAGTGATTTCTAAGTGTCTATGAAGTGATTTTGGAATGGAGATTGTGTTTTTGTGTTTGAAGTGAAGCGGTGTGTGAAGAACCCCCTTAACGAACTAAAGTGGTATCTCTTAGTTGTGAAGGTTTTGTTGTGAAAAGATTATTGTTAGCATCATGGACATACCTGTGCTGGTTGAGATCGTTGGTGAGATGAGACCCATTTTCAAGTTTCATCCTTTGAAGGTGGTAGAGAATGATCCCGCTGGTGCCCTATCTTCAATACCTCATGGAGTATTATTTGTAATGCCCTATCTTTATCCCCTAAGTCCTAACCCAAAGACAATTATTCATCTTTAGTTTGATCTGACCCAAACCCTAGGTCCTAGTCTATTATCGCACTTGATTAATTATTTAGTTCCTAAATTCTAAAACATTGGAAAATAAACCTTGTCATTTAATTAATTAATATCCTAGTATGTTGATTACATAATAGATAATTATCAATTAAATGCAAAAAGGAATTAATATTAATAAGTTGAGTAAAAGTCCATTTAAAATCATTTTAATATTTGAAAATGCATTTTATGTCATCATTTCAATTGACTGAACATCAAATTAGAAACAAATCTCTCTTGTTCAGTTAACTAATTCTGTTCTGCTTCTCATTTTGTAAACAATCCAGTTAACTGAAAATTGATTTTAGAAGTTTCCTAAATGACTGATTAGTCAGTTCAGTCAACTGACTCTCTCAACCAATGATCTTCTATGCACATAGATTGTGCTTCTTCGATTCAATCTTGTCTATTCTTCAACTTTCAATCTCGATCATCGGTGTGACAAATATTTTCTATAAAAGAGTGCTTCATTTCCTCACAAAGGATGCAATAATTTGAGTAGATTTATTATGTAGGTTTTAATTTAAGCATTTAACATATTTACTTGTTTAGCATATTTAACATTTTTTCTAAGCATTTGAATTCATAATCTAAGAACACTTTCTTTTGGGTTTTAATAATCAATCTTATCTAATCATTGGATAAATAAGCTTTTGTACTTTCTGTTGGAAACACTGAGAGGGGGGGGGGGTGAATCAGTGTTTAGCTAATTATTCAACTTCTACAACTTTAAATATAAATCAATCATATAACACTTGAAGCTTAACACAAGATCACATAACACAAGATATGATTACGGGGAAACCTTGATTAGAGGAAAACCCCGGTGGGAATTAGTACCCACAAATATTGCACTGGTATAATGAACCTGTTAGAGATCCTTTGCCCTGTTAGGAGCAGTCTTTACAATGTAAGTACAATGACCTGGTTAAGGGTCTGACCCTGTTAGGAGTATTTTACAAACAACCATGTTAGGGGTGAGGACTCACTGTCCAAGAGCTCACTACTCAAAGAGAAAGAAGGCTACAACCTCCTGAGAATAGATATGCACTATATCCAAAAGTGAACTATTGTATGTGACACAGATGTCTGATCAGTTCTAGTTACGCGCTTATGTTCTTAAATTCTTTAAGGGCTCTATCTCATACTGATATCTTCATACTACTCTATTATACATCTTCTCTGACTATTTTGACGACACTTCAAATGTATCTTTGCATTACATATATATATCTTTATGCCTGAACAGATGCAACTATAAACAAGACCTTAGTAGGCCCAAAAACATAATACATAATGTTTCCAAACAAATTGGATTAACTGTGTTTACAAAAATGTTTAATATATGACTACAAATTTAATACAATAGGCGCTTAGCCTTTACATAAGAAAAGATTACACGCTAATCAAAATCATGAAGTTGGCTTCATACTCTGTATTCTGAATTGCTAGTGTACTTGTTCATTTTGTAACTTGTCGGTACTACCATTCCATACCATGTGTATAGGGTAAGAATAATACCATTCCATAGAGCTTAAGTCTGAATGCACATATCCTAATGTGATCGTATGCATGTGCGCTGATGCCCTGATCAACTGCAAGTCACTATTTTGTTCTGTCTTCTACACTTAGTCAATTTTCACGTCATAGTTTACTGTCAAAACTTCATATGACTTTTTTTCCATAATGACAACAAAAGATAAGCCATATACTCTCTGGGAGTCAACTTGCCAACAATCTCCCCCTTTGTCATTAATGGCAACAAAGGAATGTGACCAAGTTACTCAAATTTGACTAACACAAAAAATGTATATCATTATACTTTATAATATACACTACTCACCATATATACACATATTATTTGTATATTACTCCCCCTTTGACATTAATGAAAAAGGTGTAAAAATTGTAAGTCTCTAGATACTTACTCCATATATACATCTGGATATACAACCTAAAGATTCTTTATCTCTTGCTGCCAGAATGCCTTCATTGTATCAACTGTCTGGAGATGGGCGCATAGAGCATAAGTGAGCTTCTCCATTTTTATCAGGTCCATGCAGGGACCTTGATCATAAGTGACAATAGTGGTATCAATCTGTTTGATGTTCTCATCCAGAACTGCTAAGGAGGGCGCTAGTGCATTTCTCAGTTGGGTCTATCTGATTCTTATCTTATTAATCTCTAATTTTGCCTTTTCAATCTTGTCAAGCTGACCTTGATAGATACTGTTGCAGATGTTCATGTCTTGCGTGGATGTCTCGACTGATTTCCTAACATTGTCAACCAAGATATCTGCCTCCTCTATCTTCTTGATAT
>MU223364.1:32190-52488 GCA_018584345.1 Thuja plicata | reverse complement strand
CACTGATCTTGATCAGGTCTTCTTCTCCCCAAGCATCCAGACTTGCTGAGTCAGGAGTTAAACTTGACAACAATGAGGTAGATGGTTGAATGGATGGTGTGAATATGGTATTCTGACTAGTATCCATACATTCAATTTTTACTGAGATTTCCATAACTAGTGTCTCATTAGTTTCATTGTCTTGTTCTTTATTCAAATCTCTTGAATCATTAGGGGGGACTTCATCTTTCTATAAGGATGTGTCATTAGTGCATACCTCCTTTGTTCCTTTAGTGCTTACGAATGCTCTATCAACTTTGTCCATATCATTATCAGAGGTTGTCATGGATATCTTGATATTATCAATCACTATAGTATCCTCTGAATCTTTTTTTGTATTAGAAGTTATTGAGATTGAGGGTGCTGACACCTGTGGACCTATCTTAGGTGCATTCTGAATTACTAGTTCTGCAATCTATTTAGGAGGAACTAGAGTTGCCTTAGCTGTGGGCGCTGTTGATGGATACATATGTCTATCTAGAAATACCCGCTCAAATGCTTTATGAGTCTCTTCATCGACTAGATCATACTCCTTGTTCATGATATGAAAAATTCTTGTTTTGGTTCTTAGGTGCAGCTTTACTAAATCCAACAAAATGACTTTCTCATCATGCGAGCACACCGGGAGAAGACTATCCAATGTTTCTTCTCTAATCCTCATATCCTCTTTAATTGCTTGCCTTTTTAATATATCAAGTATGTTCCATACCTTGTCTGGTATGACAGTTTTGAGTTCCAATACCATCCTTTCGAACTTAATCATGTGAGAGATGATCATAGAATGAATCTCTAATTTGTCTATCTCTTGATATTTGTCATATACATTTTTGAGAGATTCTAGTCTTCCTTCATTGACAATTCTGTTCCTTAAGACATTAAGACTAGGTCTGAAGCCTACCTCAGGAGGAGCTTGTGTGTTCTTTACCTTTCTCCTTGTAGCTCTTGAGGATGGATGACTAGTGGGAGCTTTCTTCCTCCCTCTAGACTTCTTTCTAGGTACTAATGGTGGAGATGCTTCCAGATCAATGGTGGTTGATGGCGCAGATGTATCTTCATTTGATTTCTTCTTATTCTTCTTCTTGGGCATATCATCAGTATTTTCCATTTTTACTTATGTGGGAGTCTTCTCAAGTTCTTTGGCTATCTTAGCTTCTCTAGCTCTGTCAAGATCTTCTTGTGTAACACCATGATCTTTTAGGATATTTGAGGTAATCCTAGATGCCTTCCTTTTGTTCTTAGCACTGTATAAGACATAATCAACTTGATTTTTCTTTCCTCTGTAAGTGCCCCATCTAGGTTCATTGGGATCCTTGGGCACAGATAGGAGGACTTGTGCATAACCTTCCAAAACATGTTCTTCGACTTCATAACCAAGAGGGTGAATCCATTTTGTGCTAGGCTCAACTGCCTCCATGCAAGTACAGTCAGACTCCACCATGAAACATATGTGTCTTTGTACTTCTCAACTATTTTCTCAGGTATCCTGAACCTCTTCTGCATCTTGATCCTAAATGTCTTGATGTCCATGTCCATAGAATCCTACACACTACTCTCTGATGTGGCTTTTAGTGAAATTTGTGACATAGTGGGTTTGATTTTGTCTAGGTAGAGATTTGCAACCATTCCTACTATGTGGAAGTAGAGATATATGATCAGTGAGCCAAACCTAAATATATTTCTCTTGTCATGCTTAATAGCTCAGATGTTGTTAATCAATTGAGCGCGCAATATCTTACATAGGTTGTACTGAGTATTATCATTCACCATTTTTATTGATGCTAAGACAATAGCTGCATATACACTATTTAATCTGCTTGCGTGCCAAAATTTATAACCTAGTATCATGGTGACTAGCTTTATGTCATCTTCCTTGATGGGATCAACTGTCATACCACGCCTATCACTCATGGATAAGCATGCTTGTTCAACTTGTTTCTTAACATCTTTACCAGTTGGAAGAACTGGTCCAGTCTTAGGGAGTTCAGTTATCTCATGAATTAAATCTGTAGTGATGCAAACATGAACCTCACCTATCTAGTATAGATCATCATGTATCCTCCTCAGTAATATCTTCACCCATTCTGGTTCATAGAACTCATGCACATTGGAATACTCAAAGATAGGGTTATCAATGAGATGCACATATTCATCCTTGAATGTATAATCTAGTTTCATTATATAACCCATGAGAGATGCAATGTTGTTGTCTCCAACTATTTCCTTCTTGCAATAAACATATGCGTAGATGTCTTCTACATGTACAACTCCAAGCAGAGTCCTAGAGAATGCTCCTTCGACATCATCTAGTATGGAATTGTTTGGATGCTTCTTAAAAACAAATCTCTTCCTCTTAGCAATGTCGAATACAATAGGGGTTTCCATACTTACTTGTAACTAGGTTAAGTAG
This sequence comes from Thuja plicata, assembly GCA_018584345.1. Taxonomy (NCBI): domain Eukaryota; kingdom Viridiplantae; phylum Streptophyta; class Pinopsida; order Cupressales; family Cupressaceae; genus Thuja; species Thuja plicata. Next base: position 50,042 of record MU223364.1, on the reverse strand, counting down.
GGTTTCACGACGATTCTGAAATGACACGACTGCTAGGGTTATGATCCAATCATTAATCCATTCACAAACCAATTAATCCTTTAATCTGTAGTGCTTTGATTCTTGACACTTATCTTCTTTCTGATTGCTTCAATCTCAAATGCAAAGTGAGGTTTTTAAGATCTTTTGCCAATTTATATAAAGATCAATTGCATTTAATGCTCATTGCCGTAAAGCGGTTTATAGAGAGAATCTCAAACTTTTGTTCTGAAAAAATTAAAGGCAATGTGTGAATGCATACAACCTTAGTTTGTGATTACATGCATGAATCCATACGCGCATCCTCAGAGGTGAGTATACCATCCATGCAGGGGTTCAGAGTTAGAATAGCTCCCCTTAAGACCATGAGGGTCAACTATTCAGAAGTAGAAGGTGCATCCACCAAGGATGCATCTGCTACCTTTTCCTCTTCATTATTCTTCTTTACTTCAACCCATATTTTATCTGAGTTAGCTTTAGCTTCCAAAAACTTTACTTCTCCTGATTCTTCAAACAAAGACTTCTTGGGATTCTCTTGTCCTTTTTTTCTTGATCTGCAAAACCTTGAGATATGTCCAGCTTTTCCACATGAGTGAAAAATGATAGGAGGTCTCATGTTGTTATTCATCATGCTGCATTGCTTGGCTGTGTGCCCATTATAGTTACATATCTGACATGTAATGTTCTGCAAGTTTCTTTGAGGTTGATTTCTCTGATTGAATTGAGTTTGATTCCTCTGGTTCAGTTGTGGCTGATTTCTTTGATTGGCTCTGCAATGAATAGCCATATGAACAAACTTATTACAGGAGTAACAATAACCATTGAAAGGTCTTACATTCTTACAATCTCTTGCCAAGTGTCCATGCTTGTTACAGGCATAGAAAGTACGGTCAACTGCCTTGTGCTTATCTTTTGGTGATTCTTCTTTAGTCTCTTCATGATTTTCAGTTTTCTTTTCTTCTGAAGATTCTGTTTGAGCTTTCTTTCTTTCTTGTAATGAGTTGATCTCAATTTGAGCTAAACTGTATCCCATACCAGTGGTATCACCTTTTAGCTTTTGTGCATAGAGCTGTGATTGAATCAAATAAGAGCTTGTGTGTAGTTTATCAATCTTGTCTTTTGCTCCTGATAATTCAGATTCAATTTTGTTCTTGATATTTTCTAATTCCAAGATTTTCATATTGGCTTGCATGAATTCTTCATCCAACTATTTGTTTTCTTTGTTCTTCTCTTCAATAGCTATTAAGCTATCAGTTAACTGATCATTCAATTCTTCTATCTTATCTTTTAGGGACATGTTCTCTTCATTCAGTTTCAAATCATTGGTGGAGCAATCTTTTAGTTCTTTCTTTAGTTTCTTGATAAGCATTTGTGAGCCATCAAATTTTAGTTTAAGTTCTTCATTTTCTTTCTCAGATCTGTCTAGATCTTCAAGGGCTACTTCAAGATTATTTTTTAGATGTTTGACTTCTACTGAATCCATGATATCCTCAAGTGGTTAAACTTTTATCTCTAAGGACCAGACTCTAATACCAATTGTTGGAAACATTGAGAGGGGGGGGGGTGAATAAGTGTTTAGCTAATTATTCAACTTCAACAAATTTAAATATAAATCAATCATATAACACTTGAAGCTTAACACAATATCACATAACACAAGATATGATTATGGGGAAACCTTGATTAGAGGAAAACCCCGATGGGAATTAGTACCCACAAATATTGCACTAGTATAATGAACTTGTTAGAGTTCCTTTGCCCTATTAGGAGCAGTCTTTACAATGTAAGTACAATGACCTAGTTAAGGGTCTGACCCTGTTAGGAGTATTTTACAAAAAATCCTGTTAGGGGTGAGGACTCACTGTCTAAGAACTCACTGCTCAAATAGAAAGAAGGCTACAACCTCCTGAGAATAGATATGCACTATATCCAAAAGTGAACTGTTGTATGTGACACAGATGTCTGATCAGTTCTAGTTACACGCTTATACTCTTAACTTCTTTAAGGGCTCTATCTCATACTGATATCTTCATATTGATCTTCTATACCTCTTCTCTGACTATTTCGATGACACTTCAAATGTATCTTTGCATTACATATATATATCTTTATGCCTGAATAGACGCGACTATAAACAAGACCTTAGTCGGCCCAAAAATATAATACACAATGCTTCCAAACAAATTGGATTAAGCATGTTTACAAAAATGTTTAATATATTATTACAAACTTAATTTAATAGGTGCTTAGCCTTTAGATTACAAAAGATTACACGCTAATTAAAATCATGAAGTTGGCTTCATACTCTGTATTCTGAACTGCTAGTGTATTTGTTCATTCTGTAACTTGTCCACACTGCCATTCCATACCATGTGTGTATAGGGTAAGCATAATAACATACCATAGAGCTTAAGTATGAATGCACATATCCTGATGTGGTCGTACGCATGTGCGCTGATGCCCTGATCGACTGCAATTTACTGTTCTGTTCTGTCTTCTGCACTTAGTCAATTTTCACTTCATATTTTACTGTCAAAACTTCATATGACTTTTTTGCCATAATGACAACACAAAATAAGCCATATGATCTCTGGGAGTCAACTTTCTAACACTTTCATCAATGGATTAATAACATTTTCAAATCCTTCATTTAGACAACATCAAGTCACTAGGTTTGCAATGATCTGAGAGAAAACTCATACTCCTGCCTACTAGAAGGCAATAGGTCAATTTAGATTAGTTTATCATTTAATGCTTTCTTAGATTAATCATGCAATGACATATTGAAGTGTTTTTTTTTGTTTTTTAAAGGACCACATTCCACAGAAACATTTATGGCACCCACAGTGGGGAAGAAAATCTAATTTATGACCTCGCAATTTTGAAAGTTTTCGAGTTTCAGATTTCTATTCCGTACACTCTTGTGTCCAGATATGTACAAGTTTTCTCACTGTACAATATGAGTGAGGATACATACTCATATGGGTTACTGTATATTTTCATACTAAGATTGAGGGATACTTGTATGAATTTTTTTTGATATTTTGACCATCTGTTGTTTGCTATTTTTCTAATTTTCACAGCCTAACAGTTGTGTGTAGGACGTTCGACTAAGGCTTCTATTTTTGAAACATTATTTGTAGGATGATTGACAAAGATTCAAACCATCAAACTACTGACGATGTATTACATGTTGCCTAATCAGGAATCAACTTAACATTTTGTTTCTTTTTATTAAAGTAGGAACCTCACATGCAAGACATTCAATTAATGAACATCTTCTTGATGTGCTTGAAATGGAAATGATGTTATGAGATTATGCTCTCACCTTTTCAGGGATGATCAGAAATCTAGAAGCATGGTTGTCATTTTTTTATTTCATGATCACCTTGTAGAGGTCCTATCACAGTGGGAAAAAATAATCATCATGTGAGAAGGACCCAAGTGAGGACGGGATAATGCCAAGCCACTCCATCTCACTATAAATAAATCCCTTCCTTGAGATTAAAGTCTCAAAATATGAATACCATTTGAGCTTATACTCAGCTCTCGCCTTACACATAGTAGGGCTTTTGAGTCTCAATCACATTGTCACAACGACTAATGCTAAGGTGCTTTATGGGGCTATACGACTCAATCAGGCTTGTGCGAGCACAAAGGATGTATTCAAACAGAGAACCTTACTAAGAACTTTAGAATAGAAGCCACCTAGATCACCTATGAAATTGGGATAATCTAAGTGCAAGGGAGATAGTAAGTCCCCCAAGAAACTCACCATATCATGCCCCCATTAGCACTTGGAGACAAATAATATAATATAAATATACCCATTGCATGGTTGGTGGTGGTCATATTATGATTAGCTCTTCGGTGTGTACCTAATTTTTTGAGTGAGGATTTTTTCACTCAGACAATTTCCTTAGGATCTAGCATTTTCCTGCGCTGCTTGATTTAATTTATTCTCTGATGCGTTAAGTGTGTTTGAAAACCAAAAAATTCAAATCAAAAACTAGAAAAATGTGCACCAGAGAGTAGAAAACTAAATTCTCATACGACCTTGCATCTTGACTCGTACAATTCAGGATCCTTCTCTTGTTTACCCATATCACCCGATGTGAGCACTCGTATCACCCGATGAGAGTACTCATACAGGAGTGTGCATTTCCTTCAAGTTTTGACCTTTTATGATTTATCGCATGAATTCTAGTACAAGAAAACTAGTTCCTCGTATCACCCATGGGGAATTCTCATATGAATCTGCACTCACTCATACTATTCTTTGAGAAATTTGTCTAAATTTTCTGTTTGACCTTATTTTTACTATTCACCAGATCTCTGGTTAGGTTCTACACTATCTTCTGCAATTCCGATTCAGAATAGTGAGCTCACCCTAGTTTTTTTCATTGGTTATAATTCGTTGTTAGTCTGACTTCTACTATCGCAAATCTCAATTTGTTGTGCTAGTCCATTGAGCAGCCCATCACCATCAATTTGATCATCTTTTGTCTGTATTGTCCTGATTCTGAGTCGTGAGTGTAGGTTTGTTAACCTTGACACAAAATAAGAGTCTTTTTCTTCTCCTTCTTAGTTGGAAATTATCCTTTTGTCACCATATTTGGTCTTGGACTTAGTAAATACATCGTTGTTACCTCAACATCTATTGGGAAAATAAGTTGATTTATGCCTATCCAAACTAGAAGCTCTCTTAGACAATTTCAAGTGGAAGAAAGATAGTATTTTTTATTTGAGGAAAACCCTCTATTCAAAGAGGAACCAGATATTACAAACAAGTCAATCTCCCCTTGTAAAAGGTCACCTAATCAAGGAATGTCAGGAGAAAGATGAGGGCGAGCACGATCTAGACATAGAAATCACAATACTAGTGCCCGGGCTACTAGTCAACACTCCTCAAGTGACTCTGAGCCTGATGAGGTCAGCATCTGCAGATGCCAAAATGACAAATAATTTGTCAAGATGATGAGAACCATCATGAATTGAGATAAAGAGTAATACTATCTCAAACTAACACAATGAGGACCCCAACTTCCTCTTTAGTACAAAACTGAAGACATCATCACCAAAGAGGAAGAAACACCTTTGACGCTAGTGAAAAAACACCTATAAGCCTTGCAAACTAAGATGCAAGAGATGAAAAAGGAAAAAAGATAAAGCAACCGAAAAATATTCCATGGACACCATTTTTCCATTTCCTTTTGACAAAAAATTGTACTTACCTTCATTTCCACTTGGAGTGAAAATTCCAAAATTTGATAAATATGTTGGTCTATCTAATCCACAAGAACATGTCTGGGAATTTTGTGCTCTATACATATAATTTATGCATGAATAGATGTATCTTGTGCATCTCTTTCCCTAGAGTCTAGGTGGCCAAGCCATGAGTGGTTCTCAAAGTTACCCACTGGAATCAAAACTTTTGATGAACTTATAAATTTGTTTTTACAACAGTACTTGTACAACATACAACATCCCGTGACAATGACCAATTTATGTAACATTAAACAACAAATGGGAGAGCCTTTTCTAAATTTTCTTTAGCGATGGAGGAAATTATTTTCTAGATATCCACGACTCATACTTGAGTCTGAGAAAATGGATATATTCACTAACGAGTTGATACCTGAGTACAAATTTCCTATTTAGATGCAAGATCTACCCACTTTCGATAGAATAGTGAAAAGTGCACTGAAAATAGAGGGTGTTCTTGTCTAAAAGGGCGAGGTCACCCTTTAAAAGTAAAGCAAGTATGGCTCTATTTCCAAAGACAAGAAAAAATACTGAAAAAAATAAACATGTGGTAAATGATAGATTAGTTGATCACGTTTCTCCTCAATCAAAACTAACAGTCTTTAACTTGATGAGTGTTACCAAGGCCCTCAAAGCTGCTAAAAGTAACACCAAAGATCCCTCCAAAGGAATTAATAATATCATGAAGGAGAAACCTTGGGCAAAATATAAGAGAAACTTTGCTCATGTAGGCAAATCCAAGGAGTCAACACTTAAGACTCTTCTAGAAAATAAATTGATCACATTGCCAGATAACTCCAGACCATATGAACAATAAGTTAAACCAGAATGGTGGAGCGATAATGATGATGACATGTAACTGATTGGATGTTTGACAATGTTAAGTTGAAGATAATGCAAGGCATTAAAATAGTTAATGTATTGTATTGTCATTGATGTCAACTTGATATCATCTGAATGGTCATGAACATAATGCCAAAGAATTCAAAGAATATATGGAACAAAGATTATGCTTTCAGTAATGCATAAACATCAAGTATTCACTTAGTGACAAACAACACCGATGGAGTGTACACCGATGGTCAGAGAAAAGAAGAACAATCACAGTGATACCCGACAAGCTAAAGTATAGTGTTGCCTGACGAAGCAAAACCACAGGATGCCCGACGAGCAAAGTTAGAAGGTTGCCCGATGAGTAAAATTCCAATGATGCCCAAAAAATGGAGATCATGAAGCTAATTGGAGTCTCACCAATGGAATTGTCAATTGTCACCAACCACTAACTGCAAAGGTGACCGAAGGAACAAAGAGTTTAGAAAATGACAAAATATCTAGCTGGCAAGAGATAAAGATAGACTTAACTGGTTGTTTTCTTTGTTTTATTCGACCAAAGTTAAGTGATTGATTTAAAGATGATTTGTACAGTTGGCAAGAAGATAATCACAAGAAAAATCAGGAGTTATGTTTTAAATATAATTGGCTGGATTGTTTTTCATGCCAAGAATCAAGAATCAAGAATCAAGAAACAATAGATATCATGTCCATATAAGAGACAAGCTTAATTCATTTACGAATGGGATTAAGGGGAGTGAATAGAAAGAGGATGCTGAAGAGAAAATGATGAAGAATAACTTCATACAGTCCTGCTCAATCAAGCTAAAGGAGAGCTAAGGAATTCTGCAAACATCGATGAACAGTGAGCATATAAGCATCATAGAGCAGAAAGTGTGAAGCACAAAGAATTGAATTGATACAGTGATCAAAGAGGTAATGTACTTAAATAGATCTGAAAATATGCAATTCAAAGTTGCAATATGAACAAGTCATAGTGTTTCAGTTTAACCTTTGAAGCATCAAGTCTCTTAACCGAGCAGGACTTAACAATCTTCTATATATTGAGGTACATCCCAAGGAGTGCCAAAAAGGTTGATTCATGAAAGTAGCATTGGATTTGCCTGATACCTATTGACAGTCTAAGAAGGAGGCTAATTCAAGGATGGTAGCAATAGTTTCCCGATACTAAGTGACAACCTCTATGTATAAAATCCTCTAACAAGGTCACACTTAATAGTGTGTTTGTAGCCTTTAACAGGGTTGGCTCCTAACAGGGCTCACTTCAGAAGAGTGAAAATTTGGGGTACTAGTCCCAGTGGTTTTTCCCCTAATAGGGTTTCCATGTTAAAAAATTATGTGTTATGTGTGTATGATTCATTTCTTTATTGTTTTGCATCTGACATAGTTAACACTGGATTGATCGGTATACTCTACTTATTTATTGAGTTTCGGTAAATAGTTATACTGCTTATCGATAATCAAGAAAGAATAAGGATTGATAGAGAACACCAACAGATAGTTAATCATTATTAGTATTTCATGGCATGCATCTTGTAGGGACATAATAATTTGAGGTTATTGATTGATGGTTAATTTTGAAGGATACATTTTTGAGGCCACTGATTCACCCCCCCTCTCAGTTATTACTAATGATTGGTATCAGAGTTTGTGTGCTTAGAAAGGAAGGTTTCAAGACCTAAATCAAGATCACAAGATGGACAGACAAGATGTGCCCAAGTTGAACAAAGTCAACTTTTCTTCATGGAAAAGCAGGATAAGACTCCACTTATCAGGTATTGGTAATGATGTTACTCAATTCCTAGATACTGAATATGTGTTTCCCACAGGAGTATTGACAATAGATCAATTGAGAGAGAAGCACGAGAACAACTACATGGTTATAGAGCTTTCTTCCTCACTCTCTGATGTTGAATTTGAAGATGTCAAATATTGAAAAACTGCAAAGAAGATGTGGGACAAATTGAAGCTTGTACATGGAGGTGATACAAATGTTCTGAGAGCCAAGGCAGAAAGCCTTAGAGGAAAATTTGATGATCTTAGAATGAAAGAAGGAGAAAACATCACACAGTACAACACAAGAATAAACAAAGTAGTCAATGCTATACGAGGAGTTGGAGGTACACTTGAAGATGAGATAGTGGTAAGTAAAATCTTAAGAACCTTACTGCCTGTATATGCTATTAGAGTTTCTGCCATTCAAGAAATGAGAGCAGTAGCAAAAAATACAGTTACTCATGATAGTTTAATTGGTAATAGTGTCTTACCAAACTTAGATTCTGCATTTAAGTCTTCTATGAGAATAAGCAAATCAAGTCATAGACACACATCTAGAAGAGATAGTGAAAGTGAAAGTGAAGAAGAAGATCTAGATGAAATAGAAGCACTTATGGCTAGAAGAATGCAGAGAGGAAAATGTAAATACAAAGGCAAGTTACCACTTGTATGCTTTAATTGTAAAGAGATTGGACACTTTGCTGCAAGATGTCCTAATAGAAGAAAAGATGGCAGAAGTAATGACAAATCTTTTGAGAAGAAATTTGACAGATGTGATAACAAATATTACAGAGGTTACCAACATTCAAAAATAAGAGATACTCGAGACTACAAGGACAAAGGAAAGAAAGTTAGCTACCTAGCTGCTTGCAAAGATGAAGATACTGACACCGAACCTGATGAAGACATCGAGATGGTATTTGTAGCTGTGAAAGATGATTCAGATGAAGATGAAAGGTATGAAGAAACTACACTCATATCTAAGGTTAGTAAGAATGACATCTGGATTATAGATAGTGGCTACACTCACCACATGACCGGTGACAAAGAAAAGTTTAACACTTTTGAGTATTATAATGGTGGTAGAGTAAGAATGGGTAATGATACACCTTGTCCAATTGAAGGTAAAGGAACTATTATGTTGAATAACCTGATTAAATGTGAAAATTATTATTGGGTAAAAGGATTGAATTATAATATGTTGAGTGTTTCTCAGCTGAATAATTCAGGTCACAGAGTAGCATTTGAGAACAAGAAGGCAAAGATCTTCAATGAATCAGGAAGATTGATTGGTACCGGTGAACAGACAAAAGGTAACTTGTTTTATCTGAATGATACTAAAACCACTTGCTTAATGACTAGAAATGAAGACATATGGTTGTGGCACAAAAGATTATGTCATGTGAATTTTGACAACATGATGAAAATAAGTAGAAGGAGATATGTAAGAGGCTTAGCGATGATGACAAAGCCCGACAACATCATGTGCAAGAACTGTCAAAAAAGGTAAAATGACAAAGTCTAGTTTCAAAAGTAAAACCCATACATCTGATGATATTCTATAATTAGTCCATACTGATCTATGTGGACCAATGAGGACAAAGAGTTATTATGCAGACGAATATTTTATTCTCTTTGTTGATGATTACTCTAGAATGATGACAATTATGTTTCTAAAAGATAAATGTAAAGCATTCAAGATGTTTAAATGGTATAAGGCAATGGTAGAAAAACAAAGTGGTAGGGATCTGAAATGTTTGAGATTAGATAGAGGAGGAGAATTTATATCAGATGAATTCACTAATTTCTATAATAAGCATGGTATAAAAAGACAAGTTTCTACACCAAAAACACCACAACAAAATGGGATTGCTAAGAGAAGGAAAAAATCAATAGTTGATTGTGCTATAATATTGATGATAGAGAAAGACATCACCCAAATTTTATGGAGGGAATCTGTCAATACTGCTGTCTACACACTGAACAAAGTACAATTGAAGAAGGACACAAAGAAGACACCTTATGAGCTATGGTATGGTAAAACACCAAATGTAAGTTACTTCAAAATCTTTGGTAGTCAATGTTATATCTTAAAGGATGATATAAATGGAAATATTGACACCAAAAGTGATGAAGGTATCTTTCTAGGGTATTCCACCAAGAGAAAAGCTTATAAATGTCTTATCAAGGCTTCTAACAAAATTGTTGAAAGTGCAAATGTAAAGATAGATGAATTTGCAGAAAAGAATGAGATGGAAAGCACAAAAGAACCAGAGGACTATAACAAGTTTGTATACTATGAAGAACCCAACACTCTTCCTGAGATATGATGCTTAATTCCAGAACAACAAAATGTTGCAACCGACGGTCAGGCTGCAATTACCGATGGCAAGATAATGATCAAAATAATGTGCAAGGTGATGAAGAACAAAATGAAGATCAAAATGATGTTCAAGCTGATACACAAAGAGATGAACCTGTACTTGCAAGATATGTAAGAAGGAACCATCCAGAGATCCAGATCATAGGAGATAAGAAAGCTGGTACAAGAACAAGAAGTAAGTCTTTAAACTCAAATTGTTTAATTTGTGAGTTTGAGCCAAAATTTGTAAATGCTGCACTAGATAATGAAGAATGGATAAGTGCTATGAATGATGAGATTGAGCATATTGAAAAGAAAAAGACATGGTCACTTGTGCCAAGAGCGGATGAAAAGAATGTCATCAGTACAAAATGGATATTCAGGAATAAGCTGAATGAGAATGGAGAAGTTACAAGAAACAAAGCAAGACTAGTATGCAAGGGGTATGCACAAGAGGAAGGTATTGACTATGGAGAGACCTTTGCACCCATTTCTAGGCTAGAAGGTGTAAGAATACTACTTTCTTATGTTGCATTCAAAGGATTCAAGGTATACTAGATGGATGTCAAGTCAACATTCCTAAATGGAATACTTGAAGAAGAGGTATACACTGAGAAACCAGAAGGGTTTGTCGATCCAGACAAGAGAAACATGGTATGTAGACTTCACAAAGCCTTGTATGCATTGAAACAAGCTCCAAGAGCCTGGTAGGAACAAATTCATTCCTATCTTATAAGTATTGGATTTGTAAGGACTAGTGAAAACAATAATCTTTATTTGAAGGGAGATACTGATGATAACACTTTGATTGCTGAAATATTTGTTGATGACATCATATTTGGAGGCAATGATATGCTATGTAAATCATTTTCTAATGAGATGAGCAAAGAGTTTGAGATGTATATGTTTGGAGACATCAAGTTATTTCTTGGTCTGCAGATCGTGCAACAATGTGAAGGTATTTTCATTACACAGTCCAAATACATTAAATAGGTCTTGAAAATATTCAAGATGGAAGATTCCAAACTAGTTGGAACACCGATGGCTACTAGATGTAAGTTGACAAAGGAGAAAAAGAAAACATAGGTAAATTATACTTTGTACAGATTAATGATTGGAAAACTCATGTATGTTGTACACACAAGACCAGATATTGCACATGCAATAGAAATAATTGCTAGATTTTTCGCTAACCCCAGAGAATCACATATGACTACTGTGAAAACAATTTTGAGCTATATGAAGAATACTGAGGAATATGGCTTATGATATAGAAGAGATGGAAAATTTTAACTTAAGGTGTTTACCGATGCTCATTGGGTTGGGAATCTTGATGAAAAGAAGAGCACAACTAGAGGAGAATTCTTTATGGGTGACAAATTTGTCACATGGATTAGCAAGAAGCAGGGATGAATCTCTCAGTCCACTACAGAAGCAGAGTATGTTGCTGCTGCTGCAAATTGCTCAAATATTGCATGGATCAAATAGTTACTGGAAGGTATGCATATGAAGATCTTAGAACTAGTGATTATCTATTGTGATAACACTAGTGCAATAAAAATTTCCAAGAATCCAGTCATGCATTCCAAGACTAAACACATTGCCATCAAGTATCATTATTTGAGATAACAAGTTCAAAAAAAGGAAGTAGTACTTGAGTATATGCAATCAAAAGAACAATTAGTTGATATCTTCACCAAGCCACTACCCAAAGATACATTTGAGTACTTGAGAAAGAGACTAGGGGTCAAACCCTTGTCTACCAGTCAGTAAAATGATTGAAGGCTACATCAACTACATATTATCAGAATATAACTTCAAAGTTACATCTATATATAGACAGGTATATATCTTCACCAAGCACCAGAACATATTGTTGTATTGATGATGGATAAGGGAAATTCAAGGAATATATTATGGATGGAGAGAAAAGATTGTTTGACATGAATGTCAGATATCTGTGAGATATTTGTTTGGCATTGTTGTCAAAGGGAGAGAGATTATCCATATTATCACATTCTTCAGAAAAGGGAGAAAGATTATTCATTATCACATTACTCCAACAGGGAGAGATTATATCCTAAGGGTGAGAAATTGTATGGAAAGATTATACAAAGGGAGAGTTGCTGACAAGAGAAAAAGACATCAAAAGAGATAGAATAGTCAAAGGAGAGAAATTGACACAAGGAGAGGACACAACACATCAGAAGACAAAGAGCTGCAAGAATAAAAACTAAGCTAAAACAAAGCTTACCGAAGGTCAGACATTTATCGGTTGAAAGAACAAAAAGATTGGTAGTTTGATGAATCTCAACTGTTGTATTTCATATTGTATTAGAAATAGTATAGTGTGATAATACAGTATGTTTCCATCAATGCCAAAGGGAGAGATTGATGACATGTAACTGATTGGATGTTTGACAATGTTAAGTTGAAGATAATGCAAGGCATTAAAATAGTTAATGTATTGTATTGTCATTGATGTCAACTTGATATCATCTATACGGTCATGAAAATAATGCCAAAGACTTTAAAGAATCAATGGAACAAAGCTTATGCTTTCAGCAATGCATAAAAGTCAAGTATTCACTTAGTGACAAACAACATCGATGGAGTGCACACCGACGGTCAGAGCAAAGATGAATAGTCACAGTGATACCCGATGAGCTAAAGTATAGTATTGCTTGACAGATAAAAACCACAGGATGCCTGACGAACAAAGTCAAAAGGTTGCTTGACGAGTAAAATTCCAATGATGCCTGATGGATGGAGATCATGAAGCTAACTAGAGTCTCATCAATGGAACTGTCAGTTGTCACTGACAACTAACTGCAAAAGTGATCGACGGAATAGAGAGTTTAGAAAATGACAAAATATCTAGCTGGAAAGAGCTAAAGATAGACTTAACTGGTTGTTTTCTTTGTTTTATTCGACCAGAGTTAAGTGATTGATTTAAAGATGATTTGTATAGTTGGTAAGAAGATAATCATGAGACAAATTAGGAGTTATGCTTTAGATCTAATTGGTTGGATTGTTTTTCACGCCAAGAATCAAGAATCAAGAAATAGTAGATATCATGTCTATATAAGAGACAAGCTTAATTCATTTATGAATGAGATTAAGGGGAGTGAATAGAAAGAGGATGCAGAAGAGAAACTGATGAAGAATAAATTCATACAGTCCTGATCAATAAAGATGAAGGAGAGCTAAGGAATTCTGTAGACACCAATGAATAGTGAGCACAACATCATAGAGCAGAAAGTGTAGAACACAAAGAATTGAATTAATACATTGATCAGAGAGGTAATGTACTTAAATAGATATGAAAATCTACAATTCAAAGTTGCAATATGAATAGGTCATAGTTTTTCAGTTTAACCATTGAAGCATCAAGTCTCTTAACCGAGCAGGACTTAACAGTCTTCTATATATTGAGGTACATCCCAAGGAGTGCCAAAAAGGTTGATTCATGAAAGTAGCATTGGATTTGCCCAATACCTATTGACAGTCTAAGAAGGAGGCTGATTCAAGGATGGTAGCAATAGATGCCCAATACTAAGTGAAAAACTCTATGTATAAAATCATCTAACAAGGTTGCACTTAATAGTGTGTTTGTAACCTTTAACAGGGTTGGCTCCTAATAGGGCTCACTTCAGAAGAGTGAAAATTTGGGGTACCGGTCCTAGTGGTTTTTCCCCTAACAAGGTTTTACACGTTAAAAAATCATGTGTTATGTGTGTATGATTCATTTTTTTATTGTTTTTCATCTGACATAGTTAACAATGGATTGATCGGTATACTCTACTTATTTACTGAGTTTCGATAAATAGTTATACTGCTTATCAGTAATCAAGAAAGAATAAGGATTGACAGGCAAAACTACCAAACAATTAATCATTATTAGTATTTCATGGCATGCATCTTGTAGGGACATAATAATATGAGGTTATTGATTGGTGGTTAAGTTTGAAGGATAAATTTTTGAGGCCACTGATTCACCCCCCTCTTAGTTATTACTAACAAATGAACACTATGAATTTCATAGGAATAAGAGCCACAAGAATAATAACTGCATGAGACTCAAGCATGAGATCCAAGATCTTATTGACAATGAAATGATTGCAGTTGACAACTATACTATGAATGCTGATCATAAAGCATTCAAAAATCCCTTTCTTGAGTATGAGAAAGTAAAAAGGTAAAAACAAGGTGCCAGAGTACACCACACATTGAACCGATGTCAATAACATTATTCATTTTCTTGAGCCAATCTCTATTGAGTATTGAAATTTCATCATTGTCCATAAGGATAAGAAATATTCTAGGATAGCTAACATTGTGACCCGCACGCAAGCAAAGGTCACCTTAGGAGGAGATGGATCTTCCACACCCTCTATGTCTAGTAACCAACCAACAACATCCAAACCTTCTACATCAACCAACAAACAACTAGCTATGACTACATCAAGGGTTTCAATCTCCAAAAAACTTACTTCATCTCATGTTGCTGACTACAACATCATCTAGCAATTACAAAGAACGAACACTCAGATCTCAATCTTTGAAATTCTCAAGATCTCTTTGGCTCACAGAGAGATTATGGAAAAATCCTTGTCTATTTCCAAAGTCCCTAAGGACTTGGATTTGGATTAGTTTCAATCCATGGTGGGTCACTTGACTTGACCTCATTACTTATCATTTTTGGAAGAAGATGATAATTCTTTAAGTCACCCGCAAAATCTCCCCCTGCACATCAAAGTCATGGTGCGCAAGAAGCATGTCAAACATTTCTTGGTAGATGGAGGCACAAAGTTGAATATTTGTACTTACAAGCTGATAGAATAATTGGGTTTTTTAGAATATGCCACTGATTCAAAAAAGAAAATAACAATAAAGGAATACAATAAACAAGAGAAATCTTCCAAAGGTCTCATGACTCTACCTATTAGAGTGGGACCTATTGAAAGAGAGGTCACATTTCAAGTACTGGATCTTTGGATAGCTTACAACATCTTGTTGGGAAGACCCTAGATCCATAAGATGCAAGTTTTCCCGTCTACTTATCACCAATGCATAAAATTCCCTTTCAATAGTGTTGAAGTCACCATTCCTATAGATACTAGCTATTCCTGCAATACACTAAGAGAAATAGATGAGACCTCTCATTACCCATAATAGAGAAGCTTTGAATTTAGACTTAGCAAGTGAGTTGATGAAAGAAATGGAGAAAAAACTAAAAATCAGAGACACTGGCATGGGTGGATACACAATAGAACTTTTTATGTTAGTGACATATCTTCTTACATAACCAAGGTCTTATGGAAGACCCTAAGAAGAGATGAGACCATCAACAACACCACCAAAGGTAATCTTTGATGATAAATTTATCTAGGCAACTGTGCCACTCGAGGATGAAAAAGAAGAGAAAGCCATCTTGGGATGGCTATTTAGAGAACCTGAGGATAATGATGTGAAAAATTGTGAGATCTCCATAGATAAGTATGACATAGGATATGAACTGGTTCAATGCATGGGTTATCTAGGAAAATTTCCCATAGGATGTAATCAAAATGGTCTCGTGGAACCCATTTCTCTCAAACACAAAAGTTCTAGGGATAAAACTGGCCTAGGCTTCTTATCATCTGAAGAAAAGGGAAATAGAGACATACCCGCCTGCAAGTGGGATGAATCTAATGAGAAGGATGAATATCCTTATCCCATTCCTCCTTGCATCCCTAGGTCAATGTTGCTAAAGCGAAAGTCTCAAAGGAACATCGAGTGGTTCCTGATCAAGTAGAAGCTTTGACCTCCCAACAAAGTTCTAATGAAGAAAAGGAGGACATAACCATCACAAATTTTTGTTGGCAAGTGATAAATTTTTTATGATATGATTCACTTTTTGTTTGTCATTTATGGAAACACATCTGGCATATTGATCCATTCATTTAAAGTTAAGTTTTGGTGACTCTGAAATCGGCTAAGTACAGAAGCAGATATACAGAGGTATTTTGAGTATCAAAGATTGAGATCAATGAGTTACAAAAAGAGAGCTTAGAAGAAGATATTATTGGGTATGTGTGACCTCCACCTAAGATTGATTTTGTTTTGGTGATGTTTACAGTAAGTTAGAGAGATTTGAAGATAGACAGACATCAAAAGAACAAGTGATACAAAGCAGCTGGACAAAAGCGATGATTCAGGGAGTATGACATGGAATCCTGGCAATCAGAGTTGGATTATGATATTTGATAACCTATATTTTTATTATGTAAGAGTGTCGACTATGTATTTGATATTTTATTTATTAAATATATTTTGTATTGAGAGCTGACTATGTAATATTTGTATTTGAGAGCCGACTTGGTAAAGAAGAAAGATATATATGTAATATCTTTTTGTTGAGCAAAGAAAGAGTAGAGAACAAAGTTTTGGATGTGATATGCAAATGAAAGAGAAGAGGATGATAGAGATCATTGAAGAAATATGACTAGGAACTATCTAAGAATTAGAGATGCTTATTTTGTTCATTACTGAGAACATTTTGTAACATAACTATATTGTAAGCATTGTATGCTCAGTTGGCCCCTAACAGGGTGTTGTATACATAAAACAGGGTTTTTATTCCTCTAACAAGGAATTGTACTATGTAATATTCAACTACTAATAGGGCTAGGTCTCCTAACAGGGACACTATACTTTAGTGCATGCTTGTGGGTACCATCCCCACCAGGGTTTTCCCTTGGCCAGGGTTTCCTCAACAACAAATAATGGTGTTATGAGTACTGTGTTATTTTCTTATATTATTTTCATTTTTGCAAGCTTATGGATTACTTACAATTGGTTGAAAAGTTTAATTAAGTGTTGTAATACTAATTCACCCCCCCTCTCAGTATTGCCTAATCCTAACAATTGGTATCGAAGCTTTTGGCCCTTGGAGAGAAAGTCTAACAGCTTAAGGGAGATCAGAATGAATTTAGATAGTTTGCAAAAAACATTTGATGCTGCACTTGAAGACCTTGATAAAGAAAAAGTAGAGAATGGATAATTAAGACTCAACATCTGAAGAACTAAAAAATTTATTAAGAAACTTAGAGACCAGCTTGAAATTTCTAGAAGTAAGAGACATGATCATGTGGTTCAGATAAAAGAAGATTTCGACAAAGACAATTCAAATTAGGGGTATGTGCAAGATCATGGGGTCAAAAGGGGTCGTGGGGTTTTCCTAAAGGTCAAAAGGGGTTGTGGGGTCTTCCTAGGAGCCCTAATGTGTGATAAGGCCTACTAAGACCCCCAGGAAGACCCCATGACCACTTTTGACCCATTTGAATGTTCAAATGTGTCCTAAGGGATCCTACGAACCCTTAGGACACACTTGACTGTTCAAATGAGTCAAAAGGGGTCATGGGGTGTTCGTAGGGGTCCTAATGCGTGATAAGGTGTACTAGGACCCCCAGGAAGACCCCATGACCCCTTTTAACCCATCTGAGTGTTCAAATGTGTCCTAAGGGGTCCTATGACCCCTTAGGACACAATTGAGCATTCAAATGTGTCAAAAGGGGTCGTGGGGTCTTCCTAGGGG
>MU223364.1:0-30350 GCA_018584345.1 Thuja plicata | reverse complement strand
AATGGGTCAAAAGGGGTCGTGGGGTCTGCCTAGGGGTCCTAATGCGTGATAAGACGTACTAGAACCCCCAGGAAGACCCCATGACCCCTTTTGACCCATTTGAATGTTCAAATGTGTCCTAAGGGGTCCTATGACCCCTTAGAACACACTTGAGGATTCAAATGTGTCAAAAAGGGACAAAATCCGCTCATGTCGTATGAAATATAATTGCATTTAGTATACAATAAATGTTCAAGTCTGTGACATATGAGCAATGAACATTATCTTCCCACTACAAAGGATAAATTTTAAGGAAGTGTAAACCTTTTGCATTAAGAATGGTGTTTAATGTAGGGTTTAAGGACATGTGATCTACTATCTGTGCTTGTTCCACACCCATCTATCGTTACTACACAAGTCTAAACTTATTGCATCACAGTCTTTATTTATCGCAGGGACATGCCTCCACGCATAAGAAAGAAGCATCATGCTCTACGACAATGGCTAAAAATGCAATAATTTGCACCTCGTTCCCCGCATTCTTTCACCATGCCATATGCCCACCCTATACACTATACAAAACCATTCTCATGTATTCACACCTTGTTATAGTAGGATGGATGGATGGATGCTTCCCAACAGAGAAATTATTGGAGATATATAATTAACAATTACAGGTCTTGAGAGAAGGGTTGTGTCTAGATTCCATCGAAAACAGATTCATTTATGCAAAGCTTTTAGAAAAATTAAAATTTTAGCAAGAAATTTGAAATTATAAGACCTATAATTAGTGAGATTTGAAATTGAAAACCAAATTAGAGGGTATTGTAGAGGAGGAACAAATTCTTCTGCCCATGGATTCAAATTGGTAGTCATGGCTACCAACAATTGTTTTGCCTGCAATCCTCAAAACACACCACTCTACAATGGAAAATTCAGAGGGTATTGTGGAGGAACAAATTCTTCTGCCCATGGATTCAAACTAGTAGTCATGGCTACCAACAATTTTTTTGCTTGCAATCCTCAAAACACACCACTCTGTGATGACAAATTCAGAGGGTATTGTGGAGGAGGAAACAATTCTTCTGCCCATGGATTCAAATTGGCAGTCATGGCTACCAACAATTGTTTTGCTTGCAATCCTCAAAACACACCACTCTGTAATGAAAAATTTGTATTGGAAAAAAAATAAAAGAATGAAGAACCTAATTCTGAAAGCTTTGGCAGAAATAAAAGGGTTCCAAGTGCCCTGCTCGGCAGTGTTGCTGTTTTCTTGTCAAGTCCTGAAAAAATAATGTTTCATCGAATGTTTAATTTAATTAATTTTATTGAGAGGTGTTGTACAATGAAAGAAAGATTAAAAATATATCCTTTTATTATCTAAATAATTATTAATGAAAAAACATAGTTAAATTTAGGGTTTTAATGTTTTCACAATGAAAATGCTGAATGCAGCCGCGAGCAGCAGAAATGAGGAAAACAGCTTGTAGGTTTTTATTTATGCCACAGGTTTTGGGTACCCAATTTTTTTGGGTACCCCATAATATCGGGTACCCAAAAATATTGGGTACCCGATTAGGCTTGTGCTTTGGTGTTAGGTTTGCCCAGGTGTACTGACACCTAGGCCTACTAAAAAGTCAACAAGCGCTTTCATGCACTTTTGGACAAGTGAAAAATGGATTTTTTTCACATCGCCACTTTTTGGCCCCCCATGATCTTGCACATACCCTTAGATTAAGAAACTTGAAGAAGAAAATGAAACCTTGAAGCTTGAGAATGAAGCCATGACTAAAGAAATTCAATTACAAAAGGATGCTAAGAAGAAGATTGAATAAGCTTTGAATAGTGCAAATACTTTGATAGAACAAATGAAGAATGAGGCTGACAACTATAAGAACAAGTATCTAGAATTGGAGAAAATTCACACTAGTAGCGATTTGATCAATGAACAAAGAGATAGATAGAAACCTTAAGGTGATATGACTGGTGTTGGATTCAATGAAGCTGAATGTTTGAAGAAACACGAAGAGAAATCTGATGCAAAGATTGATGCTGAAAAAACTACTATTGAAGAACCTAGAGAGCAGATCAGACCCTTCAACGGTAGCTGATTTAGTTGTAACAAGTTTGGAAACATGAAAAGAGATTGCAGAGGTAATGCCCCTTTTAAGACCTTTTCTGGTTATTGTTTTAATTGCCATGGATATGGGCACAAGAAAGCAGAATGCAGGAAACCTAATCAATTTGTATATAGACAAGACAATGGAAGAGAACCTACAGTGAAACCTACATGCTATAAATGTAATAATCTTGGACACATTGCGAAGTATTGGAAGCTACAAGTAAATCAAGAAATAAGACCTCCTATATGTTACAAATGCAATAATCCAGGTCATATAGAAAAGTTTTGCAAGTATAATGGAGAAAATAATAGAAGAGTACCACCTCCTATGAATACACAGAAGAATGAAAAAGATATTGGTAAGAGTGTTGCAGATTTAAAGAATGATTTTGACAGTTGTTTTAAGAAAGTAGAAGATAAAAATAGTGGTAAGATATGGAAGATCAAAGAGACAAGTGAGAAATTGGTTCAGGGAGACATAGTAGATCCTACTGGATCTTCGCCTGATGATAACAAAGAAGAATTAACCTAATTGGATGACATGGCCTTAGGGGGAGCATTGGATGAAGATATCAGAATATATCCAACCCTTGATTTTGTGGATTGAGCTCTAGCGATCTTAGGTATGATTATGACCAACATCATGGAGTATATATTTAAGAGCACACCATTAAATGATGCTTATTGTGTGATCATGAGATGTATAGCCGACTGGACAGTATTGGGTAATGCAAAATTTTAATGACTTAACACTCTATAAATCACCATATGATTATCTATTTCCTTACCATTTGATGAGAAATGACCTAAGGAAATCAAAGAGCATAAAGATTCAGTCTATCTTACAATTGCCTTGCGTGATCGATTGAAGTGAAAAATCAGAATTCAACATGTAAGAGGTATTTACATCATCTAGCTATGGATGCACCTATTATTTATGATGTTGTAGATTGACCTAGATATAAATTCAAGAAACATCCTTTCAAGTCTTGTGAAGAAGACCCTGCAAGAGCATTTTCTCCGACACCATACAAATTTTTACACGTAGAAGATATTAGGGCATACATTCATTGAAAGTATGATATACTGGGTATTGATGAAATTTCTACTAAAATGGAGTATATGACTAACAAAGGCATTATGAGAGATGAATACAAAAAATTTGATCAATTGAGCATTATGAAAATTCTGGACTTATATGAATTCAACGAAGAAGAATGGTTTAAGATATTGTTGAGCAGAGTACATGATTAATTTATTTGGATAGGCGAGAAACTTATGAAGAATTGTAGTGAATTGATTCATGAGATTACTAGATTGGATAATACTGGAATCATTCTTGTAGCAGAGAAACATGTGAAGAAGCAAGTTGAAACCCTAACACACTTAAAATGGGATTGGAAAGCTATGTCAGTAAGAGACATTGTGCAACAGGATGTAAAATTGATTGCTATGATACTTGGTTATAAATTATACTATAGTAGTAGACCTAATTTAGTATCTACAGGAGTTATCATGATTGCATATATAATGGTAAAAGAGAATACTAAATACAATCTATGTGAAGTGTTAGCACAACAATTTATGGAGAATGTGAAATTGATAAAGAAAGACAGATCGAAGACCTTCAGATTTGGTTCACTATTGATGCATATGTACTTACACATTGAGCACAAATTTCTAGGCATGTACCCTAGTGGTTGGAGAAAAGGGATGCCTACTGGTATACAAATTTTAGATAGTTACAAAAGACAAAACAACACATGGGTTGATGGTCAGTTGTTTGGTATGATTAAGGTTCTTTAGAGGTAGATGAAAGGAAGATACATGATACCTGAAGACTTAGTTGAAAATTACAAGGATACAATCTGTTTCATGGATGAAACTGATTGTGTATGCTTTGAGGAAGTTATACCGAGGAAGAAATGGTGTTATCCTATGGGGTATGAGGTAAGTTCTGAGGTGTTAACTATGCAAATCGAACATGTCCTAACATCTGAGATAGATACATCTAAGGAGAGGTGGGGAACCTATGAGGAAAAATAATCTAAAGTAAGATAGGAACAAACCAGAGGTTTGAGGAAAATAAAAGTAGACAACATTGTGCATGAATGTGGTATTAAGGCAGGATTCACAAAGGAAGAGTTGAAGGAAGTTAAGAAGAAGTTAGCAGAGTGATCTTCTGGATTGGAAAGTACTGCTACTACAGCTCTTACACCTCCTAAAGTAGTGATGGTAGATATTCCACCTCCTACGGTTATTGATGTAACCTCCCCTCCACCACAACAGACCTTGTAGGAAGAAAAGATTATTCTTAGAGTGAGTACTAGATCCAAGAGATAGATT
This sequence comes from Thuja plicata, assembly GCA_018584345.1. Classification (NCBI taxonomy): domain Eukaryota; kingdom Viridiplantae; phylum Streptophyta; class Pinopsida; order Cupressales; family Cupressaceae; genus Thuja; species Thuja plicata. The sequence continues at coordinate 25,903 of MU223364.1, read as the reverse complement.
TCACCACCTAAAGAACAAAACACTATGGGAGAAGAGAAGAAACCTGAAAATGACAAGCATATATGGAAACCTAAATTGAAGATGATTGGGAAGAGAGCTATCAAGAAAGGGAAGTTAGTTTCTATTAACAAATACTATGGCATGTATGAGGAAACTGATAAACTTTGGATTGAGGATGTTGTAGTTAATCATTTACTTGTTTTCAAGAAGAATCTATTGGAGATAGAGGGCAGTATACCTGAAGAGTTATATGGTAGATTGGAGACTAGGAAACAACTAGCACAGATTGAGGATGAAACTATCATAAACCAAGAAATTAATAATATGTTGCCTGTAGTTTCTATGCAAGAAAGAGACAAAATATTTAAAGAACTGAAACCTTTACTAAGAACGAAGACTAGACTAGTGAAGATTATGGAAAGAAAATATGATGAAGTTACTGAAGAGACTCAGAAAGCACTAGATCAAATATTAATGAATACTATTCATGAGAAGACCCCAATTCCTACAATTACTTTTCCTACACCCTTAGAAATGAGAGAGAGTTTGAAGACAGCTGAGGCAAGTGTTGAGAAGAAAGAAGTTGATATGCAACCAAATTTATGTTTATGGTGTACTTGTGACTCTTGACACTTCACATGATGAGAAGGACCCATTTGAAGAAAACAATGTCAATATTGTGACTAGAGAAGAAGGACATAAAGAATTGGAGTAGAAAGAAGAAACAAAAAATGTTAAAGTCAAGAATGAAGTTGACACATCTTCTACCTTATTGTTGGCAAGTTAAGACAAAAATATTGATATGGATGTTGATTGCATGGACGGGGATGAGTTGGTAAAATTATCTTTTACTGCATTTACTAAAGCAAATGAGAGATATGACAAGAAAAGTGATAAGAAGACCAAAGTGATGTCTAGACAAATTGATACTGTCAACAAATTTCTCCCAGTACCTATTGTTTTTCAGAACATAGATGATGTAGAGAACCTGAATTTGGCACTTGATGCATTTGATGGACAGTATGAGAAATTGGTAAAGATTGCAGAAGGAAAGGCAAAAAAGAACTACTCAAAGAAGAAGCTATTTGAATTTTATCAGTCTATCTCATGGGACTTGGGCATTCTGAGAACCAGTATAGAAAATGAAAAGAGTTGTGTTGCACATGGCAGGAAACTATTTAGCTATTGCGTAAACCCTATCAAACATATTCAGAATGTTTCAGATATTATTGCCAAGGATAGGGGAACCTTGAACTACATGATGGAAAGTTGTGAGACCTCTTCACAATCTGTAATGGACTTGGAAAAATAAGTAAAAAGAGTTTTGGATAAACTAAATGCATTGGATATTGAGAAAGGCAGATTTTTAATAAGGTTTGGTTTGCTGAAGAGTCTAATCACTCCTAAGCTATCAATTATTGAAGCCCACTTATCAGACATGGAGAAAAATGTAGAATCATTGGCTAACTCTATGCCAACAGAGTTGAAAGAAGCAGAGACAACATCATTTGCATTAAATGGACTAATTCATGTTATTCAACTATTGCTTAAGTCATGGAGTACAGAAGTGAATATCTTGGAAGATTCCTTTCAAGATATTCTGAAATTGGTAAGCAAGCACTAGTTTTATTACCTTTTATGCACCTTTTTCATTGTTTTCAAAGTGGGAGAAGAGAGAAGATAAAAATTAATAGAGGAGAAGAGGAGAAGATAATGTATAAGGGAGAAGAGAAAAATGAAATAGAGAAATAAGAAGAGACAATTTTTGTTTTGTTGGAACACTTAGTCATTTTTTTTTGTTAAGTGTTGCCATCAATGTCAAAGGGAGATATTGTTGGAAAGTGATCAATTTTTTATGATGTGATTCACTTTTTGGTTGTCATTTATGGCAAAAAATCTGGCATATTGATCGATTCATTTAAAGTTAAGTTTTGGTGACTCTAAAATTGGCTAAGTACAGAAGCATACATACATAGGTATTTTGAGTATCGAAGATCGAGATCGATGAGTTGTGGAAAGCAAGATTAGAAGAAGATATTATGGGGTATGTGTGACCTCCACCTAAGATATATTTTTTTTGGTGATTTTTACAGTAAGTTAGAGAGATTTGAAGACAAATAGATAGCAGTAGAACAAGTGATACAAAGTAGCTGGACAACAACGATGATTCAGGGAGTATGCCATGGACTCTTGGAAATCGGAGTTGGATTATGATTGTTGATAGCCTATATTTTGATTATGTAAGAGTATTATGCATTTGATATTTTCTTTATTAAATGTATTTTGTATTGAGAGTTCACTATGTAATATTTGTATTTGAGAGGCGACATGGTAAAAAAGAAAGATATATATGTAATATCTTTTTGTTGAGAGAAGAAAGAGTAGAGAAAAAAGTTTTGGATGTGATATGCGAATGGAAGAGAAGAGGATGACATAGATCATTGAAGAACTATGACTAGGAACCTAAGCATTAGAGATGCTTGTTTTATTCATTACTGAGAACATTTTGTAACAAAACTATATTGTAAGAGTTGTATGCTCAGTTGGCCCATAACACGGTGTTGTATATCTTTAATAGGGTTGTTATTCCTCTAATAAGGAATTTTACTATGTAATATTCAGATCCTAATAGTGCTAGGTCTCCTAACAAGGACACTATACTTTAGTGCATGCTTGTGGGTACCATCCCCACTATGGTTTTCCCTTGGCCAGGGTTTCCTTGACAACAAATAATGATGTTATGAGTACTGTGTTATTTTCTTATTTTATTTTCATTTATGAAAGCTTATGGATTATTTACAATTGGTTGAAAATTTTAATTAATTGCTATAATATTGATTCAACCCCCCTCTCAGTATTACCTAATCCTAACAAGTTTGTGGGAAGAAATCACCCTAACTGGGGGAAAAGAATAGATTTAATCACGTTGTAGACATGGTAGACCACACTGAAATAGACTCTCATGAGTATGAGTTTGATAGTCTATCTAAGGAAACCCAAAATAAGGAGGTCTATAATGTACAAGAATATGTGACCCTGCTCGAGGTAGGTGAAAGCTGAGAGATTAGGTCTAACAAGTTAGATTCTCAAATCATCGACATGGCTTCAATGATGCCATTAGGGATCTTACTGATTTGTACACATCTATCTAGGGTACCAATCTAAGAATCTACTTAGCGGTCCAAATCTGTGATGAACATACCATAAATATCCTTGAACTCATCAAACCCTGGCTACTCATGCATCCCGAACTCATTGACCAGAGTTTACAAGATCAACCCATGAACATGTGCACATTCCCCAATGAATATGCATTAGCTTGTTACATCAATATTGTTGAGCCTATCACTTCTTTCACCAGTGAACCAAGCGGCAACATGACTGAAGCAGATATCAAGTACCTCAGTCAAAAAATTAAAAGGAAAATAAAAAAACATTATGAAGGCAAACACTATATTGTGGTGGTTTCAGAACATAAAATAGTAAAAAGAAAACACACATCCATCGGTGAAAATATCTCTTAGGCACTGAAGGATGAGGTACTTGATATCTTTCCTAGTCACTTTTAGGATTGATCATCAGTGCTGATTGAGACAACACAACCTGTAAACATTGGAACTGAGGAGCATTCACACATAATCCAAGTGGCACAATCCCTATCTGTAGAGGAGCTAAAATAATTTACTGAATTCTTTAAATAAAACAAAATCAACTTTGCATGGACTTACTTATATATGCCAGGATTGGATCCAAACCTTATAATGAACCATCTTTCTATTGCACCTAGAGTCAAACTAGTAAAGCATAAAAAATCAGAAACATGCATCCTAATGTTTCTTTGTTAATAAAAGTAGAAATAGAGATATTTCTCAAAGCTAGGTTCACCAGAGTCATAGATTACATAGAATGGATCTCAAACATTATGCCTGTGTCAAAAGTAGATAAGTCCATTTGGGGCACTGACTTCAGAGATCTCAACAAAGCCTATTTGGAAGATGATTTTGCTCTACCAAATATTGACATGATTTTTGATATGGCAGATGGGTATGAGATGTACTCCCTAATGGACATCCTCTCATGATATAATAAAATCAAGATTACTATTGAGGATCAAGAAAATACTACATTCACATATGCTTGAGGAACCTTCTACTAGAATGTCATGCCCTCTGGATTGAAGAATGCATGTGCTACCTATTAGAGGGTTGTGACAACAATCTTCCATGATATGATACATAAAAAGAGGGAGGACTCTGCTGATGATACTCTTGTAAAGACCATGATAAGATCCACACATCTATAAGATTTGTGTAAGATCCTAGACAAAATGGAGCAGTTCAGGCTCAGGTTGAACCCAAAGAAATGTGCATTTGGCGTAATATCTGGTGAGCTATTGGGATACATCATCTCAAAAAAAGACATCGAGGTGGATCCAAACAATCATGGAGATGCCATTGCCCAAGAATATTAGTCAGATGAGAACATTTCAAGGAAGAATTCAATCTATCAGGAGGTTCATCTCACAAATGGTTGATAAGGCACAACCATTTACCAAAAGTCTACACAAGGGAGTAACCTAACAATGGGATGAGGAATGTAGAAATAAATTTGATTAGATCAAAGAGTACCTAGAAAATTGGCTAGTGTTGATGCCTCCTACATAGGACAAACCATTGATCTTGTACATCTCAGCCACCACTATGTTACTAAGGGCACTCCTTGCACAAGAAGATGAGAACAAGATAGAATGAGCCATCTACTACATTAGTAGAACCTTAGTATCAAAAGAGATAAATTATTAATTTATTGAAAAGGATTTCCTAGAAGTGGTCTTCACATCTCCAAAACTGAGGCATTACATGTTGGCTCACTCCATACGACTGCCTGTGAAGATTGGTCCATTGAAGTATCTCTTGAGTAAAGACACCTTAACTGGTAGGTTAGGAAAATGGGTCATGCTCCTTAGAAAGTTTGACATTGAATATGTTGAACTTAAGGAAATCAAAGGGAAGGCTATCGCAAATCAAGTGGATGAAGATCCACTAAAGGATGATCAACCCATCAGTGTTGAATTTCCTGACGGATCCATTTTGCACATAACTCATAGATCCTAGAAAATTCTCTTTGATGGTTATTTCACACAATAGGGTTCAGGTGCAAGTGTCTTTTTCATCACTCCTCAGATATTTTCTATTCCAATGGCACACAAGATCTTATTCCCTTATACAAACAACATAGCCAGATATAAAGTCTTGGTGAATGGAGTCAAACTAGCTATTGAATGAAACATCTCTGAGCTACACATTCACGGTGACTCAACTGGTCATCAACCAAATAAACAGAATATATTATAAGAAGGATGATAAAATAATTCCTTACAAGAGGATGGTTGATTATTTCAAGAAATATTTCACCTTTATCATGTTCTAGCAAATCATGAGGACAAAAAATAGAGCAACCGATGCAATGGCTACACTGGCTTCCTCAAAACAATGGGAAGAAGACTTCCAATATCAGTTCTTGGTGGAAGAGATTCATTTCCCTGCTTATAATTCTCATGACTCCCACATGATCTATTCTTCCGTAGGATAGGAGTCATCCCATTAAAATCACATTTACACCTACCTCTGCCATCAAGTCATTCCTGATGCACTCACCCACAATGAAAAGCGACACCTAATACACAATGCCTCACAATATGCTCTCATAGCTAATGAACTGTATAGACAAGGACTAGATGATACTTTTCTTAAGTGTCTAGAAAAAGAGGAGTCCAAACATTTGTTAGCTAAGGTCCATGATGGTATTTGTGGTTCTCATTCTAATGGCCTAACTATAGCTCAAAAATTTCTAAGAGAGGTTTACTACTGGATAGACATGAAGAAGGAAGCAATCAGATACTCCAAGACATGTAAGAAATTCCAACTGCATGGAAATATTATACACACTCCATCTAGGGAGCTCATTCCTTTTATCACGCATTGGCCCTTTCAACAATGGGCATTTGATCTTATCAGACAAGTACATCCTTCTTCTTCAAATAGACACAAGTTTATCATAACGACCACAAAATACTTCACAAAGTGTGTTGAAACAATCTCACTCATCACAGAAACAACAAAACAAGGGGCCTTGTTCATTTTGAACCACATAATCTATCAATATGGTATTCCTTCGGCCATTATAACTGATAATGGAGGGTAGTTGAAGAACAATAATATAGAAAAACTCTGTGATATGTTCAAGATCAGGAAACACTGTTCTTTGTTAGGAATAAGGTGTCTCAACCTTTTATATTTCCTTACATTTGATATTATTTTTTTTGTATTTAATTGTTTGCAAATAATTTATTTAAGTTAGATATCTTTTCTATCATTTAGTTGAGTGGACATGTTGTGTTTTCAATCCACTTGGAAGATGACAATGATGATCAAACTCAGTCTAGGTGAATAGATGTTATTTTCCAAATGTCAACACTTTGGACAATGTGTAAGGTAATCATGACTGAAATGGTTATGACAGATTCCTACGACGGTCATTAATATTTGTAAGAGCTAATTGTGAAAGATTCGATGATAGGTGAAGACATGCAAGACATGTGGCAACTGATTATGTTGAGTACTATACACTCTTCTACAATGCGTGGGGTTCAAATTTTTTTTGGGGTTCCTATTTTTCTAGAGAATGGTAAAACCCTAATACGGTTATCTTTGGAAGTTTCCCTAAAAAGGGAAGCACATGATATAAGCATTTCTGGGTTGCAAATAGAAGAGTGAAGTTAGTGTATTGTTGGAATGTTGTAATGCTGCCAGATTTGTCTTCAAGTGTCGATTATCTCTTGAAAGAACTTGCATTGCAAGTGTATTGTAAACAACAATAGTTTTGATTAATACATTGTGCAGGTTTTGGAGTGCTGGGGTTTTTTACTGAAAGGTTTTCCCCAGGGTAAATCATTGTGTCATTCTTATTTTTCTATGTATTCATGTTATTGTATTATCATTCTGTAATTGATAAGGGTTAAATCTGAATTTGCATGATCCTCTTCTCAGGAGTTTAGCGTAGGGAACTTTTTTCTGCACACTAAGTTTCCTTTCATTCTTCAATCTAATACCCACAAGGAAATGGATAGGTTAAGGCCTCCAATAAGAATCTACTGAAGATCTTGCACTGCATAGGGAACAAGTCTGGAATGGATTGACATCTACAGATTAATCCTGCAATATGGGCCTATAAAATGAGCATATGAATTCCTACTGAGGCAACACCATTCACTCTAGTATATGGAGCAAAAGTGGTCTTACCCATAAATGTAGAAATCCCATATCTAAGAGTTTATCTACATATATTGATCACAGATGAAGACCATAGGGTCTCAAGACTACAAGAATTGGAACTGCTAGATAAAGGTTGGCAAGTGGTGATCGATCACCTCAGAGCTTATCAGAAAATAATTTCAAGAGGATATAATAAGGTCAATCCAAGAGAACTTTGGGTTGGTGACCTAGTGTTGAGAGAGAATCCCCAAAATCAATCACATCAAGAGAAAAAGGGGAATTTTGAACCCAACTGGTTGGGTCCATATATTATCACTGTAGCATTTGGCTCTGGAGCCTATCGACTCTCTACACCAGAAGGAGAACAACTATGGGAACCTATCAACACTCTCCACCTAAAGAAGTTCTATACCTAAGGATTCTCTATGTCCAGTAGCATGTACATATCTAAAAATCCTGTAAAAATGATCATACTGGTGAAAACCTCAGAATGGGTGCCTTGATGAATCCACAAAAAATAAAAAAAATAAAAAATTGAAAAAAAGAAAAGTGCCTATTTGAAAACTTGGTAAAGAGGCTCACTGGTAGAAAAAACTAGAATCTCTTCCAAGTAGGTGAAAAATTGGTAAACACACACCTCTATTACTCAAGCACTCCATCTATCAATGCTTAGTCTTGGCACCCCTTCACTTTAGTTTGTGCATAATCTTTCGGTCACTTTTGTGACGCTTAGGTTCTTCTAAGAACCCTCAAGGATTGAAACTGATCCAGACTCATCGTCTAGGGGTAATTAAGTCAGCTTTGTCTCAGTAGTCTAATTCAAGTCAGATTTTTGGCACAATGCCATCATGGATTGGAGTCTATTTTTGTCTTAGTCCTAGGGTATTTCTTTTCACTAGAGGACAAGCACTCCAATTTGGCCATCGATGAACCAAACTAGAGTCAGTATCCTACTCATTCCTGAAGAACATCTTGTCACTGACGCAACAGTGTTTCTCAACACCCTGATCAACAGTGTTTCTTAACACTACCTATTTGGATACATTTGCATTTCTCAACACACATTGGATAACAAATCATGAACCTTAAAGAATAGCTTAATAACAATCAAGCACGATGGACCCACAAGCACGATGGTGTTTGTGAAAAACCTACATAGAAAAATGCAAAATACTCACCAAAACTTGCTGAAGATATATTGAAATTTTCTTGGATGTTGTCTATTATCAATTATTTTTGCTAATCTTTTCTTTTATTTCTTCTTGTTGGTGTGGTCCCAATGATCCCACAATGTCAAATTCAGTGGGTGTCTGTGATAAGAGGTTCCACAACAAGGTGGAAAAGTCTCACATACCTTGACTTTGTTTACTTGAACGCCAAGGTGAGGTTGAAGCTATCTCCTTGACTGTTATTAATATGTTGGTTTACGCAAGATAACACTCATGGTTATCTTGGCTTTGTATGCCTCAATACTGGTTTACCCTTGCAACATCAAGTGGAAACAATGTTTATGTCATCTTGGCTTTTGTGCCTTGGTTCTTACGTTGGTTTCCCACATATTATCCTATTAAATTCATACTCATATCCTTATGGTTGCAGTGGCACTAGGAAGGGTTGTATCGAATCTGATGCCCCAAATGCTTAATGATAAAAAATTTCAGGCTCAAACCCAGTGACTAAGTCCTAGGTTGCATTCATGTCAATTTTTTCATTATAGTTACGTGGTGTCAGAACAACATATATCTCAATCTCTCTCTCTCCAATGTGGGATCTGAAGCTCTAATCAATCAATCTACCTTTTTCAAGTGGTCAAGTTGTGCATTGAATACATAGACATGATCAAGTACTTGTGCTAACAACAAAATTTTTATACAAGAGATATTAGAAACATTTCATTACATATCCACAACATTGCATATCCATAACTCATTATATAGATCATTTTATATTGCATATCCATCACATAATATAGTTGTATCCACATATATATACATTAGAAAAGAAAACAAAAACATTGCATATCAATTACATCATCATAAGTAGTATCACATCCCTTCATGTGAAAATCACCTAAACATTGCATAGTATACACATCTACATCATCATCCATGAACATCATAATCCATACACGATCATCAAAGAAATGCATCCATATAGAACATCATAATAAAATAAAAGATCGCATCACATTAGTGAACACAAGTATAATGAGATCATAGTCATATGTCTCTCTCTATATATAAATATCAGGGGTACGTAAAAATCTCAAGATATACAATATCATTGAAGAAAGTCATCGTATATAAGTCCAAAATGGATAAAACATCAGGATATATAAAAAAGTATTACATCAAAATAAGTTAACTCTCAGCCATGTCCTCAACATCAGCAGGAACATGTGGTGGTGGAGGTGGCAGAGGAAGACCTCATCATCTTGTGGAATGCGTGCACCCTTAGAATGAGCCATGTACTACAAGTAAGGCACAACCTGCATGTCCAATGGAATATAAACACTATAAGATTCCACATAATATGATGCCTAGTTTGACTGATGAGTGGCCACAGGTTGAATTCGGTCATGCTCAACGGTCAAGGTGATGATCTTATGATCCCTATTGGAAATAAGATCAGCAATGCACTGATCTCACTCTATAATCCTCACCTGAGCCACCACAACATCTATTTCCACACCGTAGACCCTCTCCCTGAGTGAGCATATGAAATCCTAAGGTGTCTGCTACCTTTGACCCTCTCCCTCGACTTGCTCAACCTGCTCACCCTTATCTTCCTAGCCATCCTACCGCTATCTAACCTGTTGGGAAACCTCCTAGAAAATAGGAGCATCCTATCCTCAAATTGGGGCATCCCCTCCCATAAAACCTAATCCACCACCCTCCCCTCTGCGGTGCTGCCCTATTATTTGGGATTATCTTCTCAAGATCCCACTAGGATCCCCTCATGTCTATCTAGGTACTACCACTAGTATATCAGCCAGGGGAGGCCCTCCCTCATCTATCCTCGACGCTAGGGAAGCTAGATTTGTGAATCATGGGAATGGGTGCCAAGCTATGTAATCTCAGTACTCTGAGGTCACCCTTGCATCTACTATGGCCTCAAAGTAATCCCATGGAGCCCTTTGTAAGCTATGGAGCTCTTGAACTGTTGTCCCATATACTAATCGGGGCCCCCATCCTTGTCAGGTCTCATCAGAAAATCTGGCATATGCAGTAAACTCTGTATCCACTGCTTGCGGTCAACCAAACTTCCTATACACTTGAGACACCACAAATTTCTCTATCACTGAAAGGGTATGTCAAATCAGTGAACATTTAATAAACATACCACAGCTTTGTGACTGCCTGTCACCCTATGCTGTAGTACCTCTATATGGTCGTTGTGTGACCACGATGAGGCCATGAAACTGTTGTTGCCAATAGTCTATCTTCCCCAAATTGGGCAGGGAAATATATCATGTGTACTTGTAGATAAAAGGATGTCCCTCTTGAAAGACATCATCTACCACCGACCTACATATGGGAATATGATCCCATGTATAGACCTGTAGAACCAAAACTCTGGCTATGAGGCTCTTCACCCCGTGATAGACAATCTCATGCAAGTCATGATATAAATGGGCCAAAAGGCATGATACCCACCAAAGCTTCACTGGACTATCCAAAATCTCCTCCAAGATCAACCCCCACCCACTATGGAATCCCTCCTGACCCCTATCTAGCATAATAATGCAGCTAATGAACCCATCCATCAAACACAAAGGATATTTATCGACATACCTACTCATCAGAGTGTCCCATGACACCCATCACTCAAGGATATACTCATCCCTGAAGATCTTGTGAAGTGCTATTATTCCTAGCTGATGAGCACTCTTGTAGTGTACTAGATGTCCCCTAAATGAAATGCAAAGGATGCAGTATACATCTTCTGGTGTCACTGTGATCTCTCCAGTGGGAATATGGAAGGTATTATGCTCACTATGGAATCTCTCCACCAAGGATATGAGTAGTCTATGGTTTACCTTGATCTCAGGGATCCCCATAAGCTAACCAAACCCACACTCTGTAATAGTACCCCTCTGTTCATCATCTAATCTCCCTACTAGGTGCATCATGGGTAGATATATAATCCTAAACTAAATATCATGCAATCATTCCTGTAGAAAATGAATAACAAAGTATTAATACGATTGTTAGAGTGACCAAATGAAGAATGAAAATGTTGCATAACTTGCTAAAGTGCCAAATCAACAATCAAGAAAATAAAAATTTGACATTTTAGAACTCAGAAGTATCCTCTATTTCCAATACTAGTAAAGAATTGGCATTTGGTCTCGTACAAGTATTCACATGGAGTAGTATGAGTCATAAAGCTAATATGAGCACCTAAGGTTCCTGATACGAGTAAAGTGTCTAATTTGAAGGTTCTCATATGATTTCTAGGTAAGGGGCATATGAAAAAAGTAATGGCTTCATATGAGTATATATTTGGGAGCAGTTTCTTTTACGAGCCCTCCCAAGTACTTGTACAAGAAACTGAGGATTCAATTTAAAAACATGGAAAAACATAAAAAATTCAATAAAAATTGATAAATAGTTCAATGGGAGGTTTGTCGTAGACTTACCGCTGCTCAATAGGTCCTCAACCGGTTGTGGATTATCTAGTGCTTGAATCGATGAGTATCAACAGGGACCACCATTTTTCTCAGAGAAGGTTTGAAACTTGAAAAAGATGAAATGAATTGAAAATGACCCTTTTGGCCTTTACATAGGTTTTTGACCTAATTTTCAACTTGCTCTGATTGACATGAAAATTGCACCCCTGGCTAATTCAACCACCCAGATTCCATTTTTGGGATCAAAATCAAAATTTGAGATTGTTTCACTTGTCAAATTTGATAGTTGATTTTTCAGTCAACCACAATTGATTGCTTGGACAATCAGTCTTTTGGACTCCAAACCAAAGGAAATCTCTTGTGCTTTTCTTCCAAGCAACCCATGTGTCATAATTTTAGTCAAAATTGGTTAATAGGACCTAAGACAAGTGCATATTGGGTCCCAAATACTTGCAACCTCTTCCAAATTAGACCAACTTCTTCCTACATTAGTTTTATCAATCAAATTGATTCTAATCATTGGGGCACCTAGCCATATTTTGATTTTTCTTTTGAAGGGGTAGGGCCATGAAATCAACAACAAGACCCCATCGCTAGGGACATCTCAGCTTCATCCCATCACATCAAGTCAAGATTATATTTAATCAAGGGAAAATCAATCAATTGTCTTAAACAATGATGGATACACTCGAAACTAGAAAGATCAGTCTTATAAGAGTCATTCACTTATGAAACCAGACACATTAATCAAATTGGCTTCATTACTTCAAATAAATTCAATTTCTCTATTCGATCTCTTAACGATAATCAATTTCATCGCTTCAAATCAAACTGGTTATTCATTCAAACCAATCCAAAAGGTATAAGAATTTTTGAAAAATGTTCAATTTCATCGCCTCAAATCAAACTGAGCATTCTATTTTATATCTTTTGATTGATCTTCATGTTAGAATTAAATAATTCATAAGCCAAGATCATCTACATGCAAAATAACCTGTTACAAAAGCAAAACTTGGAGACAAAAAAGTTCTGAAAGACAAAAATATTCATTTAGAGAGGGAATACAAAATACAAAGAGATCAAACCTTATGAAGGTGATCAAAACCCTAAAAAGGAAACCCTAAAGGGAAAAATCAAGGCTGCATAATAATAATTAATAAAAGAATTAATTATTATATGCCTAAAGTTTAGCTTAGGTGAAATAGTGGAATCACTTTATTACTCTAACACCCCCCTTAAGATAAACTTAGGGAGAAGCTAAAAACCTAGAAACAACTACTGAAAGCAGAAAAATGGGTCCCGGTAACAAGGCCTGATCAAGTACCCAAGTACAAAAAAAATCTCTCTAAAGAGGAGAAAAGGAGAAAACCCAGTGGGAAAAACCCATCTCCGAAAATAGATAAAGCATAGTGAAGGCCTGAAGAAGCCTCCAAACTAGAGAATGTCCCATAAAATAGGAACAAAGAAAGAACATGTAGGACACCTCTGAAGCATGAAGCTGCAAATACTGTCAAAAAATAACTATTGGAACCTCCACTGTAATAGAACATGATCAGATAGAGAAGACTATAAACAAATCTTGAAGAGGTGATCAATCGAAGATGGAAGGATACCTCTAAAAAGGAATGAAAGAGTGTCCATATGGTAAATGATCTATCTCACTAAAATGCATAGGTACCAACCACTGCATCTTCCTAGTACATAGGAATAAATAGTGAATACATAGATCACTCCATCGAACCAAGGAAGCATTAGAACCAACATGAGATACCACCCATAATGTTGAGCAAGTAGAGTTAGGACAGGTACACTGAAATAGACAACCAAGAAACACTATAGGATGAAGAACGTACAAGCACAAATAAAGGATGGTGTCATGGAAGGAACACTCATTGGACACACATAATGAGGCTAATGTTGTGGAAGGAACACTCACTTGACAAATGTATATGGAAAACAATCCAAACATCAAAACCCCCATGGTACTTTATAATATAGTGCGAGTACAATCAAGCACAAAATGTGCAGATCCCAAACATGCATCAGATGGAACTTTATCTTGGTGCGTTAGAAAAAAATGCTACAGAAAAAGATGTGAACAATATTAAAAAAGGAAATGATCCCAGGAATTGAAACATACAAGATATCCACTAGAATGCCATAAAGAAAAAAAAATTAACAGATATATGGAGAAAATTCTAGGTGTGAGACCCATAGAAGAAGAAAGGAGAACAAAAACAACTTTCTGACGCCATGCAGAAGTCAAAAAATGGAGACCAGAGGAGAAAGATATAGTGACCAGAGTGCAAAATGGAACACTAAATTTGACTATAAGAAAACTCTATAAGATGGAAAAATCAGATAACCAAACCTAAAAAAATAGATTGGCCTCAAAACCAGCTTTCCATCGATATCTCGTTTGGTGAAAAATGCCTCTGTTTGCTCAAGTTATGAGCAAAAAACCACCTGGAGGTAAAAAAAATTGAACCTCAAAAAACCTCAGCCAAAAATGGTGGAGCCCTGCTAAACTGGTGAAACCTCCAATTCTGGACTACCTTCAGATTTCTCTGCCAAATTGGCAGAAAAAAAATATTTATTTTTTTAATAAAAAACAATCAAAAAAATGCATGTATTTTTTTTAAGGAAAAAAAAAACGAAAAAAAATCAGATTTTTTTTGTTTTTTTTTAAATTTTTTTTTAAAAACCTGTGGGGCCTACACAACCACCTTGGGGGCCAACGTGACCACCTTGGGCCCACATTGAGAGTTTTTCTCCATTGTTTGCACAAGATGTTTCCTCTTCCATCGCTCTGATACCATGTTAGAATTCAAAAAATTCATAAGCCAAGATCATCTGCATGCAAAATTACCTATTACAAAAGCAAAGCTTGGAGACCAAAAAGTTCTGAAAGACAAAAAATATTCATTCAAAGAGGGAATACAAAATACAAAGAGATCAAGTCTCTTTAGTTAGGAGGTATTAGATAGTTGTCCCATGTTGCAAGATATCTAACTCTGTCATCCACATGGCATATGACTCTAGTAAGCTAGTTCACATCACAAAGTATTCTTTATAGACCCCATTCCTTGTCTTCTTTATGAGTTTGGAATTAAGGATACTCTCCAACTTCACAGGATGAATAGGAGGTAAGTCCTGGACCCAATCTGCTTCACCTGCTAGATTCGCTTCATCTGGATTTGATGTTGGAAGAGCACCTTTATAAGGGTATAGATCACTGATATTTAAGATGGGTGAAATGCCAAGATTAGGTGACAATTCCACTTCATTGGCATTAGTACTATATTTTTGAATAACCTTAAGGGGTCCTATCTTATTCATTAGGAGGTTACTAGGTTTCCCCTTAGGTAATATTTCTTTCCTCAAGTAAGCCATAACCAAGTCCCCTACTTTTTATTGTACATCTAGGAGCCAATGAAATGAGATCTCTCATCTCCATTACATGTCTAGGATGACACCCATATACAATTTCAAAAGGACTCCTACCTGTACTTCTATTCATTAAATCATTATAGGCATATTATGCTTGCCCAATAACTAAATCATATGCTTGGCCATGTTGTTTTGTAAGGCAACTTAATATATTCCCTAATGACTTGTTTACTCCTATAGAATAACCATTAGATTAGGGATTCCATGCAGATGAAAAAGACAATTGGGTACTGATTCTCTTCCAAAGGGTTTGCCAAAAATGGCTCACAAACTTAATATCCCTATCACTAACTATGCTAAGGGCTAAACCATGGATCCTCGCTATCTCTTTGAAGAAAAGGCCTACTATAGATATGAGGCATCATTCGTGCTTCTACAAGGCACAAAATGTTCCTTTTTTCTAAATATGTCTACTATAATATAGACAATATCAAACCCCCTTGGTGTCCTTGGTAATCCTAGGAAAAAGTTCATACTTAAACACTCCCATGGCCTTTGAGGTATGGCTAATGGTTGTTATAACCCTACATTTCTGGAAGTGCCTTTATCCCTTTGACAAATAACACATTGTTCTACAAACATTCTTACATCTTGAAGTTTTGGACAATAGTAAAATCTGTTAACCTGCTCCAAAGTTTTGTCTATGCCAAAATGTCCTCCCAAACTACCTTGGTGTCTCTCCTTGATGATATTCTCCCTCATAGAGCACTGTGGTATGCAAAGAAGGTGTCCTTGGAAGAGAAATATATCCTACACCATATACTTTGAATATTCAACATGGTATGCATTAGTAAAACAAGTAGAAACAACATAAATGTCTCCAAAATTCTTATCTCCTTTGTAGAGATCCTTGAGCTCACTTATTCCTACACTTTGGAGTTGTAATTCTTGGATTGTTAGTACCCTTATGCTCAGGGAATCTTCCACTTTGTTATAATTTCTCTTCTTGTATTTTATGCTACATGTGTAGGCTTGGAGATATTCAACCCACTTGAGGTGTCTTTGGTTCAACTTGTTTTGTCTATTTAGGAAACTAAGTGCATGGTTATCTGTGAAAACTTTAAAAATATTGGCAATAAATAATGACACCATTTTTTGATGGCTTTCACCATGGAATAGAGTTATAGTTCATAGGTAGAATACTTTTGCTTTGCTTCATTTAGCTTCTCTGAAAATAAGGCCACTAGATGTCCATTCTAAATTAAAACTATACGGCTTGCATCACACTCCATAGTGAACAAATAGTTAAAATCAAGGAGTTTTAGAGAAGGTAACTCTGCTACTCTTTGTTTCAATCACTCAAATCCTCTATTGGCAGCCTCTGTCCACTTAAATTGACACTTGGTTCCCCCTTTGATGGTATTTTGTATGGGTGCACACTCATGACTAAAGTTTCTAACAAACCTCCTATAAAATGAGGCTAGACCATGAAAGCTCCTAACATCCCCTATGGTCTTAGGAGTGGGACAATTAAGGATTGCCTCAACTTTGGAGACATCCATTTTCAAACACCGTTGGGAAACTACAAAACCAAGATACATAAGCTCTATTTTGAAAAACTCAAAAATTTCAAGATTGATCCTCAACTTTTCTTCCTGCAAATTCTTCATTACCAAGCCCAAATGTCTTGTATGATCCTCTTTTCTCCTGCTAAAAATCAAAATGTCATCAAGATATACGATGAAAAATTTACCAAGAAATTTTGCTAGCACTTCATGAATGTGCTAGGTGCATTTGTGAGCCCAAAAGACATCACCAACCACTCATAGATCCCTTTATTAGCCTTGAAGGTGGTCTTCCACTTATCACCATGTCTGCTCCTTATTTGATGATATCCTGATTTAAAATCCACCATTAAGAAGTAACATACTCCACCCAAATTGTCCATTAAGTCTTATATTCTTGGCATTAGAAACCTGTATCTTATGGTTATCTTGTTTATGTCTCTTGACTCTATGCATTTCCTCCATTTTCCATCTTTCTTAGGCACTAAGATAGTGGGAATGACACATGGGCTTAAGCTCTTCGTTATGAACCCCTTATCTAGAAATTCTTGGACTTGTTTGGCAATTTCCTCATTTTGACTTGGTGTCATTTTATAGGCATCTTTATTGGGAAAGTTAGCTCCTGGTATGAGGTCTATTTGATGGTTAACATATCTCATGGGTGGAAAAGATTCTATAATATATTCTTCTAATATGTCTTTGTACTGGTCTAGTAACTTCTACACCTCTAGTGGTGCTTCCTTCTTTGGATCTACTTTGGTTTCCTCTTTAGGCTTGACTATGATGACATATCCCTAATTTCCCTCATGTTTCATCATTTTCAATAATTCCTTCCCACTTAACAACATGATACTACAACCCACATGACTTCCTTCCCCTTGTTCAGGGAGTGGATCCATTTGAAAATTCTTTCCACTTTTAGTGATAACATAGGAGTTCTTCTCCCCATCATGGACTGCTTTTACATCATACTACCATGACCACCCTAACAACAAGTGGCATGCATCCATAGGAAATATATCACATGGAACTCTATCCTTATATTATCCTATCTCAAAGTCTACCCATTCTTGTTCATCTACTAACACATGTTTCCCTTTATTAAGCCAAGATACTTTGTAAGGATTCACTTGGGGTAATCCTTTCAAATTAAATTTCTCTACCATTTTAATTGATACTATGTTATTTGCAGACCCTGAGTCTACAATGAATTTTCAAATTTTACCATGATACTTACAAGTGGTTTTGAAGAGGCTTTTCCTTTGAGGAGGCTCCTTGGAGTGAGGGAGCTTCAGCAATGTCCTTCTCAACATCATATTTTCACCATCCAAGATAGGTCCTTCTTTTCTTATGGGTGAGCTTAAACTTTGATTATCTTCTTCTTGCACTAGTTGTTTTCTCCTTTCTTCCATGTATGAGCTTGTAGCCTTTTTAGGGCATCTACTCATAGTATGTCCCACTTGGTGGCAATTATAACACTTGTCAGTAAAAATAGTGGAACCTCTACCTTGGTTTCCAAATTTGCTCCTTCCATTGTTCCTCCCTCTAAATGAGCCTCTGGATGGACCACCTCTGTGTTGTGATTTTGCACTACCCTATGTGGTATGTGAATATTTGGACCTTTGGGAAACTTTCCCTCAACCAAATGTGCCTCTGCCCCTAAAACTTCTTCCACCTCTATTTCTTTGGATTTTTTTATCCTCTTCTCCTTATCTTTTCCTCTTCCCTAAGTGCTAATTGGAAGAACTTATGTACTGTATCAGGGGTGAGCATGCTGATTTCATCTTTTATGTTTGCACTAAGTCCATTAAGGTACCTAGATAACTTCTCCACTTCAACTTCTTGTTTCCTGTATCTCAAACTAAGCTTATGTAACTCCTCCGTGTAGGCACTAACATCTAAGTCTCTTTGTCTCAATTTTTGCAACTTCTTGTGCATCTGCACTTCATAGCCCCCTAGTAGAAATTGAGTCTTGAGCCTAATCTTCATTCTTTCCCATGAAGTAATAATATTCTTTCCCTCTTGCACTCTTTCTTCTTGCATCATTTTACACCATACTAAAGCCGAGCCTTTCAATCTCGACTTAGCCAAATTTACCCTTGTTTCCTCTACAACTTCTTTGTAGTCAAAGTGGTTATTCAGTTCTTCAATCTAGTCCAAAAATTCCTCTCCATTTAGGTTCCCACTATAGAGGGCTAAACCTTCAAGTTTATCCTTGGTTATAGACTTGAAGGCATCCAAGAACAATTTATGATCCTTTGGCATGTCTTCCTCTATCCTTTCTGTCTTAATTTCCTCCTCATCATCTTCTAGATCTGTTCTCCCTATTCTGTCACCACCTTACCTTTCTCCTTCTCTTGGTCTAGGGTTATCTTTATTTCTTCTCCCAGTCTAGATTCTGAGAGCATTTATTCCACCATATTCCTGAAAACATCTTGGGTCATAGCCTATGGAGGCATTGAAATAACCCCTGATTCTTCTAAGTCTAACATACACCAAACCTATTCAACGTGTTTGGCTCTGATACCACTCTGATGTAGAGGGTCTAGGGCCTTGAATCACACTATTTTCCTAAGTTGTCTTCTAGGCTCTTTGAACTATCCAATGGTTCTTTCTTTCCAAATTTATTCTTCACATTCACAAGGTGTTCAAGGACTTTTCTTAGGGATCCTTCCAAGGCCTTTCTTCCCAAAACAATCCCCACTTTCCTAGGAGATCGAATCTCCCTCACCAAGAGCAGTTTCCTTCACTTCCTCTCTCAAGCACCCCAACCCTTGCACATAGGATCTTCCCATTGACTTGTAGAAAGATATGTGTGGATGTGATTTACCTTGTTTTCACTGTATATTATTCTCCTATTTCCTTTGGCTCTACTCGATAAATCCGACAATCTGACCTTGTTGGAAACATGCCTAATAGAGACCTAATTGCATTAACCCTAATTCTTGAGCTTTTGGGGCATATTTATGAACCTCCCCACATAACCCTAACATATATTACCATTTTGTATACCCTTTATCTTCCTCCTTGAAATACTTCGAAATGGGTTCTGGGTTCCTTGTTTGGTTAGGTAAACTCACAGGGGTCCTAATTAGGTCTTCCAAGGTCTTAACCCACCTAGGTTTGAGATTTAACAAGAAATATTCACCAGTCTATTAGGAGAAATTCACCAATACTTGAATTAGGTTTTTATGACCTCATAAATTAATTTCCTACCCATTCATCACACCCACACACCTGCATTTGTCTATTCTATTCACCATTTCTTCACATTAGGCTTGTCACATGTTTTATGCCAAGCCTATGGCTTCATGGGAAAGATGGTGTCTCTGCCTCCACAAACCTATCACCTAAAAAATATACTAAAATAAAACATATTATAAAATTCCCCAAATATTCATCATGCTCCCATGGAGGAATGTTAAAATTTAGGGCCTTTTGCATGCAAAACCTCAATTTCAAGAATTATAGACCTGTTTGGAATCAAACTAACACTACTCCTATCTATGAAGAATTCAAGGCTTCAAACCAAAATAAAATGAAATTTAAAACATCATATTACACCAACATGCCCTATTATTTATTCTACCAATCCGTACGGATCTGTACACTACGCCGTTACAACAAATTAACAAAGAAAACATAGTAATTGGAGAGAAAAACTTATCTTTTCATTCTTAAACTATCAAAAACCTTTGCAAATCAATTTCAAGGCCTTTAAAAATCCCTAGGAGAAGTTTCAACCACCTGCAACAACCCATGGAACCGTCAAACACAATTTTAGAAAAGTTTCTCACAAAAAGTTGCAAAGTGCAACTTTTGAAACTTTTACATCTTTTGCAACTTTGCAAATTTGAACAAGATTTTGGAATCGGTGAAATCCCAACCTTGACTAAATACTTCAAAATGATCCCTAAAAAACTTAGGTGACCTCCTAGACCTTGGACACACATGACCAGATAGGACTACACTAGGGCTTATAACATTGCCCTTTGGCTTATTTCATTACAAAACAAAATTGATGGACCTTATAGGTCATCCAAAAACAAACTATTCCAAATTGCCTTAAGCCTAACAAAATATGATTAAATTTCCTTGAAGACTTACAAAACATGACTGTGTCTTAAGAACCACTCTTTCCCTTACACCAAGTGGAAGATTGAATATCAGAGCATGGTTCCTGAGATCATTAAGCATTTGAAAGAGGAAAAAAATTTCTCTATAGATAAATTCAATATTTTCCTCGATAGAGTTATCATCCTTTATGATAGGTTTTCAAAATTAATTAATGAGACTCAAGCCATTTCTGGGAAAAGATGGAGGGATCATCTTCTTAGATTTCCAAACATCCCACACTTTCAATGGACTTCACTAGTGCATATTTCAGAATGGGTTAAAGAATATTTGGGCTCTGCAATGGAGTCATAGTGATGCAAGAGCATTCTAGGTAGTTGGAAATCCTGTATCACCAAAAATGTGTTTGAAATCTCAGTCGTTGGGAGGTAGTTCTCAGTTAGAAGATATTTTTCTTCACCGACGAACTCAGTGGCTGGACTCAGTGGTGCTTTTCTTGATGGTGTTCTGTGTTTGATGGTGTTCAACTCGATTGTGCCTCTCACCGAGTGGATTGACTTTAATTGTTCTTGATCATTGACGGGGTTATTCTGATTGTTTGGACTGGCTGACTGGTGCATTTAATTTGAGTTTGCATTCCTCAAGTTGTGATCGACCATTGGAGGTGTGAGGACCTAAATATGGATTGGTTCTTTCTCCTAGGTGAATTTAATAATTGTTGTATCTAACTAATGGATAAAAAATTGGGTATTGTGTTCTTGAAGCTGACTATTTTTTAATTGAATTGTTTTATTGTAAAGCTGACTTGTGGCTGTGTTGTATAAAAGGAGGGTATGGGTAGAGTAGTAAGGGGGACTAGAGGTAACTAGAAGCTGGATAAATTGAGTAGCTGATAAGTAGGTTAGCTTGTGGGATTGGGTAGATCTGATAACATATCCAAGTCTTTTTGTTTTTGTATTTGGTCGTAACCAGGAAAGCCATACAACCTAACATTTTTGGCGTAATTTTATGTTTTTTTTTGGTAAGCTCTGCCGAAGGGGGAAGTACCCATTATATTGCTTAATAGAGAATTACATACTATGAAAAGTAAGAACTTTTAACAGAACTAGGATAGAAACCACTAAAACTTGCCACCTAATATCAGTTATACATATACGCTATACCATTCCCAATAGCTATTAGCCTCACAACTAGCTCTTCCAGAAATAGAGAGTCATTTAGTCCACAGAATGCCTCAAATTTGGCCATATCAAAATCCTTAACTATGCATGTTTTGAATAAGGCCCAGGCCTTCTTAATCAAAGTCTTCTTGCCCTTAGCTTTGAAGCAGAAGAAGTTCATCGGTCCACCAATGGTCACGCTAACATTTAACAGGTCCAGTGCTTGGGATACTTTAGTGTACATCTCCTCCTTGAGTATTTGACAAACCATGCCATTGACATATACCGAATGCCCCAACACTTGAATGAAAGGAAGAAAGAGGTCGTAGATAAGTTTACCATCGTGCACATGTCCCCCTGACCAATAATCTCCACCCAGCAAGACCACCACCATCGCCTGGTCTCACTCATTCGCCTTAGAGAAAATACAACTAATTTGCATCTTTGGTGTCTTCTCCAAAGGCTCAGTGTGACTGCATTTGCAGGTTATGCCTAAGTAAGCCATCTTTGCCATGTTAACTGGCTCATATCCTCCTTTATACTATGTTTAGTTTTGGATAAGATCGATCTCCATTTTCAAAGAAATCTCATATGGGATACGAAGGACTGTGTCACGAGGGGACCTGCTAAAACCTTGTACTCCTTCTACCTCCTGCCATACCGCCAGAGATCCCTGATCTATCCTATGCCCATTCTTGGACTAGGGACATGTTCTATTGCTAGGAGTACCTGTAATTCCTTTGGGATTCTGTCCTGTTGTCCGAACATCCTATCTGCCTTCAAATCAATTCCTAGGTTAGCCAAGCAGTCTGTTGCTTTGTTACCTTCCCTAAAAACGTGTTGTATTCTGAAATCTGCTAGCAAATGTAGGGCCTCTTTAATCTTGGGGAGCCAAGCTACTAACTTCCAATTGTTGAAGCACTCTTTGATTACCCCATTGAGGATGATCTGTGAATCCCCTTCTATGATTAATTTGTTGATTCCTTGATTATTGCATCACTGAAGTCATGTCTCTAATGCAGATATTTCTGCCACATTATTAGATTCGATCCCAACGTATCTTGAAATGCCTTGCATCATTTGGCCTTTCTCATCTCTGATGATTGCACCTGCTCCACTTTCCCTAGGATTCCCTCTGCTCATGCCATCGAAATTCAATTTGAACCATCCTGCCAGTGGAGCCTGCCATAATATGTCCCTTCTTGACCCTTTCTATTTTTTGATTCTACGGTCACCAATTTGTTTGAGATTCCATCGGCTTTCCATATCTGAATCCCATTTCGATTGAAATCTAAAAATTTGACCCGACTTCCTAGAAGTAATTAACTCCCTGATGGCTGCCTCTATCCCTAAAATAATCTGATGTAACTCCAAGGCTTCTTCACAGAAAATCCTCCTATTCCTCTCTTTCCATATGTGCCATACCAACATCGATGGACAGATAATCCACCGCGTTCCCCATTTTGATTTGTATCTGTCCATCGGGCAAGCTAAAAGGAAATCCAGAAAAGATAGATTTCTAGTTACTGAAAATTGTAACATATCTAGCAGCCAGTCCCAGCACCTGCTAGTGAATGGGCACCATAGTAGAAGGTGATCCACCAATTCCTCCAATTTTTTACATAGGATACACCTATTCGGTCCAGATATACCAATAGTCTTCAATCTATTACCTGTGAGGATCCTCCCATGGAGGGCTATCCACAAAAAGGCCCCTGCCTTCGGTAAAGGCCCATGTCCCCAACAAAGGTTAGAGGGCCAATGTGAATCAGCTTGTCTCTTCCTTTGTAGTTTGTAGCCCAGATGCACCTTATAACTGCCTAATTTGGATGCGGACCAAATGATCGAGTCCTCATCCATGGAATGGAGAACAATTCTGTTTGTTAGAATCTCCTTAAGAACAACATGATTCTCCATTGAGGTTTGATCAAACTTCCTCCATTTAACTAGTGAAGAGCCTCTACACTTAATGCCCATGTAGTCCGCAACCAATGAACCCTCCCTAGCTTCCATATGAAGAACCCATTCTTTATCTATAAATAACGATTCTAGTGTCGGCTCCCCATTCCAAGAATTCCTCCAAAATTTTGCTTTTCGTCCATCACCAATCTTCCAAGAGATATGATCTATAATGAGATTCCTACTTGCCCAAATGTGATCACAAAACATAGAACCCCTGGGAGGGTTTGCTATCATTAAGATTCTATCCGATGCCCAAGAATCAAGATATTTGGCCACCATAACTTGACACCACGGCTTCACTGGGGTTGAATAGATTTGCCACACCAGTTTGGCACCTAATGCCTTATTCTGGAGACTAGTATGTCTCAGACCAGCCCCTCCATCTACTTTCACCAAGCATGCTGTGTCCCAGCTGATGAGAGGTATCTTTTTTTCTTCTTTTGACCCTTCCCAAAGAAATTTCTTGAAAATGCTATCCAATCCATTCAAAGCCCTGTTCGGCAATTTATATACTGACAAGTAGTAAATTGGAATCGCTGATAATACAGATTTAACCATGAGGATTCTCCCTGCTTGTGAGAGCCATTTGTTTTTCCATAGGAAAGCCTTATTTCTACATTTTTTAATAATCTCCTCCCAAAATTTATGATCTACATGACCAGTGTATAGGGGAATCCCTAGATATGTGATAGGGAAAGAGCCTTGTTCAAAACCCAAGATGTCTAAAATGAGTGATCTATTTCTACGAGAGGTGTTCAAGAAGTAGACCTTCGATTTAATTTTATTCATGCTTTGACCAATTTCTCTTTCATAGATCTCCAACACTTCCTTAATGGTAGCAGCCTCCCTAAAGTTGGCCTCCCCAAAAAGTATTGCTTCATTCGCGAACTGAGAATGTGTGAATGGGTCCGATATATTATGAACCAAGATCACCTTCCATTTTCCAAGATAAGACTGCTTCTTTATGAATCTACCCAACACTTCTGTCATCATAAAAAATAAGAACGGGGACAGGGGATTGCCTTGTCTAATCCCGTTAGTAGCTTGGAAGAAACCACATATCGAACCATTAACAAACAAAGAAAAGTGAACCGAGGACATACAAAAGGAAATACATTTAATCCAATCCTGATTAAAATTAAGTCTAGCAAGTACTGTCCAGAGAAAGGGCCATCTCACTCTATCATATGCTTTACTAACATCGAGTTTGACAATCATACCTTTTTGTTTAGCAGAATTAAGGCTATGAATCAACTCTCCTGCAAGAAGTATGCTATCCACAATCTCCCGACCTGGCACAAATCCGTGTTGTTCGATCGAGATTACCCTATCCAAAATGTTCTTAAGTCTGTTCACAAAGGCTTTAGAAAAAAATTTGTAAATGGCGTTGCAGAGGGAAATGAGACAAAATTCGTCCATTATAGAACAATCCTGCTTTTTAGGAATTAAAGCTATGACCGTGTTGTTCATTTCTTTGAAAAACTAGCCCTTCTTTCTGAATGCCTCCACCACATTGAAAATGTCCACTCCCATAAAATCCCAAAATTTTTGAAAAAATTTAGAGGGAAAACCATCCAGACCCGCCGCTTTAAATGGGGGATTGTCAAAAGTGGCCCTTTTGACCTCTTGCAGAGAGAAAGATTGCATGAGCATTGTAACACCCCAAAATTGGCACCTAATAAACTAATCAATTTTGGTGCATTTTCTTATCTTCGAAGTCCTATGGTATTAGGCAAATTCTTCTCCTAATTGACTTTAATTGACTGAGTTTCAAATGCAGAAAACCCAAATTTGCATAAATCCAACATTACATTTAATTCCTAAATCTCAAATGATTATTAGCTA
>MU223363.1:259429-272006 GCA_018584345.1 Thuja plicata | reverse complement strand
ATAAAGATCAGTTGATAAGTGTATATGTTACAATGTAGTAAACATTAACAATCAGTTGTGAAGGGTCATAACCCTATGTAGCATAAGCCACGTATGGTCATGGATCTTCATAGACATGACTATTCAAATGATATAAATGCATATTGATGGCTGGTGAAAAGATCAATCACAACGATAATCTATTTTAGTACAACACTCATATATATTCTCTATAGGATGATCTTTATTTTACAACAATATGAGTTGGAAAGGACTTGATGTTATGCTAAAATGGGAATAATTTCCAGGTCTAAAATCTATTGATTTGTAATTTTTTTAGCATTATCCTTATGGCAAATTGAAGTGGGTAAGCTTCTTGAAGACTGAGCATGAGAATTAGAAGAACACACAATTGCTTGGAAGAACACACCATTGGAGCTGGTTCATTATGATGTATTCAGACCCACTGAGGTAACCTCTATTGGAGGGGCTAATTACTTTGTTACTTTTCTAGATGATTCTAAAGGGAATGTTTAGATTTACATGTTGGTGCAAAGCACCTTGTGAATTTTTTATTTTCTTGCTTTAGTATTTGTAATAAGGTGCATCCTTGAGATCACCCTTGTGTGTGTGTTTGTATGGGTCTATGATGTAAGGTGAAAGACCCTAAGGTGAGTTATAACCCTATAGGTTCCTGAAACCATGGTTAGACCATGTTAGTCTTTTGGTAATTTTAGTGTTTGGTTAGAGGTTTGTGTTTCAAGTCCTTAGAATAGGTTCTTGTCATTTTTTTAATGTCTCCCACATCCTTGGAGGTTGGTAAGGTTGGCATTTGCCCAAAATAGAAACTTTCCCATATGTTGCCCAAAAGTTGTCATTTTGCAAAATGTTGCATGAGCAACTTTTGCAAAATGTTCCCTGAAGAATGAAATCTTCATTGTAACCGACCACACCAACTTCTTGGAGCATTTTTAACTCCTAGATGATTCTATTAGGTGATGTGATTCCTTCTAGGAAGGCTAGAACTTACTTTGTACGGAGCTTGATGTTTAGAGGAGGAAATAGAAGAGTTTTTTGAGTTATTTTGATAGTGTACGACCTAGTACGGATTCATCTTGTGAATCCAATTGAAAAAATTTGTGATGTCTTGAGTTCCTTAAGAATTCCAGTTGGTTTGAGTTTTTTTTCAAAGTTTGTTAAAATTTATAGAATTTACTTGCTCACTATCTAAGAAACTAAAGCTTACTGGGTCACTCACAAAGATGTGATCCTAACATGAGATATATCTAGTGGATCTACACAGCCACTTGGAAAATACAAGTTAGGATCATGTTCCTTAAGAATCCTAAAGCTCAGATACTCAAAGTTAGTCCTAAGATTTATGAGACAAAGCCCTAGGCTAATTATCTCTATGTAATTAGCCTGGCTCTTTAGTACTGTCACATGCATGTGCAATATAGGTTTGGAAGGATCAAAATAACAATGTTTCTAGACTATTTCGGGGTAGAGGAATCCATCTACACCTTTACATTTACTCTATGGACCCACCTTCAACCACTTACTTAACAAACCAAGCATAATCTAGCTAATTAGGTCTTTGTGCTTTGTGAGAGTTCAAGGGTGCAAGAGTAAAGTGAAGTGTTAAGGCTTTATGGGGTTTATAGAATTCATAAAGGGTGTCTAGAAACCCAATCCAATCTATTGGATCCTTCTATAGTTGAAAGTTAAGTCCAAAAAACCCTCTGGATAGGGCTATGGGGAATCCTAGGCCATTTAGATAAGGATGAAGATGTATCAAATGAAATTGATAAGGATGAAGATGTATTTGTTACAAAAGACACAACCAATGAACATGACACAAAAATTGATAATGTACAGGTGAACATTCTAGGAAAATTTCCAATATTAATACAAGCTATCAATATCATGCAAGAAACAAGAAAATCACCTGAGAAGTAAACTGGAAAGGATGTAGGAGAAGAAGTCAACATAGAAAATACTGATGGTCAACAAAACATTAGAGATAATCAAGATGTAACCAACACTACCAAGGTTACTGAAGGAGATAAGAAAAAAGATGCAAAGACTCAAGACAAGAATGAAAACACCAAGGTAGATGATGCAAAGAACACTAATGAAGGAGACAAACCAAGAGATGGTACTCCTGAGAAAATAGACAAGGATTCTACTAACAATGTAAGGATGATTGTAGAGACATCTACAGACACCCGATGAGTTGAAACCGATGCCAAGCAGCAGAGAGAAGCATAATAAGTTACATCATCAAGCATAATAGAAAAAGCTAATAAATTGGCAATGTTGATACATTCTACAGAGTCACAAAAGAAGAAGAAAACAAAAAGGAACAAGTTAGAGGCTACACTAGATGAAATCATTGAAATACCGAAGTGTGACCCCTCTACAGTTGATATGGACACATTACAAGAATATGGAGAGATATGCTAGCGGAAAACATTGTAAGAGAAGCTAAAAAAACATGATAGGGACTCCAAGGTACTAGAGACAACATGGGATATTCTACATCAAATTGTACCTAATGTGGATATTAATCAAATAAATCATATACTTGATCAGCTAGCTACCTTCACCGACACAATCACAACTCAGAACATTGATACTGAGAAGGCAATTGAGGAAAGAGCCAAAATGAAGTATCAACAAAAGCTCATAGAGAACATCAGCCAAGATGTGGTTGAGAATAAGGTAAAGCTATCAGAATTCATATCTGAATTAGACCCCATCATATAGGAAGCTATAACCTTAATATAAAGTTTGAGCACAATAGAAAAGTTTACAAAGGAGAATAGTGACAATATAGAAAAGTTAGATGCGGATCTAGCAAACTGTGCTAGTTGCTTAACCACAGATGGAGACAATGCAGTCAAACTAAATTATGAGAAGATCATTGAGGTAAAAAGGTTAAGGCAGGAGATATGGGAGGTAAAAACACATTTTAGAGAAGAAGTAACTGAGCTACAAGCTCAACTTCTACCAATTCTTACATTGCTACAAAAGCATATCATTTCTGCAAGGCAACTGATAGGATCTCCTGGTATGTCTGTAGCAGACATCATCTATGACATGCATTCAAAGATAACACTTGAGCATATGGCTCTAGAGAAACTCAAAGAGAAATGGGAGAAAATGATGGAAGACATGAAGTCTTCTCATTCTCATATTTTTAACAAGCTATAAGGTAAATGACCTTTGCCCTTAATATCAAAGAAAGGGAGAAATGATATAAGGTATAAAATATAAAAGAAAATGTTATGTACATTCATTCAGATTGACAAAAGGTAGATATGTATATGTATATTCATAAAGGGAAAATTATATGTAGAAGGAAAATATATCATATGTATAGATACACTGGCATATACATAGGGGGAGTCATTAAATGACTAAGGATTATATATGTTGTATATACTTAACATTTTGTTAGTATTTTGCACATATAAGTTTTTGATACTAATGTCAAAGGGGGAGATTGATGACATTAATTTGTCATTACTATAAAAAAAAAACTTTTGGTAAGCCTACCCTAAAAGACAGGAAAGAGCAAACTAAAGATCAAATTGGGAGATCAAAAATGAAAGTACAAAGAGAAATGATAACACAAGTCAGTGTGCAAAATTAAAATCACAAAGTACAAACACAAAGTGGAACCCAACAAAGGAAACAAAAATGCAAGTTATAGTGCAAACCGACATGTCAGATATAGTGCAACCGACAGTAAAAACTGGAGGATAGTCAAGCATGACCGACATAATAGAATCGAAAGTCAGTTGTAGCCCGCAAAAAGTGGATCTGACTTCCACGTCAGATAAAACAAGTGTATTCTATTTATAGGATATTTAATATTTTTAAATCCATTTCTTTAGGGACAAGAAACATTAATGTAAGTGTTTTAATCAGTCTAACTGATTTAAAACACATAGACTAGGAGATCTAGGTGTAAGTTGTAAACCTGATATTAGAGTTAACAATGTTTTTATCACAACTTGATGGAGTCAATCCATCTATAAATATATGATGTAATCATTCATTAGAATGAGTGTGTGAGAAGGAAAAAGAGAGAGGATAATACAACAAGAACATCTATGGATTGAATTGAGAGATTCAAGAACCAGAACAAAAAAAGAAGAATTTGGTTAACAGAACCAAGAACAGAGGAAACCGACAATCAGAGGTATTATTTAATCATAGTTAAGGCGATAATTATTTTTATGTGAACTACATAAGATCTGTATTAGCAATAAGAGATTGCATTTACAAGGTCAATTTTTAATTTTCTATCATTCTAACAAGTGGAGAAAAGTGTAAAAATCCTTTCAAGGAACATGGACTTAATAGTGCTATTATAAATCTGTTAATCGAGTGCACACTTCATTAGTGTTGCTAAAGCTCTTAACAGAGTAGATATTAACATGTCTCAACTTTAATAATCCTTATCATAAGTGATCAATTATAAGCCTTTACCTGCTCCCTTCCATTATGTAGATAGTGAATTTTTGTGGGTGCCATCCCAACTGTAGTTTTTACTTCCTAACAGGATTTTTCTACGATATCATATCTTGTGTTATGTGTCAATTATGTTCATAAATGTTTCTATGAATGATTCACATGTTTATTAATGTTATGAATTGATATAACTCACAACAAGATAGTTTAGATCATATTTAATGGACGTACAATTGAGTACAAAGGTAAATTGATTAAAGGATACAAAATGTTTTAGAGGTACTAATTTACCCCTCCCCTCTCAGTACATAATTCCCATTAATCCCAACAATTTAGAGCCAAAATATGTTAATACTGTACTTGAGAATGAAGAATGGGTAAGTGCTATGAATGAAGAAATCTTAAATATTGAGAAGAACAGTACATGGAAACTAGTACCAAGACTAGATTACAAGAATATCATCAATACCAAATGGATATTTAGAAAAAGGCTTAATGAGAATGGAGAAGTCACAAGAAATAAAGCAAGGTTAGTATGCAAGGAATATGCACAAGAAGAAGGTATTGATTATGGAGAAACCTTTGCGCCCATTTCTAGACTAGAAGGATCTTGAAGAATGTATGGATTGGGTAGAAACCTTGGAGAGTTATTTTTAATGTGACAATATCTCTAAAAATTAGAAGGTCAAAATTGCCAAATCCAAAATGAAGTGCCCTGCATTAAGCTGGTTGAATTTTCAACAAAATGAAAGGATGGAAGAAGAAAAGAACCCTATCTCAAAATGGAAGAAGATGTTAGTAGAGATCAAAAGATAGTTTGTGCCTAAAGACTATGAGATTACCCTTCATAAAAAGATGCAAATTCTAAGACAAAAGGACCTTTATGTGAGTGGATATACTGAGGAGTTTCATAAGATGACCTTGAAGGCTAAAGTCCCAAAGAGTGAGAAACACAAGATGGAAAGGTACCTAAATGGACTAAAATACAATATTCAAGATGAAATGAGCCTATTCAGCCCTGACTCAATACATAAGTGTTTCAAATGACACTGAAAATTAAAGAAAAATAGAAGAGGAGAGGAGAGAAAAATAACAGAGGTAGAGGGAGGTAGGGGTAGGTTCAATGACATGGGTCCATTTCCAAGGAGTCAAGGGGAGTTTAGTAGTCATGAGTTAGAAGGAGAGAACAGTAATAGAGGCAGCTTCAGAGGTAGGAGATCAAACACTAGAGGGAGATTTGGTGGAAGAGGACCTAGTGTCTTTACAAGGAAATGCTTTAATTGTAATCAAATTGGACACTATTCCTTTAGATGTCCTAAAAAGAGTGGCACTAGCAGACAAGGAGGGGACAGAAGAGTAAAAATCACCCAAGAAGATGAAAACCAAAGTGTATCCTCCTATCATTTTGCAACTTCAAGGCCTTCAAATATAGAACAAGGATAATGTCTCATGATGCAAGGACACTCCTAAGAGTACCTACTACTACAGAACCAACTGAAGGAAAGTCATTATTCACAACAAGTTGCAAGGTAAAAAATAAGGTATGCAAAGTTCTAGTTGATTCTGGATCCCCTGATAATATTGCATCTAGGGAGCTGGTCACTAAGTTAAAGCTGCATGTAATTCCTCATCCTTTCCCTTACAAGGCTTCTTGGTTGACAAAAGAAAAACAAACTATCATCAATGAGAAAGTTTGGGTAGATTTAAAGATACGGGAGTATATAGACAAAGTTCTATGTGATATCACAAAGATAGATGCATGTCATTTTTTATTAGGTAGTCCTTGGAAATATGATGTAGATGCTAAGAATGATGTAAATTCCAATGTCTATACTATAGTTAAGGATGGTGTTGAGTATGTGTTGAACCCACTCCCTAATTGTGAGAAAGAAAAACATGCTACTAGCACTGTCTTACATATAGGGGGGAAGGAAATCATGAAGGTACTAAAAGAAAGGGATACACCTTGTTATTCCTTAGTACTAAGGCCCAAAAAGACACTAGTGAAAGAGCCAAAGGTCAAAGCTCCTATTAGGGATGTAGGCCCCAAAGAGGTAAAAGAACTGTTAGACCAGTATAAGGGTATTATAGCTAAGAGCACACCAGAGTCTTTTCCACTTGAAAGGGAAGTAAGTCACTATATAGACTGCATACCAGAGGCCACTCTTCCAAACAAAGCACCATATAAGATGACCCCTAAACAAAACCAAGATATAGCAAGACAGACTGTAGAATTGTTGTCAATAGGCCTCATTAGGAAGAGTGTGAGTCCTTTTGCTATCCCTGCAGTCCTAGCACCCAATAAAGAAGGCACATGGAGATTATATACAAAATCTAGGGAAATCAATAGGATAACCATTAGATATAGGTTTCCTATGCCTAGAATAGAGGATTTGATGGACTGTTAAGGGGTGCAAGATATTACTCCAAGATAGATCTCAAGAGTGGTTACCATCAGATAAGAATCATATAGGGAGATGACTGGAAGACAACATTTAAGACCACAGAAGGCCTCTATGAATGGCTTGTGATGAATTTTGGACTTTCCAATGGTCCAAGCACCTTTATGATATTGCTGAATACGGTATTAAAGCCTTTTCTTAACAATTTTGTCATTGTATACCTTGATGGCATTTTTATCTTTAGCAGGAGTAGAGAAGAAAACCTCAAGCATTTGGACATGGTGATGAGAAAACTCCATGAGGAGAAATTGAAGATAAATTTAGAGAAATGAGTATTCCTTAAAGAAGAAATGGTGTTCTTAGGTTTTGTGATCTCCAAGAATAGTCTCAAAATGGAACTTTCCAAGGTTGAAGCCATCCTCAATTCGCCACCTCCTACTACTCCTTCAGAGGTACATAGTTTCCATCGTTTATGTAGCTTTTATAGGAAATTCAACACAAATATTAGTGGGATATGTGCTCCCATTATCAACACCATTAAAGGTGGAATAAAATGTATATTTTCATGGACTAATGAAGGTAATGAGTCCTTTGAGTTGTTGAAGAAAAATATTGCAGAGAAACCTATCCTAGTTCTACGAGCCTTTCATAAAGTATTTACAGTAGAATGTGATGCGAGAAATAAAGCTATTGGGGGAGTCTTGAGCCAAGAAGGGAGGCCATTTAATTTTTTCAGTGAGAAGCTCAATGAAGCTAAACAAAAATACTCTACTCATGATCTTGAAATTTATACAATTGTTCAGTCACTTAGAAATGCAGGCATTATTTTTTTCTTAAGGAGTTTGTAGTCTTTACTGATAACCATGCACTTAGCTTTCTTAATAAACAGGAGAAACTTAATCACATATATGTGAAGTGGATGGAGTTCTTACAATCATATACATTTAATATAAAGCATAAGAAAGGGATTGTAAACAAATTTTCTTATGCTCTTAGTAGGAGACACCTAACTACCCAAAATATTCAGTTGGAGAGTATTGGGGTTCATGCCATGAAGGATATGTATGTTAAGGATGAAGAATTCAAAGAGGCTTATCAGATTTGTACTGATATGACAGACATATACCACACTAATTTCTTACAGTTTATTGTGCAAGATGGTCTTATTTTAAAAGGGTATCTCATTGTGTGTCCCAAAAGGATCCATGAGAGAGAACATTATTAAAGAAAAGCATTGTCGAAGACTAGCTAGTTACTTCGGGGTGGATAAAACATTGGAGGTGGTTAGAAGGTTCTACCACTGGCCCAAATTGCAGACATATGTTAGGAGTTTTGTGGAGAGTTGTTTAGTTTTCCAACAAGCCAAAGGGCACACCTCCAATGCAGGGTTATACACTCCTTTACCCATCCCTTCTAAAAATTGGCATTTAGTAAGTATGGAATTTTTCCTAGGTCTTCCAAGGACCAAGTCTAGATTTGATAGCATTTATGTTGTAGTTGATAGATTTTCAATGATGGAAAAATTCATTCCTCATAGGAAACCTCATGATGCATCCCACATAGCTGGATTATTCTTCAGAGAAAATGTGTGACTTCATGGACTCCCATTGTCAATCATTTCAGATAGGGATCCTAAGTTCTTAGGCCATTTTTGCAGAACACTATGGAGGAAGTTGGGGACAAATGTGTCACTATCCTCTGCATATCACCCATAGTTTGCTGGTTAGACATAAGTCATCAATAGGCCCCTTGGAAACCTTTTGATATTCATCACACAAGAACATGGGGCCACTTGAGATACAATCATAGCATAAGTAGGATTCTCATTCAATGATTCAATAAATTGATGTACTAGTTTAACTCCATTCTAGATTGTATATGGCACTCACCCTAGAGGGGTATTGGAACTCAGGGAAATTAAAATACATGGACAAAAGGAATGCACTAGCTGAAGACTTTGTTGAAGTGATGAAGAATATCCATGACCAAGTATAGATCAAAATACAACATACCATTGAGAAATATAAAGCACAAGCTGACAAAAAGAGGAGAGACCTACACTTCAAAGTGGGAGATTTAGTGATGATCCACCTTAAGAAGGAGAGACTACCCAAATAAAAATACACAAATCTTATGATGAAAAAGCTTGGCCCTTTCAAGATTATGAAGAAATGTAGAAAAAATGCCTATAGAATTGATCTACCTTCTCACATTGGCTTATCACCTATTTTTAATGTTGTAGACATATATGCTTTTAAAGGTGAAGTTAGTACTACTGATCTTACAGATACTCCAGAGGCTCCTACACTCCAACCACTCAAGGGCATATCACAAGAAACTCCTCCTGAGATTTCAAGCATCCTAGACAAGAGAGTGAACAAGAAAATTAGGAGAGGTACTTACTATGAGTACTTAGTCAAATGGAAAACCCAACCAACTAAAGATGCTACCTTGATGACACCTGAAGACATTTAGAAGACAAGCTATCCACTTGAATCACTCCCAACTCAAGAGACTTGAGTTAATTTTGACTTGGCGAGTATGGTGCAGGGCACCTCCTAAAGTTGTTATTTTCTTGATTTAGTGTTTGTAATAAGGAGAATCCTTGAGATCACCCTTGTGTGTGTGTTTGTGTGGGTCTATGATGTAAGGTAAAGGAACCTAAGGTGAGTTATAAACCTATGGGTTCCTGAAACCCTGGTTAGACCATGTTAGTCTTTTGGTGATTTTAGTGTTTGGTTATAAGTTTGTATATCAAGTCCTTAGAATAGGTTCTTGTCATGTTTTGAACCTATCCCACATCCTTGGAGGCCGGTAAGGTTGGCATTTTCCCAAAATAGCAACTTTCCCATATGTTTCCAAAAAGTTGTCTTTTTGCAAAATGTTGCATGAGAAACTTTTGCAAAATGTTGCTCGAAGAATGACAACTTCATTGTAACCGAAAACACTAAGTTCTTGAAGGATCTATAATTCCTAAATGATACTATTAGGTGATCTAATGCCTTATAGGAAGGCTAGAACGTACTGTGTATGAAGCTTGATGTTTAGAGGAGGAAATAGAAGAGTTTTCTAAGTTATTTTGATAGTGTACGGCCTGGTACAAATTCATCTTATGAATGTAGTTACATAAATTTGTGATGTATTGAGTTCCTTAAGTATTCCAATTGGTTTGAGTTGTTTTTGTGAAGTTTGTTAAAAGTTATAGAATTTACTTTCTCAATGTCTGAGAAACCAAAGCTTACTGGGTCAGTCACAAAGATGTGATCCTAACTTGAGATTTATCCAGTGGATCTGCTCAGCCACTTGGAAAATACAAGTTAGGATCATGTTCCTTAATAATCCTAAATCTCAAACACTCAAATTTAGTCCTAAGATTTATGACAGAAAGCCCTATGCTAATCATCTCTATGTAATTAGCCTGACTCTTTAGTATAGTCACATGAATGTGCAATAAATGTTTGGAAGGATCAAAATAATGGTGGTTCTAGACTATTTTGGGGTAGAGGAAGCCATCTAAGGCTTTACATTTACTCTTTGAACCCACCTTTGACCACGTACTTAACAAACCAAGCCTAATTTAGCTAATTAGGCATGTGTGCTTTGTGAGAGTTTAGGGGTGCAGGAGTGGAGTGAAGTGTTAAGGATTTAAGGGGTTTACAAAATCCATAAAGGGTGTCTATAAACCTAATGAGATATATTGCATCCTTCTACAGTTGAATGTTAAGTCCAAACAAACCCTCTAGATAGGGCTATAAGGAATCCTAGGCCATTTAGGGTTCGACCATCCTTGGGTCTACAAGACTGAATCCATTGGTGGATTCTTGACCCTTGGGGTCTATTTGAAGTCTTCAATCACCTAGGCTAGGATTCTAAGTTCATGGTGAAGGTTTATGTTATTATGCTTGGTTTAGGGAACGTGATCCTAAAGGAAAAGTTTCAGAGCTCTATAACTTGGCTTGGAGAGTCAAGAGAGGATAGGAGAAGTATTTTGATCCCTTTGAAAAGTCAAAAGACACCCTAGGAAGTCATTGGTGGAGTTGGGGTGTTCAAGAAATAATTTTGAAGAGTTGATAAGTAGTTGGAGCCCATCAAGGTTTTCTAAAAGTGCTCTCTGCATCACATGCTTTCAAAGAAATCAGAAGTGTTCTCTAGATTCAAAACATTCAAATCTCTTATTGAAAATATAATTAGGAACAAGATTAAGTGCTTAAAATTTGATAATGGAGGAGATTTTTTCTCCTTCAAATTTGATAGTTTTTTCTGTGGATAATAGTATCTATAGTATTAAATCTGTCCTATTTACTCATGAAGAGAATGGAGTAGCTAAGATGATGAATAGAACAATACTTGAAAGGGCTTGATGTATTCTCTTTAATGATGGATTAATAAAATAATTATGGGATGAGGCATGTAATACAACAATATATTTGATCATCCGAAGTTCTACATCTCGATTGGATTTTGGTATTCAAAAAGAGGAATGGTTGAGAAAGAGGATTCCTATCTTACACTCTAGGTATTTTGATGTGAAGCCTCTATACATGTCCCAAAAAGAAAAGAAGACAAAGATGGATCCTAAATCAAAGAAAGGTATCTTTGTGGGTTAATGAGAAGATTAGTTTGGATTCAGAATTTGGGATCTAATTATAAATAAAATAAGATAGAGCAGAGATGTATTTTTAATCAAAAGGTATTTCCTAGTTCAAAATTATAATAAATTCAGGAAAAGGAATATATACCCTTGGCAGATATTGTCAATAATGGTAACAACAAAATTCATTTTCTCCTTACACAGCCTACACATGGTGGAGGTATGAATCTCTCAATCTCAGTACGATGGTTCTCATCCACCCCCGTTTCTTCCCAGTCCATAAATAATCAAAAAATTAACAATTTAAATACTCCTCTTTACGGTGATTGAATCTCAAAATCCAGAGTTTTTAAATTCTAGTCAACCATAGGAGATCGAGCCCCACCATATGGGATTTTTGTCCAATATACATATTCATAGTGATGATCTGCACAACACTGAAACTTATGGAAGTGATGAACATGAGTGGTTTGAAGAGTCTTGGAAATCAAGTATTTTCTCAATGGTCAAAGATTGATTGAGATCCTTATACAAACTGCGGTGGATAAGTTAAATTTTAGCTTGCAGTCAAATTCCACAATACTTAGACATGAAAACAACCACAGTGCTAAGCACAACTATTCAAATGGTGAAGCTAGATCCAATCCATATTAACCTTTTCCTCAACCTATGATAAATCAGTCAAATAGTAAAGGTAGAGACTTTGAAAGCTCACGAGCCCCTTTGCTTGGACATTGCTCACACCCTGAGCAAAGCTAGACTTCATTCCATTTCCTGTGCACCCTACATAGGATGTGTTAGGGATTTTTCTTGTATGAACGACAGTACTTGAAATTACTACTTGAACACCATACCTTCTAATACTGATTCAGAGACAAGAAAAGCCTAATTTCTAAGGACTGGATAAGGTCCTTCATTTTTGAGCTCCACATATACTCAGGCAGGTTTTACCTCTTATGATTGCTGTTTACACAGTATGTATTAATGTGGACACTAATTTTCTATGTATCTTTGTGAAACCAACTGATAAATCACCTTGCAAATGACCAAGCATAATCAGATACAAGATTTAACCATACAAACTTATGGTCTAAAATATTGAAAAAACCAGTGATGCAAGGAT
>MU223363.1:235557-259379 GCA_018584345.1 Thuja plicata | reverse complement strand
ACCATACAAACTTATGGTCTAAAATATTGAAAAAACCAGTGATGCAAGGATTTTCATCCTTCTTCCTTTTGTTGTAGGAGGGATAACCTAATGATCCACTCTTCAAGGGATCACCAAAATAGACACTGTCCTGCTGACAAGAGTCCTTACTGAGTTTAGTTTGTTTGTTCTTAGTAACAAGAGTATTTTGATTAAATTGATTTATGACTGAATGGAGAAAACACTTGTTCAACAAACTCTAGATCAGTGCCTATTCCTTGGGCAAAGAGTCGATGAAAACATATGTCAACAATAAGAAACTAATGAAATACTGAAGGATGCCTTACACACTTCATGCAATCCAGATTGAATGCCTTATAAACAATCTACTCAACTCAATATTTCTTCATCAGATCTTCACAACCATGTCCTGCTCTCTAAAATTATTTACAAAATTTAACTCTCTCCTTGAGAAAGACTCACAAATGATTAGACACACTACCTTGTAGTAGGTATATTCCAGATGCCTTACAAATGAACTATACTAGAGCACAAACCACAGTCAAAAGAGACAAGACAATAATGAATAGGAACTGCACTATATTCTCATTAATCCAAATTGTTTCCAGATGTCCAGACAATAAACACAAGAAGTAAACATAAAAAAGAAGAAATCTTTACAAATAAAATCTCCAAACAAATGGTAACCTGCTCTGGACATCTGCAGGAAAAACCACAACAGAGCAGAGGAAAGGAACCTTTACAACTGAGAAAAGAAAGAAAGATATAGGAGAGAAGAAACCTTAAAAATCTGTCTAGGCAAACACCTGTCCTTCTCTCAATTCTGATTTTTACTCATCTTTCCAAAATATCTGATATATTCAATTAATAACTGAGTCCATCTATCTGAAAATACCTTCTTTTATCTCTTTGCAAATCTCCTTCCTTTTCCCACTGAAAAGTTCATCAATCTGATTTCATCTGCAAAATATCTTTGAAAATTTGTCACATTTTCCCTTTTAAAATATCTAATTTATCCTCTGGAAAGCTCTTTCAAATCTTATTTTGTGCAATTAAAATATTATGCATTTTTGTCTCATTTTCCTTTGTGCAAATTTGATCATATCTTCTAATTTATATCTCCTCACAAAATCCTCTGTCAAATCTTTTAAAAATAAATAAACATATTTGTTTCATTCTGCAAAATTAATCATTCTTTCCTCATCCTAAATCTGATCTTTTAATCTATAAAAATCTGATTTCCAGTGTCTGAGAAAATATCTGATATATCTCCAATCTCTGAAAAAATCTGATTATCCCCTGTGTCTTTAAAAAACCTCCGGGAATAAAACATAAGGACTTGCAATGAAACATATGAAATTCCCTGTTATAATTAACCTTATGCACATTTAAAGTCTTTGAAAATCCTAGACTCATGCATATTTTACCCAGAAATTGCCAGATTTCAACAAGTGGCATGCTCTTATTTGCTATCATAAATTGTGTTTAACTCACCTTTTTAACCTCAGTTGCATTCGGTGACTATGCGACAAGCTGGAAATCAAAGTCGCGAGTCATTTTCACCTCTTCCTTCATTCCTGGGCGACCTGGCGACCAACATCCGGCAGCTTGTTCCATCTCGTGACCTGGCGACCAGCGGCTATCTTTTTATCGTGACAGTCATATTCCTCCTCTGGCTACTTCGTGACTAACTGCTAGCGGTTAGTCACCGAGTCTCAGAACTCTGGCGGTTAAATGCATCTTCACTCCCAACTGGGCAACTGGGGCACTCGGCGACTGGGCGACCATGCACATACGGCGACATCACGACCAACAGCATTGCTTATTTTCATCAAAATTTCATCTCCTTCATTTTCGGGCATGGAAACCGAGGTAGTTGGATGAGGGTGCGCGCGTGGATAGCCTCCTCTTCAACTTCAAACTCATATGTTTGTGTCTTTGCTGATAAACATTTCATTTTGCCTCTGTGGGAGCAATGTGGGATATATCCTTTCATGGTTTATAAGCATTTTCAGATTTCATGTTAAAACACAGTGCAGAGCCTCTCAAATTTGACCCCCAGCCCTCAAAGGCTTGCCAAGAGCCTCTGGGCTCTCATTCTTACACTAAGAGCTAGTGTTTTTGCATATAAACATGAAAAAAGCCCTTTGCACACTGAATGTGGGATATTGGAATTTCACTATTTTTGCATTTTTTTGGGACTTTGCTACAAAAGCTGTTGATTAATGGCACTATTATTTTGCAAATGAAAACCATGAATGGGTTCCATGGGTCAAAACGCCCCTTTCTATGGATTCACATCTGCAAATTTCAACTTGGAAACTTTAAAATCTTTCCATTTTCCATCGCAGTCTGTGGTAATTTCTATTTGCAATGTCATTTGTATTGAATACACTTAAAAATATGAAATTCCCTCCTCCAATTTATGCTACTGCTGGCATTACCCTCTCATTGATATGTTTGCAGATTTTGAAAACATTATGTCTGTACATTGTCTCTGTGTTAATTCATCACAAGGTTTTTAAACAACCCAATCCTCTATTTAAAATCTTTGCAAACAATGGGCTGGGAAAATGACATTACACTTGCAGATTGCATTAGCTTGGGATCTATATCACATTGATTGATTCATTTCA
This sequence comes from Thuja plicata, assembly GCA_018584345.1. Taxonomy (NCBI): domain Eukaryota; kingdom Viridiplantae; phylum Streptophyta; class Pinopsida; order Cupressales; family Cupressaceae; genus Thuja; species Thuja plicata. The sequence goes on along the minus strand of MU223363.1, from coordinate 256,743 downwards.
AATAATTCACATGCCCCCCTCTAAAAAAATCAAAGCTTAAAAAGGCATCATACTGAGGCATTCTTTTCAAACAGTTCATGCTTGGTCACTTGCTGTGCTGATTACTCCTATTTTAATGTTTGTGAAGATTTACATGTAAAATGCTCATCAAAAATGGCGTGAATAGTCCCATCACTATCTGTAGTTTTAATGTTTAAAAGATAATACATCCTCCTTGTCTGCGTAAGCTTCCTGGGTGAGAAAGCATTAGCAAGTTTCTTTTAAACTTTACAATGTGCAAATCAGCCCAGCCTTTCCTTTTAAAAATCAGCGCAAGACTTCATATACTTTAAGTGTTAAACTTGGGGCTGCCTTAACACTGCATTTTCCATATTTAAATAGCTTTCCTTCATTCCAAAGCTACGCAGAATATGGTATTGGCACTACTTGCCAATGAAATGTATTTAAAATACTCCCTTTTCAATAAAACACAGGCAACATCTCCTTAATATTTTAGTAATATCCCTCACTGTTTGCACATTGACACTTAGCATTTGATATACTTTGCAACTTTTCACTCCCTCATTGCTTATAATTTGTGGCTTCTAATATGCCATTTTACCTCTTCATATTGTGTAGACCCGTGCTTGGATTTTAACCAATTCAGATGCCTGCCATTGTTTCTATTTTGTTTAATGTGAGCCCATCCACCAAAAGCCATACCTACCAATCGAGTATGCTTTCAATTAATTTCAAAATTGTTACATATATCAGCCATATCCCATTTTGTTCATAGGTTCAATGGATACCCTGTAAAATGATGTGGTAATCCATTCATAACATAAAAGGTACCTGAAAAGCTTCTCCTGATATTGCAGTTGTAATCTATCCCCATGAGAATGCGACTGGCATTAAAACATAATTCTGGTAATATGAACAATTTGATAAAATGTTGAAAAATGGATGGCATAGATCATTGCTTTGCATATTTTAAAACACTCTTGTAGCTGATGCCTCTTGCCTACATCTTAAATTTCGAAGATTGAAAAAAAATTGGTGGCATTTATAATTACTTTGAAACTTATGCAGTTTGATCTCAACTATGACAACTGGCCTTCGAAACTGTCTTTGAAAACTGACATAATGATTTGATCAAACCTTGCCCTTTGACAGACACATTCTCTGATCTATAAACTATCATTCCCCAAAATGGCATCTCATGATTATACCCGAGTCGAAAGATATTAACCTTGGAAATTGCCATTTTTATTCTATTCCTGCAAACATACTGTCAAAAAATGATTTTTAATCGCCGTAATTGATTTTAAAAGGATGACAAATGGATTAATAGGGGGCTCAAATCTAAACTGGAAGTAGTATGTCAGCTTTGCAAGACAATCCAAAAAGAAATTCATCAAAAGAATCAACTGGCCAAAAGTTATTCACTGGCAAAGTAGGGCATTTGGATTTTCAGGAAAACACACTTTGTAGAACTGAATACACTTTGTGAAAATTGCAAATGGAGTGATCCCAAAAACATGGTCAAATGGATTGGTAGGAGTCTATAAATTTTTAGGTAGGTACACTCCTATGTTTACAATATGATGGACAACTCAATTATCCAAAATGTTCACCTGGGTACAGACTTTCAAGACCTCAAAGTAGGTCACCAATTCTGAACTTGAATACACAGGAAATCAGATTTAATCACTCTCAGAATGGTTCTTGAAAACTTATCATCTAATTTCATAAAGATCTGCAGCTGGAAAATATGGAGTGTGTGACCACTGGAACACAATACAAAATGAATTTTCTCAATTGGGTGAACTGGTCAAAAGTTGTAACATGTCAAACTAGGCTATTCAGATTTCTAGACAAGACAAAAATGCAGACAGTTCATGAACAACCAACTTTGGGAAGTATGAAAACTTATCAAACGGATTCGGAATGACCTGAGGTTTAAAACATAAGCTCTCTGATATGCATGCTGAACATTCCCAAAGTGGCAAACTATGAAACTCAACAGGGTGTAAGATACTCAATAGAAAAGTAGGCTTCGGACAACAAATTGACAATTAGCAAAGATGCAGAATTAGGTGACCCCCTCAAAATGACTACTCCCTAAACATGTCAGAACTAGAATTTAGAAGCTGGGACCCACTGCATACATCAAATGAAAGGAATTAAAGCCTCTTCCAAATTTGTATCTCATGAAAATCATCCGGGCACCTTTCTCAATAATTTCAACTGAGCCTTCTTACACAAAATTTCAAGGGTATTCACTTTTTCTTGTCTGAAAATCAAACATGGTCACTCCAAATTTGTTCCAAATTTAGGAGTACCAATAGTGGCTTTGACTGAGGATGGTTAAATACAAGTTTATACCGAGAACCACAGATCTCTGGAGTAGCAGGCCACCCCAAAAAACTTCAAAATCAGCATTTAACTTTTCTCTTTCTCCTCTTCACACTTTACCTCTCAAAACTTTTCTCTCTTCTCAAAAATGGGGAAACCTCTAACTAAAAGAAAACACACAACTAAAAGGGAAAGCAACTGTACAATATGTATATTATCTACAAGAGGCCCAAAACCCCATAAACTGAGATCAACTCTTACCTCTGTCAAACACAAAGCTCTCTGCCCCATGTTTCAAAAATATGATAACAGTGCCTCTCTTAACTATCTGGTTCAACCCACTGTCATCATGTATCAACTTATCATATGACAACAAATCTGCATATTCTTCATTTGAGCTTCTATAAATATTAGGCAAATTGTAATCATAAAGAAATTATGGCATATATGTGTCACGGTCATTAGATAAGAACATGCTTAGATATCTATGACATTGATCATCTTTCATTTGTAAATCACAACTTAAAGACTCACCATTCAACTGAAAGGGGGAAATTTCAATTTTTGTTATACTACTTAGGCAAGCATCATTAGGTTCATTCTCATCCATCATTTTCATCTCAAGAGAAAACATACCTTGATTTTTATGCAAAACTTCAGAGGCCTCATCATTTGGAAAATGATCATCAAACTTAGGAAACTTATCAGATATAACATGATAAGTCATCTTAGGATATGGAGCAACAATCTCAGCATAAAAAATAGGAGGATCTTGCATTTCATCATCATTAAACAAGCTCAAAGAAAAGTGGTGGGTGGGAGGGAAAATACCAATACATTGAATGTCTTCCTTTGAAATTTGAGCCAGTGATTGACCATCATTAAATTGTTCAAAGGCAGACTTAGAATCAAAACAAGATTCAAAATCCACACTATTTTTTAAATCAGCACTCTCTTCAATACTTAGATTTTCCACATCTACTGAATCTGAAACCACACTGAAAACCTCATCATCTGATAAATCAAACAGAATTTTATTATAGCTGAATGAAGGAGTGCAAGAAGAAACGGTATCACATATGTCAAAATCAGAATGCACTGATTCATTTTCTCTGTCAAAATCAATATGTGTTGGACATGAAAGCTCAAAGGATCTATTTCCTAAATATCTGAGATACTCAAAAGATAAAATCTTTGCAATTTGTTCACTGTGAAGGGAACAACAGTCATCTTCTTCATTTATCACCTTACTATCTTCTTGCATGATGCTGCAAATTTCTTCTTTGTTGGAGTCTTGTAGTGAAACCTCTGAAATCATATCTTCTTGTGTAATGACCTCACTACAAACACTTATGTCTACATCATAATTGTTGTCTTGGTGGGTGCATATATCTTTTTCATCTTCTTGTTGTTCAATAAGCTTATTCATAATATCAATGTCAGCAATATCTTCACCAGCGATAGATTCTTATCATCCCTAAGTATATATTCATCTTCATCACTTTGAATATCATTAAATCTAGATTCACTGTCAGATTTATCATCAACATCTTCAATAATCTCAGACTCAAAATCAGTAAATTCATCATCACTTATTGCTATTTGGTTAAGCAACTCCAATTTGAATTGGTCAATTCTGATTTGAGCTTGTCTATTGGCCTCCTCTCTTTTCATTTGCTTTTGGATGACCGATAGTTTCTTGATAAGTTCCTCCTCAAGTTCCTCTTTATCTTGATCTGAATATGACATAGATTCTTCAACATAGGATATGGCATAAGAAACACTATTGTCCTGTGTGTTACCATATTGTTTAACAAAACATTCTTCCATTTCAGCCATAGACCCTATTGAAGCATGAGGAAAATCCTTAAACCACTCCCTAGAATTATCGATTAGAGATATTGCAAATAGACTCATTAGTACATCCTCATGTGTTATGTCATGATCATCAATCAAATCTGCAATCTTTTCTAAATGATCCTCAACTAATTGTTCTCTGAAACCAGTAAACCTTGGCAAATACTCCTTAACCTTTAATGGGATATGATTCGGGTATCCAGGGATACCCACAAAACTAATTTCCCCGTACAAATTACCACCCCTCCAATTAAAATATTGTGATATCTCAGCAGTTAAAAATGTTATAAACTGCCACTCTTACATATTTCCTTAAAATTTTGCACATATGCAAGTAAAACTTGAAACATGTAAACCTCTTTTTTAACTGATTCCTTTTTGCTTTAGTGTTGTAATCACTTGATAAGGAAAACTATAAAAACTTTTGAAAATACCTGGATGTATTTGAGTTGTTGCAAAACATGTGTGTTTCGAAGACACCTTTAAATCAGCCTCAAAATATGTAGACAATCTGCTGTCACTGTCGCTGCAAACTCACCTTCTTTATAATATTTCTTTCACATGCACACTGGTGCAAATCAGAGCTCAGAGTCGCCACTCACCATTAGTGAGATTCTTTTGATACTATCTTGGAGAAACTTGCAACTTTCAGACACTTTGCAGCAACAAATGGATAGACTTGACTTACTTTGTAAAACTTGAGGAATATGTCTTTTTGTAGAATATGAATCTATGACTGTCCCTCTTAACCAGACTCTAGGAAGAGCCTTAGATATGATTTATGATCTTAATGATCCCCAGTAGAGTCGCCAATTTGTTAGGGATTTTTCTTGTATGAACCACAGTGCTTGAAATGACTACTTGAACACCATACCTTCTAATACTGATTCAGAAACAAGAAAAGCCTAATTGCTAAGGACTGGATAAGGTCCTTCTTTGTTTTTGAGCTCCACATATACTCAAGTAGGTTTTACCTCTTATGATTGCTGTTTACAGAGTATGTATTAATGTGGACACTGATTTTCTATGTATCTTTGTGAAACCAACTGATAAATCACCTTGCAAATGACCAAGCATAATCAGATACAAGATTTAACCATACAAACTTATGGTCTAAAATATTGAAAAAACCAGTGATGCAAGGATTTTCATCCTTCTTCCTTTTGTTGTAGGAGGGATAACCTAATGATCCACTCTTCAAGGGATCACCAAAATAGACACTTTCTTGCTGACAAGAGTCCTTACTAAGTTTAGTTTGTTTGTTCTTAGTAACAAGAGTATTTTGATTAAATTGATTTATGACTGAATGGAGAAAACACTTGTTCAGCAAACTCTAGATCAGTGCCTATTCCTTGGGCAAAGAGTTGATGAAAACATATGTCAACAATAAGAAACTAATGAAATACTGAAGGATGCCTTACACACTTCATGCAATCCAGATTGAATGCCTTACAAACAATCTACTCAACTCAATATTTCTTCATTAGATCTTCACAACCATGTCCTGCTCTCTGAAATCATTTACAAAATTTAACTCTCTCCTTGAGAAAGACTCATAAATGATTAGACACACTACCTTGTAGTAGGTATATTCCAGATGCCTTACAAATGAACTATACTAGAGCACAAACCACAGTCAAAAGAGACAAGACAATAATGAATAGGAACTGCACTGCATTCTCATTAATCCAAATTGTTTCCAGATGTCCAGACAATAAACACAAGAAGTAAACATAAAAAAGAAGCAAGATTTACAAATAAAATCTCCAAACAAATGGTAACCTGCTATGGACATCTGCAGGAAAAACCAAAACAGAGCAGAGGAAAGGAACCTTTACAACTGAGAAAAGAAAGAAAGATATAGGAGAGAAGAAACCTTAAAAATCTGTCTAGGAAAACACCTGTCCTTCTCTCAAATCTGATTTTTACTCATCTTTCCAAAATATCTGATATATTCAATTAATAACTGAGTCCATTTGTCTGAAAATACCTGCTTTTATCTCTTTGCAAATCTCCTTCCTTTTCCCACTGAAAAGTTCATCAATCTGATTTCATCTGCAAAATATCTTTGAAAATCTGTCACATTTTCCCTTTGAAAATATCTAATTTATCCTTTGGAAAGGTCTTTCAAATCTTATTTTGTGCAATTAAAATATTATGCATTTTTGTCTCATTATCCTTTGTGCAAATTTGATCATATCTTCTGATTTATATCTCCCCACAAACTCCTCTGTCAAATCTTTTAAAAACAAATAAACATATTTGTTTTATTCTACAAAATTAATCATTCTTTCCTCATCCTAAATCTGATCTTTTAATCTGTAAAAATTTGATTTCCAGTGTCTGAGAAAATATCTGATATATCTCCAATCTATGAAAAAATCTGATTATCCCCTGTGTCTTTAAAAAACCTCCGGGAATAAAACATAAGGACTTGCAATAAAACATATGAAATTCCCTGTTATAATTAGCCCTGTGCACGTTTAAAGTCTTTGAAAATCCCAGACTCATGCATATTTTACCCAGAAATTGCCAGATTTTGACAAGTGGCATGCTCTTATTTGCTGTCATAAATTGTGTTTAACTCACCTTTTTAACCTCAGTTGCATCCGGCAACTATGCGACAAGATAGAAATCAAAGTCGTGAGTCATTTTCACCTCTTCCTTCATTCCTGGGCCACCTAGCGACCAGCATCTGACAAATTGTTCCATCTCGCGACCTAGCGACCAGCGACTATCTTATTGTGACAGTCATCTTCCTCCTCTGGCTACTTCGCGACTAACCGCTAGCGGTTAGTCGCCAAGTCTCGGAACTCTGGCGGTTTACTGTATCTTCACTCCCAACTTGGCGACTGGGGCACTCGGCGACTGGGAGACCATGCACATCCGGCGACATCGCGACCAACAACATTGCTCATTTTCATCAAAATTTCATCTCCTTCATTTTTGGGCACAAAAACTGATGCAGTCAGATGAGGGCGCACACGTGGATAGCCTCCTCTTCAACTTCAAACTCATATGTTTGTGTCTTTTCTTATAAACATTTCATTTTGCCTCTGTGGGAGCAATGTGGGATATATCCTTTCATGGTTTATAACCATTTTCGGATTTCATGTTAAAACACAGTGCAGAGCCTCTCAAATTTGACCCCCAGCCCTCAAAGGCTTGCCAAGAGCCTCTGGGCTCTCATTCTTACACTAAGAGTTAGTGTTTTTGCATATAAACATGAAAAAAAGACCTTTGCACACTGAATGTGGGATATTGGAATTTCACTATTTTTGCATTTTCCTAGGACTTTGCTGCAAAAGCTGCTCATTAATGGAACTATTATTCTATAAATGAAAACCATGAATGGGTTCCATGGGTTAGAACGCCCCTTTCTATGGATTCGCATCTACAAATTTCAACTTGGAAACTTCAAAATCTTTCCATTTTCCATCACAGTCTACATGGTAATTTCTATTTGCAATGTCATTTGTATTGAATACACTTAAAAATCTGAACTTCCCTCCTCCAATTTATGCTACTGCTGGCATTACCCTCTCATTGATATGTTTGCAGATTCTGAAAACATTATGTCTGTACATTGTCTCTGTGTTAATTCATCACAAGGTTTTTAAACAACCCAATCCTCTATTTAAAATCTTTGCAAACAATGGGCTTGGAAAATGGCATTACACTTGCAGATTGCATTAGCTTGGGATCTATATCACATTGAAAGATTCATTTCAAAAAATTCACATGCCCCCCTCTGAAAACATCACAGCTTGAAAAGGCAGCATAATGAGGCATTCTTGTCAAACAGTTCATGCTTGGTCACTTCCTGCGCTGATTACTCCTATTTTAATGTTTGCAAAGATTTACATGTAAAATGCTCATCAAAAATGGCATGAACAGTCCCCTCACTGTCTGTAGTTTTAATGTTTAAAAGATAATACATCCTCCTTGTCTGCGTAAGCTTCTTGGGTGAGAAAGCATTAGCAAGTTTCTTTTAAACTTTACAATGTGCAAATCAGCCCAGCCTTTCCTTTTAAAAATCAGCACAAGACTTCATATACTTTAAGTGTTAAACTTGGGGCTGCCTTCACACTGCATTTGCCATATTTAAATAGCTTTCCTTCATTCCAAAGCTGCGCAGAATATGGTATTGGCACTACTTGCCAATGAAATGTATTTAAAATACTCCCTTTTCAATAAAACATAGGCAACATCTCCTTAATATTTTAGTAATATCCCTCATTGTTTGCACGTTGACACTTAGCATTTGATATACTTTGCAACTTTTTACTCCCTCATTGCATATAATTTGTGGCTTCTAATATGCCATTTTACCTCTTCATATTGTGTAGACCCGTGCTTGGCTTTTAGCCAATTCAGATGCTTGCCATTGTTTCTATTTTGTTTAATGTGAGCCCATCCACCAAAAGCCATACCTATCAATCAAGTATGCTTTCAATTAATTTCAAAATTGTTACATATATCGGCCATATCCCCTTTTGTTCATAGGTTCAATGGATACCCTGTAAAATGATGTGGTAATCCATTCATAACATAAAAGGTACCTAAAAAGATTCTTCTGATATTCCAGTTGTAATCTATCCCCATGAGAATGCGACTGGCATTAAAACATAATTCTGGTAATATGAACAATTTGACAAAATGTTGAAAAATGGATGGCATTGATCATTGCTTTGCATATTTGAAAACACTCTTGCAGCTGATGCCTCTTGCCTACATCTTAAATTTCAAAGAGTGAAAACAAACTGGTGGCATTTATAATTACTTTGAAACTTATGCAGTTTGATCTCAACTACGGCAACTGGCCTTCGAAACTATCTTTGAAAACAGACATAATGATTTGATCAGACCTTGCCCTTTGACATGCACATTCTTTGATCTATAAACTATCATTCCCCAAAATGGCATCTCATGACTGTACCCGAGTCGAAAGATATTAACCTTTGAAATTTCCATTTTTATTCTATTACTGCAAACATACTGTCAAAAAATGATTTTTGATCGCCGTAATTGATTTTAAAAGGCTGACAAATGGATTAATAGGGGGCTCAAATATAAACTGGAAGTAGTATGTCAGCTTTCCAAGACAATGCAAAAAGAAATTTTTCAAAAGAATCAACCGACCAAAATTTATTCACTGGCAAAGTAGGGCATTTGGATTTTCAGGAAAACACACTTTGTAGAACTGAATACACTGAAAATTGCAAATGGAGTGAGCCCGGAAACTTGGTCAAATGGATTGGTAGGAGTCTATAAATTTTCAGGTAGGTACACTCCTATGTTTACAATATGAGGGAAAACTCAATTATCCAAAATGTTCACACGGGTACAGACTTTCAAGACCTCAAAGTAGGTCACTTACCAATTCTAAACTTGAATACACAGGAAATCAGATTTAATCATTGTCAGAATGGTTCTTGAAAACTTATCATCTAATTTCATAAAGATCTGCAGACTGGAAAATATGGAGTGTGTGACCATTGGAACGCAATACAAAATGAATTTTCTCAATTGGGTGAATTGGTCAAAAGTTGTAACATGTCAAACTAGGCTATTCAGATTTCTAGACAAGACAAAAATGCAGACAGTTCATGAACAACCAACTTTGGGAAGTATGAAAACTTATCAAACGGATTTAGAATGACCTGAGGTTTAAAACATAAGCTCTCTGATATGCATGCTAAACATTCCCAAAGTGGCGAACTATGAAACTCAAGAGGGCGTAAGATACTCAGCAGCAAAGTAGGCTCCGGACAGCAAATTGACAATTAGCAAAGATGCAGAATTAGGTGACCCCCTCAAAATGACTACTCCCTAAACATGTCAGAACTGGAATTCAGAAGCTGGGACCCACTACATAGATCAAATGAAAGGCATTAAAGCCTCTTCCAAATTTGTATCTCATGAAAATCATCCGGGCACCTTTTTCAATCATTTCAACTGAGCCTTCTTACACAAAATTTCAAGGGTATTCACTTTTGCTTGTCTGAAAATCAAACATGGTCACTCCAAATTTGTTCCAAATTTAGGAGTACCAACAGGATGTTCATGCTAAGGCACATGACCATAATAATAATATAGGATGCGTTAACTCTTCTAATGCTAAAAATCACATTCGAAACATAGACTCCACTCAGCCTGGGGTAAATTTATAATAGAGTAACCACATATAGATTTCAGGGGCTAGTCAATTGGGTTTGCAACATAATTTTATTGAAGGCCTTAAGAGTGTGAGGTAGAATAAGGGTTTTTTACAACTAGTTCAAGGTGGTATACATAATTTTCCCCATACTTATAGAGTTACGTTACCAAATTACGAAGATTAGCGAGGCAAAGAAGAATTCCTTCTAAGTTCTTAGATTATAAGTTATTATTTTTTGAAGACGCAGAGCCAACATTGTTGATTTTTGATCATATAGAGCTAGTGAATTTTAAAGTATCTATGAAGTATGTAAATTGTGATCAATGGTAGGTTTCAAAGCGTGAAGAGATGGACTCATTAATGAAAAGCCAAAAATGAGCTCTAGTGTCACTTTCATCTAACAGAAAGGCATTAAGGAATAAGTGGGTTTACAAATTGAAAGAAGAAGATGGAGGTAGAAAAATATTTTGTGCCACACTAGTTTTCTAGAGGTATGCTTAGAAGCAAAGCATCAATTTTGATGATTTTTTTTCTATTAGTGAAAATGACTACCATCAAAGCTATTTTGGGCTTGGTTGCAACAAGGGATCTTGAGCTTGAACAGTTGGATGTTAAGACCCCCTTTCTAAATGGAGTTGTTGATGAGGATTTATATATGGATCAGCCTTAAGGGTTTGCCAAAAAGGGCTAGGAACATGTTTTTTGCAGATGAAGCGGAGTTTGTATGGGCTCAAGAAATCCCCAAGACAATGGTATCTAAAATTTGATCAATTTATGACAGAACATAAGTTTGTATTTTTTGAATCTAATACATGTGTCTATTTTAAATGGTTTCCTAATGGGGAATTTTTCACACTTCTAATTTATGTGGATGATATGTTAGTGACCTGTAGGAATCATTTTTCTTTGTACCAAAAGATCAAACTTTCAATGCCTGATACAAACACCAGATTTAACCTGACACATAGGAGGCGGTTAAGCCATGTCATGAATCTCCAAGGAAGTGCTGACAACCAAGTTGACAATCTCCCCCTCAGTACCGAATGAGCCTTCAACACCCGCTCAAGCGAGACTCGAAACCATGACCCAAGGTTGTGATACCAATTGTTGGAATCATTTGTCGTTGCACCAAAAGCTAAAACTTTCAATTGCTGATATAAACGCTAGATTTAACTCGACCCACAAGAGGTGGTTAAGTCATTTCATAGATCTCCAAGGAGGTTTTTGACCACCATGTCAACATGACCGACACTAGCATAAGGATTGTTCATGAGCTTAAGAAACAATTAGCTAAGAAATATTCCATGAAAGATTTAGGGGAAGCAAAAAGAATCCTTAGAATGACTATTTTTAAGGATAGGAACAAGAAGGAAATATGTTTATCTTAACAATATTACATTAAAATGGTATTGGACTGAATTGGAATGTTAGAGGCTAAGTCTGTAAGCACTCCTTTAGATTCTCATTCTCATTTGTTTATTAAAATGTGTCCTAAAACATAAGAGGATCAGGACTTTATGAAAGATATCCTTTATACATTTGCGATTGGGAGTATCATGTCTATCATGATTTCTTCTCACCTGGATATTTCTCATGTAGTGGGAGGAGTAAGAAGATTTATGAGTAATCCTAGTAAACCTCATTGGGAGGTTGTCAAATGGATCCTAAGGTACTTAAAAGCTACTACTGATTTTAGTTAGTGTTTTGGAAAGGATAAGACAAAATTACAAGGATTTATAGATTATGATCTTGTTGGGGATTTAGACACACAGATATCTACTTCTCGTTAAGTTTTCACATTTGTTGGGGCAACTACCATTTGAGGTTCTAAATTACAACATACAGTTGCTCAATCATCCGAAGAGGCTGAGTATATGGCTCTCTTTGAGGGAGCAAGGGAGATGGTATGGTTGCAGCTTTTGTTTAGAGAATTGGACTTGAAACAATAAGATTTTGCTATATTTTTTCACCATAGCAGTGTCATTTTTATGACTAAGCATCATACATCTCTGTGTCATTCTAAAGATATTGAAGAAGTAAAGCTTCATATATGTGGTTGAAGAAGGAAAGCTTCATTTGAAGAATATTAACACCAAGGAAAATCTAGGTGATGATCTAATGAAGATTGTTACATGAGAGAAGTTTGAGTTTTGTCGATGTTCTCTCAGCATTTTTAGAATGTAATAATATAATTAAAGTGGTTCTTTGATACAACAGTAGTTGGTCTTCAAGTGAGAGATTGTTGGGGCGTGAATCCCAATGGATTTATTATCTCTTCCATCTAATTGTTGATGGCTCTTCAACTTCTTTATTGGAGAAGGAATGGATAATTGGAGAGATATTTATTCTCAAACTGTTGTATTGGATGGACATGTTTTGACTCTAATTAATAAATATCTTTTCGTGCTTCAAGTGTGGATGTAGGCTGAATTCGAACCAAAATAAATCTGTATGTTCTCTTTATTGATGTTTGTATCTTTCTTTTATTCACTCTTTCATACTTACAATAATAATTTTATAAAGTATTAAAATTATAAAACACCTATTTTATAAAAAATTACTACAAGGGAATGACAAATTTATAAAATAGATATTTGATAGGTGTTATAATTGTTTATAATTATTTTATAAAATTTATAAAAATATATGTTTTATAGTTTGGGATATATATTTCTCAAAATATGGAGAAAACAAACAAAATTTCTGGTCATGAGGTGCACATTGTTCAAATAACATCAGCTATGTTGCGATGACCAAAATAACAAGCAACTATCTAAAAACTATCATAAGAAGCTATCATACCCATTCTCTGTTTAGCTTTTTATGATAGTTTTAGACAATTGTTTGTTATTTAGACCGCACAACATAGTTGTTGTTATTTAAACAATGTGCACCTCATGAGCACCATATTTTGAAAAGCATATAATCTTATAGATACATTATGATGATATGTTAGTAACTAGTAGTAGGGTTAGGATGACCTCTAAAATTGACATTACTATTAGTTTTTATTAATTTTGCTTGAGAAGGTTTTTACTTGCTTTCCATTGTAATGGTCCAAAGCAGAGGTTCTAGTGTTGTTTCTCAATGTTTATGTTTATGCTATATTTGGGACCTAGTGCTAATTTAATAAAAAACATCATATATTAATTCATCTAATATAAATTTATTTATTTTTTATATCATTTTGACTCTTCCACTGGAATAGCTCTAACTGGGTCATCGATTGAAACAAATTTATTATAATTTACCTGTCAACCAGACTGGAGGCTATATTTTTTCCGTCCCCTCCCATTAAATAATTTTAAGGAAACATATATTTTCATTGGCATCTAACGTATAAATGAATTCAGTCCTCATGGCTTGTGCGTTGTCCACTACATTCCAAATCGGATGCTTTCAGTATTGAGTAGGTATTGAATATAAATCAAATTCCAGACCTGTTGAATAGGTATTGAATATAAATCAAAGTCCACCTTCACGTATTACCTGCCCTCCACTCTCCACTTGCCGTTTAACGTGCATCGTATAGTTGGGCTTCTATTTTAAAGGATAGGGAAATTTATTATTATTATTATTATTATTGTTCATATATCCTTCACAACAATTCTGGAGAGTTTTCATTTATTCTTTCCCATCATAAAATAATTTTAAAGAAATACCTAATTTCAATCTTATCTGTTTATTCTATAAATTGGGACATTTTGACTCTTCCAATGGAACAGCTCTAACTGGGTCATCGATTGAAACAAATTTATTATAATTTACCTGTCAACCAGACTGGAGACTATATTTTTTTCCTCCCCTCCCATTAAATAATATTAAGGAAACATATATTTTCATTGGCATCTAACGTATAAATGAGTTCAGTCCTCATGGCTTGTGCGTTGTCCACTACATTCCAAATCGGATGCTTTCAGTATTGAGTAGGTATTGAATATAAATCAAATTCCAGACCTGTTGAATAGGTATCGAATATAAATCAATGTCCACCTTCACGTATTACCTGCCCTCCACTCTCCAGATCTTTATTTAATAGATCTTATTTTTATTTTTTATTGTTAAATATTCGTAAGTTTTCTAATGTTTAGTGCTGGATGAAGTATTTTAATGTACAAATTTCACATTTATAATTTTATAATATTAAAGTTATTTTTTTATTCAGCACGTCAGATTCCATTGATTCAGTCAATTCTTGAAGATGCTGAAATTGACTAGTTTGGTTCACTCAGAAGATGACTAGAAGATGCATTTTCTGCATTTGGGTGACACAATCTGAATTTGGAATACGAAATGAATAAGGGTTTTATTAATTAAATTCAATTTTACAAAGTAGTTGTTTTGGGTTTCTAATTTAATTAATAAATGTAATAAAATTGTCAAATCTGATAGAAATCCAAGAATACGAGCATATGTTTTTGTCCTAACTATGTTAGGAACAAGAGTACATATCCTATCCCAATAGAATTTGAACTTGTGACCTGTTCTCCACCACTAAAAATCTAAAAATAGTCTTGAAAAAAGAATAGTTTTCTGATACACCACAGCGGACTTCGGGCCAATAATTTCAATTCCTTTTCCTTCGCCTTTTCTACTGAAAATTTTTGATGGTCGAGCACTTATTTTGTTTGAACTGCCCATGGACCCAATGATATATAAAATTTGGTTTTATAAAAAATGGAATTGGAATTGGAATTGGAATTCATAATTCCAATCAAACCTATTTGGGTGGAAGATACATATGCCCATTTTGGGGCAAAATTAGAATTTTAAAATTCCAATTCCAATTTTTTTGGATGGACACAAAAATGGAAGAAACAAAACTCGGAATTAGATAATTCCAATTCCGCACATATTCATCAATTACGAAAAGAAAGCATTAATTATATTTTATAACAATTATAAAGATTTTAAAAGAAACATTATATATATTCAAAAATAAAAAAACTTTTGGTATGTCATTTAAGCTAAACTAATAAGGTGTCTATGAATAAGTATAGACTAACATTAATCTAGTAGGTAATAGTTGTCGGGTTAATGTATTTTAAAATAAAATATTAAAGTCGAGATATTAAATGTAAAAAAAGTATTTAGTTTGTTGACTAAAGAACGAGTCTCATTTATTAATTGATTATAATATTTGATTATTTTGGCTCAAGAATGTGATCTTTCCATTAATTAAGTGTCTTGGATCCAATGTCCAATCCATACTTTTTGTAGGACCAATTTTGTAGGTTGGCTATGAACCACAACAAGAAGTTTGTCGTTTCCACCCACACTTGACCCTATGAAGTGCAAAATTTTACTTCTCCCTTGACATTTGTTTGCTTTACTCTTTTTAGACATTTGAGACTGTAACCACCCTAATTTGGTTTGCTCTGACTATTTACCCTATTTGCCCTGAGTGTGATCATATCCCCAATTATGTCAAGACAACTCTTCAATCGGTTGGATAATTCTTTCAAAATTAGATTTAATCTCCTAAGTGATTTAATCACTAAATTTTATTAATCGCCTTAGCCAATCAAAACCAATCAATTCAATTCAAATGACTTCAAATCAAAACATGGCTAAGTTAATTAATTTAAAAGGAATTAAATAAAATCTTAATTATACCTCATCACTTGCAAAAATTCTATCCCCTAGCCTAAATTAATCTAATTGATTGGCTATAGTCCTAATTAATTATCAAAAGCAATCAAAAGCTTACATAATTAGTTTTCCTATTATTGAGTGAATATATTACATATAATTAATTTCATTAATATTCCCTTAAACCCTAACCTAACCTACCTCAACCACCATAACCTTGGGTTCAAACTCATCCCAACCTATTCCCCCATGCTAAGCCTAATCCTAATCTTAATCCCATCTTAACCCCCTTCCTAATGATGTCATATTCCTAATTTTGTGATAAGGAATTCGACTACTTGAGAATGTCAACTTTCTCAAGCTTCCCTCCCTCAAAGTCCACTTTCTCAAGCTTGGACTTACACCCTTCACCATACCTCTTGAATGCTCTCATAAATGCATCATTTCATGCATATTGCATCCACCATGCCTCATTAATGCCTTCCTCAATTAATGCTCTAACACCACCATTAAGGTTTTCACACCTCCACTAATGTCCTTGTCCCCTCTCTCTCTTCAGATTTCTTCTATAAATAAGATGAATTTTGAGACCAAATGACCCTTAATTTTCAGAGTTGAAAGAATGGTTATGTTGTTAAGATCATTTGTGAATCCATGTTGTGTCTTAGCTTTGTCATTATGCATTGTTATTATCTTCATTTTTAGAGCTAATATGAATGTTTCTTGAACAGTTAGATTAGTTTTTGTTCAAATCTTCTATTCTTAGGTTGTATATGTCACTGATTTGTGCATAATCTGAGGGCATGATTATGAAATTTTTCAAACTCCTCCTAGATAGGAAGCAATAGATCGGTTTTAGTGATTTAGATGAAACCCTTGCTTTTTATTTTTTTTACTAATATAATGATCTATTCAAGTGTCGTGTTGCAGATAACAAGTCCATAAAATCACACACATTTCAGGCACCCACCGTGGGGCATGATTTTAGACTTTGCCTTATTTTGCATCCATTTTTCACTAATTTGTCTTCACACGTTTCAGGTACACAGTCATTTTTGGTGATCAAGGCTCGCATCTAGTATATGCCCACACATTGCCGAATTTAGGTTCAAATCTTGGATACCTTGAGTCATTTCTGGTAAAGGCTCACATCTGGTATGCATTTCATGATTTTTGGGAGTGTTTCATCACATCTGGTAAACATAGTCGTATTTGGGAAATCTAGGATCGCATATGGTCTTTGTACTTACAGA
This sequence comes from Thuja plicata, assembly GCA_018584345.1. Lineage (NCBI taxonomy): Eukaryota > Viridiplantae > Streptophyta > Pinopsida > Cupressales > Cupressaceae > Thuja > Thuja plicata. Next base: position 239,547 of record MU223363.1, on the reverse strand, counting down.
TTGAAAAGTCTAACCACTAATATTTGAATGTTTGTTATCTTTGATATTTTCACAGCCTAACTTATGTTTGTAGATCACTGTCAGAGCTAAAAAAGAGGGAGAAAGATTCCTAATCTGTGGTTTTGCAGGTTGCCATCCCCTTGTCTTGACCTCCATTTCCTTTTGTCTTTCAAACTAAGAACATTTTCTACTCATTTGTCAAATCAATTAGATAAGCATGATCTTTTCCTTCAAGGAAAATCAGAAAATCAAACATTGATTTAAAACTTGAAAGCAATTTGAGGTAAATAAAGAAAACAAAGAGAACCTCTAATTTTGGGATAGTAAATGAACAAGCAAGTCACTAAAGCTTGTGAGATTAATTGAACAAGTTTCACCGTATAATGTTATTTGGCAAAGTAATTGAACAACGCACAAGTCACCTAACTTTTGTGGGATAAATGAACTTCATTGTCTAATTTGAGATTTGTAATTGAATAAGCAAAGCACTAAAAATTGCGGTCAAAGAACAAACAATATTTGCTTTCAAGTACTTGTCGCACACAGAGTGTCGCATCTAGGACAATGGGCCCTTACATAGTTTCCTCTCAGAGAAAGTTAGTTTATTTGGATACCCTTTTGGCTCTTTAGTCTGTCCCTGTTGCTTTTTCTGGTCTCACTGTTGCTGTGTCAAATAATTTTTTAAATATCTACCTTGCATGTCATGTCAGTCTTTCACAATCAGTTTAAATACGTGTGGTCTATTCACTTTTCAAAACAAATTGATTCCCAACTCACTATCAGGGCATTCTAACCCTTTGACGCTAGAATCATTTACTTCCACCAAAACTAAAACAACACCTCTACCTAGACACACTCACTTGAACGATTTGAGACTCTACTTGACACTATTGGGAAACTTTGACAAAGTTGAGATACAATTACATGGTTAACACAAGATGCAACAAGTACACTTCTAAAGAATCAGAAGTACTTCCAAGATCACTACACTTTCAATAAAGAGAAACATCTCACAATTCCCTGTTGGATTTAGACTCTCCAGAAATGGAAAGACCAACTCACGAATGGACTGAGGCTTTTGAGGAATATGACAATGAAAAAAACCAAAAGCCTAAAGATAGCCATGGTGAAGAAGAAGAACACTTTGACCACCCTTTGTTTGGTTCGGACGGTGAGGAGGGTAAAAGCACAATAATCTATCACCCTTTTACAAAGGAAAGGATAACAACACCAAAACTGTAAAACTTCAAGGGCATAAAATTCATATTTTTGTTGAGAATTTGAAGATGATGTAAACAAATGAAATGTGTGAAATAGGCTGAATTATATGCCTATAAATTTTTTTAAAAAAATTGAACCAAAATTAATATGTTTTTTGAAAATTTAAGGTCTATTTTTCATTTTGTGAAAAATACTGTAAATCGGGGAGTTTACTTCCTGCCAAATCATTATAAGTAAAATATTAGTTTTTTCTCCAATTTCATAATATGTTTAGGATGACATGTATATCTAGAGCCATAAAAAAGAAAGAAGTGTTTTCGATGTATACATTGCCTGTTATAAGTATTCAAAGTCGAACTTAGTTGAAATCAACCATTTTGTCTCCCGCCATTTTTCCCCTATCAAAACTATATCAAAAACCAAATAAATTACATATTATTGAAGAGGAATCTCCTCTCTAGTGTTATCTATGATTTTAAAATTTTTTTGAATTGATTTAGTATTTTTTTTTATATTATCCGAATCAACGACTTCTAAAAGATTTAATAACCTACATGCAGTTTTTAACAAATTTGTTCAATGTTATGTAGTTGAAATAATATAAAAATTATATGTTAAGAATCATAGTTCTGAGATCTAGAAAAGGGTACTTTTAATTTTTTGACATTGTTTAGTTTCAGTAGAGAAAAAACCATCAGAAGTGCCAACTTGTTGATTTGGTGTGTTTTTGGAGGTTTGGTTGCCAACATGGCATGCCACCTAGGATGACTCGGCCAAGGGTAACTCGACCGAGTCTACCTAAGTGGTCGGCCACCTGGGAGTAGTCACGTGGGTGACCTACCCTTTCAATTTGAAAGGTATATATAAATTTTATTTTTTTTAAAATAAATATCAATTGCAAAATTAAATACTTATTTCAAAAAATATAAAGTTTTTGGAGGAAGTGAAAAAGGCATTTTGTGACTGGAGGAGTGTGACTTTGCAAGTTTTTTAATAAAGAAGAATTCTAAAAGCAAAATAATTTTTTTGCTTCTATTTGAGCAATGGGAAATAAAAGGACTAGAACAAGGAAATATGATCATAAAAGGAATGACCAACTGAAAGGTCATACACAACTTACCAAAGAGCAACCAGTCAATGTTGAAGAAGAACCTATCAATGTTGAAGAAGGTGCAACTCAACTAGGGGAGGATATTGGTAGTAGTCAACATATACGTATTTATCCTACAATGCAAAATTTGATGGAGATGAATGGCGAATCACTTTTTCAGTCAAATTGCACCAGAGCACCTAATATTTGACAACACTATTAAATTTCATGTCAAAAACATGTGGAAAGAATATTTTGAGGATAAAAATTTGGTGGGAAAAGCATAATTATTTGCGAAGTTATTCCGCTAAAGAGAAATGACTCCAGTTTTGGAGTTGTTAGGTGTTGATAATAGGAAAATTGGACAAGAAGGTCAAGTAAAAGGAACAATAATTGAAAATTTGCAAGATGCATTGAACATTGTTAATAGGATAGATCATGGAGGATCTGATTCAAATACTGCTCGAAGAGCGTCGATGACTATCATTACCAATAAGAGATTGACACAAAAAAATCAAGTTCAAGCAGTTTTTGATTTACTCAACGTCTCTCAAAGAGTTGTTTAGAGATATATTAGGAAGATAAATATGTTGGATATGAACATTGAAAAGAATTGGGTACAAATTTGTAGAGTTCCTGGAAAGGACAAAATTTCTAAAGATGTAAGAAGTCAAGTCATTGAATTTTGGACCAACCACTCTCGTGTTTCTTCCAATAGAAGGGACACTATACAAATTAAAGATGATGAGACTAGTATGAATATTTCACATCCAAAACATTTTGTCGATACTACACAAAGTGAACTATTTGAAACATTCAAACAAGAATTTTCAAATGTGAAAATAGGTCAGAGAATGTTTGAGATGTTGCGTCCTTGCTTCATGCGCATAAATAAGATTCGTGAAACATGTTGTTGTCAAAATCATATTGAGTTTCACTTATATTTGCATTAATATAAAAATGTTATGGTAGTACTTAATCTAGATATTGTTCCTGGAAGTACAACAAAATTTATGAAATCCATTTTATGTGATAAGTCAGAAGACTTTGATGAATTCAATGTCCAATGTATAAAAAATGAATGCAATGATTGTAGAAATTTACGTAAGTTTCCTTTACAATTTTATAATATTGATGTTACAACACAAGTCTAGTGGAAGAGATTTGAATATGAGAAATACGAAACCAAGATAGGACTAGAATAAATAAAAATTGCATTGAAGGAGAGTGAATTAGCATACCTTCAGTTCATGGACAGATTTTGATCTATGAATTATCCACATATCCAACATTGTCATGGTGCACGATGGCAAGCTAAATAGTTTCCTGATTCCAAAAATTACTTTCCACCTGGTTGTATTCTTTCAATTGTAGATTTTGTGGAGAACTATACATTCTCTCCTCAAAAAGAGCTTCAAAGTTAATATTATCATTCTGATCAAGTTGCAATATTTGTCCATGTGACCTATAGACATACACAATTCAATTTAGATGAGATTGAAAGTATAGATCAAAATGAAAGCATTATCATCATGGAGGTTCATTTCTATATCAGTTATGATAAAATTCATATAGGAGTGCGGGTAAGTAAACTTGAATTAAGTTTTCTTTCAAATAGTACATTTCAATTATATCTAAGATCTAGAGATCATATATATATATATATATATATATATATA
>MU223363.1:185433-208951 GCA_018584345.1 Thuja plicata | reverse complement strand
ACTTACAACTTTATTGCTGATAAGATCCTTTGTGTACTGATCTCCTTCTGTGATAGATATGTCAATTCTGCTCCTTTACTGACTTTGCAAAGATGCTCTGCTCTGCTGCCTTATTGCAGTCTCTGCTATGCTCTTTCTAATTTCACATATCCATACTTTCACATAATTCCATAGTTTAGATGGTATAATACATTACATATATATACCATCCATAATTATAATTTACATTTTACAAGGTCGGCCTCATACAAATTAATAAGATAAACTTAAATCTAAGTCGGCCTTGCATAAGTGAAAAAAATATTACTGAGTCGGTAGAAGCTCGGTTCCTCAAGCTGGCTCGGTGATCTTCTGATACTCGGCATCCACTACAATACTCAGCATCGTCATGCTCTTGGTAAAAGTAGAAGCTCGGTCCATACTAGTCCCGAAGTGTAGCTTGGAACTCGGTAGCCGCTAGTGACTCGGTAGGTATAGTGTCACTCGGTAACCGCTGGTGACTTGGTAGTAACACACTTCTCGGTTGGCTCGGTAGTTACGGTGAAGCTAGGTGACTACCGTCTACTCGGTACATGTTGCTCTTCTCGGTAAACACTGCTGGTCTGTTCATATGCTCGGTGACTACTGTTCTACTCGGTATGAACTGTTTAACCGTTGAGCTTTCCAAAGGTGATTACTGAATGCTCGGTATAAGCTGTGGACTGAGTGTTGAGCTCGGTAAGCATTCAGAATTGAATAAGTGTTGTCACTAAGTGTTTTCACTGATGACAAATATATCATTATTCCAACACTTCTTAGATGTTTAGAACATGACGAGTCAGATCACGCATTAAAGGAGGATCAAAAAGGTGTACATGTGGGTCCCACTCAAATGGCTTTTCAATAGCTAAGAAATTGCTCAGAGTAGGCTATTATTGGCCTACAATGGAAAAAAATGCTATTCAATTTTCAAAGACATTTCATAAATGCCAAACACATGGGAATCTCATCCATGCTCCTAACAGAGAACTCATACAATTCATAACACATTAACCATTTTAGCAATGGGCCTTTGATTTGGATGGATAAATATATCTTAATTCTTCAAGTGGATAAATGTTTATCATTACGGGAACTAAGTATTTCACAAAGTGGGTCAAAGCCATGCCACTAATCAAAGACACTGGAAAATAGGTGGCTATGTTCATCTTGAACTACATTATCTATAGACATGGGATACCCTCTTCAATTGTAACAGACAATGGGGGCCAATTTAAAAACCAATACATAGAAGACCTTTGCACACAGTTTCACATTACGCAATATTGTTCCTCAATCTATTATCCTCAAGATAATGGATAGGTTGAGGCATCTAACAAGAATATTCTGAAGATCCTACATAGAACTATGAGTAAGTCTGATAGAGACTACCATTTACAACTAAATTTGACAATTTGGGCCTACAAAAAAAGTATTAGAACACCAACTGGAGCCACACCATTTTCCCTAGTCTATGGCACTGAATTAGTACTACCTATTGAGGTTTAAATCCCCTCTTTGTGTGTATCTTTACAAGGACTTGTTCTCGATGAACAATACCGCATTGATAGGGTAAATTCTTTAGATTTACTTAATGAATGTAGGAAACAAGCGTTTCATCATCTAAAGGTATATCAAGCATGAATTTCCAAAGGATACAATAAAAAGGTCAAACCATGCAAATTTCAAGTCGGGGATCTTGTTCTAAAAGAGAATGCTAAGAACCAGTCAAATAGAGAAAAGAAAGGAAAGTTTGAACCTAACTGGCTAGGACCTTATGTCATTACTGCAAATTTTGGGACTGGAGCCTATCAGCTTGCTACTCTTGAGGGATATGTCTTTCTGGATCCCATTAAAACTCTACATTTAAAGCAGTTCTACGCATGATATTAGGCTAGAAGAGCCTATGCAGTGAATAACTCAGAAAATATCAAAAACATTAGAAAATTGATTCTGAAGAAATCCAAAAATAGTGGAAAATTCTTGAAGAAAGGTATCCTTGGTGAAAACCTAGAAAAAGGCACCTTGATACTACAAAAACATTCAAAAAAGAAAGAATAGAAAAAAAGTTTTGAAAAAGAGAAAAGTGCCTTGATGAAAACCTGGTAAAACAAGCATCTTGGTAGCAAAAAGAATGAAATTTTTTGGCAAGTGGTGAAAACTTAGAAATTAGGTGTCACTTGTATTCTATGCTCTATCTATCAATGCATTACTAATACCAAGCCTTCATGATTACACCAGTGCTAAGAGTTGACTTTATTTCCTTACAAATATCTTATCCTTGCTTGGTATTTGTCTACATTTTTGTCTTAGGTTCAAATTATTCTGCATTGGGGGCATCCTTGCTAGCATGTTAGGTTGCATCTACTAGGTCATCCTAGGATGGTTTTTCTTGTGACCCAATGCTTCCTGATACTTGCACCAAATATCAATTTCACAAATCAAGGATGACACAAATATGGCACTCACATAAATGGTGTCCCTAAGACCTACATTGGATTATGAACAGAAACAAAGTTATAAATAGACATGAAACAACATATTGCTTAAAATTCCAAATTTCGATTGGTGAATCTCTACTGTGCTTGAAAAATGAATCAATACTATTTTTCAAAGACTACTTAAACACAGTTTTATCTTAATTTGATTATGATTCTTTTTATGTTCCAATGATGTTTTAACTAGGAGTATCTAAGCAGTTATAAAGTTTTCATTGATTGATTCTCCATTTATGGTTGTTATGTCTTTTGACTTACTCCATGATGTCCATGCAAAGACAAAGTGTCACAAGGAAAGGGGGCATAATGTTTTCTTGGTTTTTTTCATATGGTGATTGTTCCAAATGATCCTATAAATTTCACCTAACCTGGATATTTATGGTAACAGCTGCCAACATGAGTGGATAGCCGCATATATCTTGATCTTTGTTATGTGTAAACTACAGTGAGGTTGAAACAATTTCATTGTCTATTTTCTAAACTCATATTCTCACTAAAGTATATGAAGCATAATGTACCCAAGGATATGAATTTTCAAGGTCATTGCGGGTCCAATATCTTACCTTACACAGATTTTGATATAGTGAAAGGAAGGTGACTAACTTGTCATCATAGCCTCTATGCCTTGATGCCTAAGTCAATTTACAACATTAAATTCCATAAACATAGTATTCATACTTTCATAATGTCAGTGGGTATTAGTGATTTTTGTACTATCCTATGGTATCTATTCCAAACAACACCCGCTGATGATAAAAATGTTACAAATATTGGCAAATCAGTGACAGTCCTAAGAGTCTACATATAGATGCATTTATAGATTGCATGCTTTATTTTAAAAAGGACAGCATAAAATGGGATTTGGGCTCAAAATAAATGCTATTTTTTCAGCTAAAATCCAAGTTAATTACATCATCTATATTATTCATATCCATGATTCCCAAAATCTCTGATCAATTGGGAACAAAATTGAACTCACTTTTTAACGTGATTAACTTGGTAACCACGTGTTTTCTTTAAATACACCTTAATTTCTTCACTTCTTCTAAATCCATTCTTTCTTGATCTAGCCACTCCATGCAAGTGATACATCATTTCAACAGAGGGATTTCATTCTTTTTCTTCGATTTCATTCTTGAGGAGGCATGATCACACTATCAACAATCAAATGCTTTCTCAAAACAACATTAAAATGAATTGGTTATCAAAAAACTAAAGGCATGACGGATCCTTGACTAAGTCAGAACTGTTGGATTGAAGGCTTTGGTTCTCACAAGCTGGATATCCTATGTCTACTTTTTCTTAGATTCTTATTAAAAGCTCATGGCAGCTTCATACTGACTTTTGGACCAAAACCAAGTTTGGAATTAGTTTTATCAATCTTTGTACAAAAACCAAGTTCATAATTGATACCTTTAAGATATTTTCTTATTGGCCTTTGTTCAATGAAGTTCAAAGTCAATTATATAATTTTAGTTCAATCAAGTGCAAGACTGATCTCATTAGGCATTTCATTTGATCATGAGCAAAATTCTTAAACTTTCTGAAGTCAACATAAAAAAAAAAAAACTATCTTTTAATCAATGTGCTGCTCGCACATCAATTCAAAGAGGGGAAAATGTAACCACCCTAATTTGGTTTTCTCTTACTATAGACCCTATTTTCCTTAAGTGTGATCATACCCCCAATTATGTCAAGACAACTCTTCAATCGGTTGGCATAATTCTTTCAAATCAGATTTAAACTCCTAAGTGATTTAATCACTAAATTTTATTAATCACCTTAGCCAATCAAAACCAATCAATACAATTAAAATCAATTCAAATAAAAACATGGAAAATTCAATTAATTTAAAAGGAATTAAATGAAATCTTAATTATACCTCATCACTTGCAAAAATCTTAATTGAGTGAATATATTAAATATAATTCATTTCGTTAATATTCCCTTTAACCCTAACCTAACCTACCTCAACCACTTTAACCTTGGGTTCAAACTCATCCAAACCTATTCTCCCCATGCTAAGCCTAATCCTAATCTTAATCCCATCTTAACCCCCTTCCTAACGATGTCACATTCCTAATTTTGTGATTAGGAATTCAACTTACTTGAGAAAGTCAACTTTCTCAAGCTTCCCTCCCTCAAAGTCCACTTTCTCAAGCTTGGACTTACACCCTTCACCATGCCTCTTAAATTCTCTCATAAATGCATCATTTAATACATATTCCTTCCACCATGCCTCTTTAATTCCTTCCTCCATTAATTCTCTTACACCACCATTAAGGTTTTTACACCTCCATTAATGGCCTCTCTCTCTCTCTCTCTCTCTCTCTCTCTCTCTCTCTCTCTCCACATTTATTCTATAAATAAGATGAATTTTGAGCACAAATGGCCCTTAATTTTCAGAGTTGAAAGCATTGTTATGTTTTTAAGATCATTTGTGAATCCATGTTTCATCTTAGCTTTGTCATTATGCATTGTTATTATCTTCATTTTTAGAGCTAATATGCATGTTTCTTGAACATTTAGATTAGTTTTTATTCAAATCTTCCATTCTTAGGTTTTATATGTCATTGATTTGTGCATAATCTGAGGGAATGATTATGGCATTCTTAAAACTCCTCCTAGATAGGAAGCAATAGATCAGTTTTAGTCCTTTAGATGAAACCCTTGCTCTTTATGCTTTTTCACTAATATAATGATCTATTGAAGTGTCGTGTTGTAGATAATAGGTCCATAAAATCACACACACATAGACTACTATTATTTAGAAATAAATCTTTAAAGGATTGGAGTTGTGTCACAAGGGAACACATTCTCCTATGCCAAACCTTAAAACTTATTCACCAGATTGAAGACATCAAGCGAACCTCCTCAAATAGGTTTTATGTAGATCTGTTACTACTTTTAGTGCACCAAATAAAAATTTTGTTGTTTATTTCTCATTTAATTTGTTAAGATCACAAAGGATGTGCAAGAGATGATTAAAATGAATACTAATAAATTACTTTAAATACAAAAACATAGCATAGCATTTCATATAAAGTGTACATAGTCGAGTTAGGGCATGAAAATAAAAGGTGATGAATATGTGCACCAAGAAGGGGGACTAAAAGGGGGTGATGCCACATTATTTTTTTAAATTAACAATGTTAATCTTTGACTAGAAAATAAAGATAGTTAAGCTCAAATTTTGAAGATGCAGTAAGAAGATTTGTACTTTTCCAAATCTACTTTCTAAACTACTATTTAAAAACAAATGGTGGAGATTTCAAGTTTTCAAAAGGGGGAGCACACAAAGTGATCTTATTTATATTAAAAAAAACATAGCATAGCATCTAGTGTGCTCTCCACAAATGATTAACTTTATCTGGAATTTTAAAATTTGTTTTGGTAAGAAATTAGACAACACCATGTACTTTATGTCATTTTTTGGCTAAATTTTTAATGAATATATGATTTTTACCAATTGTTGAAATTGACACATCCTAGAAACGTAAATTTGAGTGTGCTCCCCCAAAAATATTTTGAAAGCTGATAAACAATGAAAAAATTATTTTATATCAATGAGTGAAGAATGACTCTGTCGAGTTCCTTAAAATCCAATTTATTTTAAAATTCAATAAATGTAAAAAAATTATACTCAAAATACCACATGTTGGTTATTATAAAAAAATGGATACACTAACAAAATAAATTAAAAATTAAAACCTAAACATAATCAAAGCATCAAAAAATAATTATTCTTAGAGAGTAAGAGAGAGTGTAACATCATCATATTGTTTTTTTCAATTTGCATTGGAACATGTGTGAACCTGATTGAGGGCATGACACAAAATATGTGAAACTTTTTTATCCCTGTAGAGAACACATCTTTAGCATGGAATGGTAATTGAACCTTTCGAGTTGGATGACAGAGGAAAATCCAACCCAAATGGTTGGAATTCCCCAATGCAAAATGTGTGGAAATAAAAATACATTTTAAACAACTAGCGCCAGATAAAAATGCATTTTAAGAATGCTAGTGCCAAATAATGCTAAAACCAAATTGTATGCATTGGATCAACTCTCTCTCTCTCTCTCTCTCTCTCTCTCTCTCTCTCTCTCTCTCTCCATCAAAGATTTCTCCCTCCCTCCCTCTCCATATCGCCACCTCTTCATACATGTCTCATTACCCACTTATCTCTATCCCCATCTATCTAACTCAACCTTCTCTCAGCCCATCTAGGTATAGAATATAGGTTGTAGGCTTTAGGCTTTATGGTATAGTGTATAAGATTTAGGGTTTTGAGTATTGGTATATGGTTTAGGGTACAATATTGATCGTACAAGGTTTTCGGTATATAGGGTATATAATCCAGGGTTCAAGGTAATATTATCTCTCCCTCTCTTATCATGTCTCTTAATTTTTAAGGTCATCACCTCTTCCCTTCTCTCTATATTTTTCATTTAGTGCTCAATAGATAGTAGAAAATTAAATTATATTTGCATTTTTTTTTGTTTTATAACTACTTTTACATCTGGTACTAGTCAAATTTGGTGCTCACTAAACATTTCAAATTGACCAAGCTTAAGGATTGGTCATTCCAAGTGATACCACACTAGCCAAATTTTGCTACTATGGTAATTCTCTTATGGTGATCATTTTTGGTTCCCTATCTTTGTGCACTCACCCTTATAGTTGGATAGAATTTAAATTTTCAAAAGGATAAGTTAAAATCTATGATTGTAAGGTCAATCATTTGACTATGAAAATGACATTGGGTGGAAAACAAACTAGATATCTAGGTAGGAAATGACTATATTGAGGTAGATGTACATATAGGCATAATAAATGCAAGAATGAAGTGAATTTTTGATTGTATATTTATGAATATAAGGTAGGGGATGATTATATGAGATTTTTTTTAATAAGTATAGGTAAAGGATATGCTAAAATTATAAAGCTTTGTTATACGTTTATAAAAGAAATGACCAATGTTGATTCAAACTTATAAATTGAGTCACTTAAATTGGCATACATATTTAGAATTTTGAAATTTTTTAAACTGACAAAATATTTATATTTTAATGTATTTTATGTTTTTATTTTATTTTATTTTATTTTTTAAAATGATTTGAATAGAGATTTTTATAAACTAAAACTAAAATTTAGATGCTAATGAAATTCTAAATTTGAGGTTACATCGCACGTCACTCTTTATATAGTAAATTTTCTCCCTTTTTATTAATTTTTTTGTTTTATTGATATCTTGAAACTTTAGAACATGGTTATACTTTTCACTAATTTTATAAATATATATATTAAACTAAAATTAAAAATTTGTGTGCACTGACATATAACTCTTTCATTTTGGCATCACCTTTTGTCTTAGCTCTATATCCAAATTATAAATTAGTAATATCATCTTGACATGAATTCTTTCCTCTACTCCATCATATTTTTTTCAAAACATTTAAGTAAATTTTAAGTATTTTTCCATGACAAGATAATCAACCTTGTTTTTGTGTTGATGATCTCCTTTCAAAAAAAAGTAAAATATACACACTAACTAAACTATTAACAGATATATGTTTTTAAAAGTTCACTTATAGATCTACAAAGGGTATTTTTATAATTTTTAAAGAATGTCATTAATAAGAGTAGAAGTTGTTGAAAAGTTAACTTTTTTAAATAACTATATTAGTTAGTAATTGAGCCCAAAGTGGTAGAAAATATGTATTTGATATACACTTACAATTGGAATAGTTTAGGCACAAATATAACTTAACTAGAATGAACTAGTTAGACCATATTTTTGAGTAAAAAATACTTCAATTGACTGGTGTTGATAAGTTGCCCTAAAGTGTTACACAACTGTCTACTTTTACCCATTAATAAAATAAGCCTCACATTGTACAAAATTGTGTCATTTGTTAATATTTACATGTATCAAGGTATCTTATCAAAATGAGCGCAAAATTAAATAAGAAATGGTCTGGGTATCTAAGTCTTGAATTATGATATGCACGCGATATTAAAATGGTTATGCATCTCAATGAATATAAAACTTATAAAAATGTATGTAAAGTAAATATTTAGACATAAAATATATCACATGAGTCCATATAATGTAATGGACCTTACATGATGTCAGATCATTTATTTGTGTCTTTCAACATGGAATCTACTTAGAAACTTGTAAGAGAAAGGAAAAAAAATATATTCAATTATTATATTACAACTCACAAATAAAAATAAATAGAAATTATGAGCTCTTGGAAAAAATTCTAAGACATAGGAAAAGAGTAAAGTTATGGAAATTTGATTGTATTTTCAATGTCTTATGCACACTATTAGATCCAGGATATTCTAGAAATTAATCAAAAGATCCTTATAAATATCTTAACACCCTTTTAACATGATTCCAGTGTTTTTTACCAGGGTTAGACTTAAGCCTGCTTAAAACTCCCACTACTTATATAATATTTGGTCTATTGCTAACCATTACATACATTAAACTTCCTACAATGCTAGTGTAGAATTGTAAGTTCCATCCCTATACCATTTATTTCTCAACTAGGTGTTATTTTAGAATGTATGACCTCCCACATCCAGTTTTGTTCATCCTAACTCAATTCTGCATTAAATTATAGCTTCACCTTTTAATTTTGGACCCAAGTCCCAGCTTGGGACTGAATTGGAGGGAGAAATATGCCTTCATCCAAGCATGTTTTTATGATTTTGTTTAACTTTTTTTGTTGGTTCATGCTATTACATCAACATTTTTTATCACATTCAAAGAGGATTGCATCAACAAGGTAGAAGACATCTTAATTCTAATATCTAGCATCTATTATACATCAACACATTTTTATTTCAAATTCCATTTATTTTAATTTCATGTTTGATTCGAAAAATAAGTTTTGATCTAGGTAAACCCCTTTATACACAACGTTTTCCTTATTTTCTATGTGTAGAAATAGGCGGTGAACACAAAAAAGCTATAGAATGAGTAGGAGGAGATTTGTTGTCTATTGGTCATTACATCTAAAACTATTAGGAGAGAGCAAAGGTGGGTGCCTTAGTCCGAGAAGTAGACTGACCTAGGAAACTTAGTCTAAGGAGAAATCCAACCTTGGAACCTTAGTCCTGAGATCAAACTAACCTAGGTACCCTAGTCCCTCTGATTTTGCCTAAAATTATCATTGCTTGTCAATTATAGTCTATTTTTGCCCAATCTTTTGTCTAACTGTATCTATCACTCTATTTTTTTCCTATGCATGCCAAAAGATACCCTTGACTCTTATTATTACATTCTTCTTCTACAATTGCATAGTCATATTCCACTCTCCCATGAAGGATTACCGAATTCATCTTGTGCCCAAGAATTTTTAAGCCAAGTGGATCATTTTCCTTATGAAGGTAATTAAAGAAGAAATAAGCCCAAGTTTCCTATTTTTCCCATACAAGTTACTGAGCTCTCTTAACCAACATCATAAATAGCATAAGAAACTTTGGACATATTCTCTAAATCATCATGTTTCTTAGGAGGCATAACTAGTGAAAGCTTAGTACCAACCTATAAAGGAATTCTTACTAGTTTATGATCTTGCATAGTAAATCTATTCAAAATAATGCTAACATAGTCTCTATGTCATAACCTTTATTTTTTTTACCTTATGTCTTTTGATTTTCATACCAAGTATATATCTTGCATATCTAAAGACCTTCATATAAACTACCTCTAAAATTTTATCTTTTAGCTCACTAACTATTGTCTTAAAATTAGTGATAAGTAGCATATCATCCACATATATGATAGTGATTAGAATATCATCATCAATAAATTTCACATATATACAGTGATCTTCGTCACTTCTATTAAAATCTAATTTGATGAAAAATGAATCAATTTTGTGTTCCCACATTGGGAGACAATTTTAAACCATAAATATATTGTTTTAACTTGAAAAACAAGTGTCTGAGATTCCTTTTATGTCAAAACCTTTAGGTCATTTCATATAAATTTCCTCTTCCAAGTCTCCATAAATTAATTTTTAAACATCCATTCACTCAATATCAAAATCATTATTTATAGAAATCGATATAAGAAATATAATAGAGGATAATTTAGCTTGACAAGAGATAAAATCTCACCAAAATTAACTCTCTCTTTTCTCAAGGAGTAGCCCTTAGCTACCAGTCTAGATTTTTTAAATTTCTAATGAATTTTCTCAATTTTTTTTTTGGAGGAACATTTATAACCAATGGTTTTATTTCCTTCAGGAAAGTGAAAAAGGTACCATCTATACCATGATTCTTTGTTACAAATATATGATTATTTCTTGTTGTCATTGAGGTCAACCATAGTGTCTCATATGTTCCAGAGGAATTTGAGTTTGTGTTCCCTCAAAATTTGTAGTCTAGAAGTGTGATTTTCTTGGTGATGTGGGTATTCATGTTAAACCTTAAGTATGTTGGAAGACAAGTAAACTTTCAATAATGTACTATGGAATAATGGAAGTTAGGTATCTTGACTCTAGTTTGTTTAATAAGGCAGCCCATGGAATGACTCAAGTAGAGAGTGAAGAGTTGAAAAGGTAGGTACAAGATTTGATGTAGAAATGGTATTCAAGAGAGTTTAAGTTGATGTGCTGTAATATTAGTACTAGAACCAAATAAAAATGGATAATGGAGGATGTGTATGGATTATTGGGATATGAATAAGATTACTATTAAGTATAGGTTTCCTTTTCTAAGGATGGATGACATTATGAATTGTTTGAGTAGATCTGAGTACTTCACAAAGATAGATATGAAGAGTGAATATCACTAAATTTAGATTAGAGAAGGAGATGAATGGAAATAGCCTTCAATTTAGAAAGGAGGGCTTGTATGAGTTTTTAGTCATTCCTTTTGGGCTAACTAATGCATCAAGCACATTTATTTAGCTCATGAATGAGATAGAAAAATAATTTTTGATAAAGCTTTTTATTGTTTACTTTAATGATAATTTAATCTTAAATTAAAGATAGGAAGAAAATATAATGCATAGTCATAGGGTATTTTAGAAGTTAAGGGAAGAAAACTTGTTGATTAACCTAAGGAAGTGCAACTTTGTGAAGAAGTAGTCAGTGTACCTGAGATTTTTTGTGTCACCATATGGTTTTAAAAGAGACCCAAAGAAGGTACAAGTTATCCTTGAATGGACTCATCAAAGGAGTGATACTAAGGTAAGATCTTTTCATGGCATGGCTAGCTGTTATAGAAAGTTTATCAAGAATTTTAGTAGTATTCATGGACCCCTAACTAAAACAATGGGAGCGAATAGAAAAGAGTTAAAGTGGATTGCAGGAGCAACAAAGGGTTTTGATATGTTGAAAAGAAAACTTATAGAACAACCTATTTTGGCACTTGTACATTTTAATAAGGTATTTCTAGTAGAGTATGAGTCTAGTGGAAAAGGTATTGGAGATATTTTGAATCACCAAGGTAGGCCCATTTCTTATTTTAGTGAGAATTTGAATGATGCCAAAAGAAAATAATATGTATGTGATCAAGAGTTTTATGCTATAGTTTAGGGATTCAGGAAATGGAGACATTCTCTTTTCCATAAAGGGTTTCATTTTTTATTGATCATCAAGAATTTACATTATTTGAATAGCCAAGGAAAGTTGAATCAAATGCATTTAAAATGGGTTAATTTATTTGCAGAGTTTATTGACAAAGATGCAAATAAAAGTTTTTGGGGTCTAGGAACTCAAGAGTTTGTATCCTAATTTTAGTGAGGCCTAGAAACCTTGCATAGAATATTTTATCCTAGATAGGACCAGAATTTTGGATATTATAATCTAAGATGGTATGTTATTCAAAGGTATCCAATTGTGCATTCTAAAGAATTCCATGACGGGGAACCCAATCAAAGAGAAGCATAGTAGAGGGTTGTCTTGACACTTTGGTTGACATAAAACCATTGCTCTTATTAGCGAGTATTATTTTTGACCACAATTCCAAAAAGATGTTGAATAGCATATGTAAAGTAGTAGAATATGTTAGATGACAAAAGGAACCAAGAAGAATACAGGGTTATATCGGCCATTGCCTATACCAGAGAGGCCATGGGATCATATTAGTTTACCAAGGATTCAAAGAGGACATGATTCCATTTTTGTGGTGGTGGATAGGTTCTCAAAGATGAGGCATTTTATTCCTTGTAAAAATACTAATGATGTTGGTCATGTAGCAGAATTTTGTTTTATAGAAGTGGTGACACTACATGGTCTACCAAAGAACATAGTTTCAGATCAAGACACTAAGTTTGTTGGGTAAGTTTCTGGGGGACATTGTGTAAAAAGATAAAGAGATATTTAAACTTTAGTTCACTGCACTATCTAGAGATAGATGGGCAGATAGAAGTGGTGAATAGGGGTTTGGGGAATCTATAGAGATGCTTAGTATGAGATATACCAAATGGGTGGGAATTTTTTTACTATAGGTATAAATTTCATATAATAACTTTGTCAATTAGAGCACTAGTATATCACCATTCCTGATTGTATATAGAAGTAGTCCTAGAAATGCTTCAAAATAGAGGAATTTTGAAAAAGGAGAAAAGGGTGGTGCCAAATCTGAAGACTTTGAAGAACACCCGAGGAAATTACATGAAGAGGTGAGAAATCATATTAATAAAATGAACATTCTGTACAATGCTAAGGTAGATCAAAAAGGACATGTAAGGGATTTCAGATTGGAGATCAAGTCATGGTTCATTTGAGAGAGGAAATATTTCCCATGGGAACATATAATAAGTTGAAGATGAAGAAGTTTGGACCATACAAAGTCTTGAAGAAGCAAGATTTAGGAAATGATTATGAAGTAGAGTTTCCTAGTGACTTGAATATTTAACCTATGTTTAATATTTAATATTTGACAGTGTATCATGGATGTATTAAAGATGAAATAGCAGAAGCATGGTGGCATATTCGTACACCTACTTCAACTACATAGGAGATAGAAGACATCTGAGATAGTTGTGTTTCCAAAAGAAAAAGAAGCAAGAATTATGAAGAGTACATGGTCAAATGGAAAGGAGGGCATATTGAAGATTCATCATGGATATAGAAGGAATAGGTTGACCACCTTGTGTTTTCCTCTATACACATGAGACGTGAAAGGTCACTTCTCAAATCATCATCAATGTCTAATGTATAAGCATCCATGGTGTAAGGGAAATCTCCCATGACCCAAAAATATTGTCTATTTTTTTGAATAAGGGCTAATATGGGTAGCGTTACTTTTTTTTAGAAAGTTTACTACTTTTAGTAAGTTTTCCATTTGAGCACAAAATATTTTAGTTCCTTACTTGTAGGTTCATTTTGGATAAATAAGCATGTTAGTAAAATTTTATTGCATGATCAAGTTTGGGGTTGAAGATATCAATTTTTTTTTAAATTTTGGTCCATGGTACGAAAAAAATTACAATTGGTTTTTGGAGATTGTAGAGGCATTAAAAGGGGTAAAAAATCTTTAGGGACAATGCTTCTATATTCTAGGCTATAGATCACTTAAAGAGGTTTCCAAAATGTAGTTATAACTAAAAATCATGTCTACAGTTCAAAAGTTATGGCTTCTAGAAGTTGGCTCATCAAGGCTCAAGGTCTTATATAAAAAGGAAGAGGGGGAAAGATCACTTAGGTGGGAAATTGAACCTTGGATACCAAAATGAGAAAGTTTCGCTTTCTATAATATTCTAAGGCAATTATTAGTGCTACATATACAGGGATAATGGAGGGCTTTATTTTGAGTTTGAGAAGGGTAGTTTGTGGCTCTTTCATGATGATTATTGTAATGAAAATTCCCATGTGACTATACAATATTATATTTATGAATATTGTAATGTAATTTCATTGACTTGTAATTTTTTCTGTTCTTGCAATTTTTTGTTTATTTCCCTATTGTGTTGTATGTGTTTGGGTTAGTAGGGGAAGTACATTACATTAAGAAGTATCACTCCAATTGAGCATTGAAGTTTTCATTGGTATTCAAGCACCCATAATGGACAGTTAGTAATAGAGTCACAAACAAGACAATCGGTATAATGACTAAAGTGGAGAGTTAATCGAGAGCACTGATCACGCCCAGAGTCAACCAAGTGTAGTGATAACCGAACAGACAAACTTTATTAAGTAGTAGTCTACACCGAGCTACACAGTTTAACTGAACAATAGTATAACTTAGATACACAGACTACACTGAGCACTCAGAGACAACATTAAATGAGTGGACCAGAGGCCACCTAAAAGTTTGTTATGGCACATCATTCTATGTAAAAACTTTTTCTGACCGAGATAACGGTTTACACGATCGAGGAGAACATTAATTACATATTTATAGCATTAATTGTTTATATCTCCTATGTTTAGATGATCAAGGTAAATTATGTACACTGTTGATCTTAGATTACGGATGTAATTTTTAAAGCCCTAATTAGGTCATAGAGTTTGATATATATAAATACATAGATGTCATCTTTGTCATGTATGTTGATCAAGAAATGATCAAGTAGCCACTATACTACAGACATAAAAAATTAGACAAGGGTTTTAAGGATAGATACTACATTGTGGTAATCATTTATCAGAACAAAGGCAAGGCTACCGAGAAGAATAGAGCAGAAGGTATTATCATTCACATTGATGTGACATGTTTTGTATGTACTTAATGGATCTGTATCACCAATATTGAGATTGTATATATTCATATGACATTTTTGTTACTCTAACAATTTTAATAGACCCCTAAAATCTCTTAACAGAGTAGACTTAACCGTCTTTTTGTAAATCTCTTAACCCAGTGTACACATACATTGTGTTGTTAAATACTCATAGGAGGTAGATCTAATCGATCTCATTGTTACTCCTAACAGGGTAAGATCATCAAAAGTGATAATTCTTTGTAAGCTTTAACAGGATACTTTATTTCTACAGTAGTGAAGTTTTGTGGGTCTCATCTCCACCACAGTTTTTACCTTCTAACAGGGGTTTTCTGTGATACCAAAATACTAGTGTCATGAATACTTAATTTAATGTTTTTTTAGTTTACATGCATTTACATTTCAGTAGTGATACTATATGTTTGGTGTATGAAATCTACTCAGTTGGTTATTACAGAACTAGTGGCTATAAAGGTTTGATTAAAAGTTTTTAAGGGTACTAATTCACCCCTCCCCTAACATTACACACCTCTTCATTATCCAAATAGTTGGTATCAAAGCTAGTTCTCTTGTTTTGAAGGTTTAATCACTAAAGAGAAAAGATCTTAAAATGAAAAGGTATACACTTGAAAAAATTATTGAAAATCAAAAGTTACAGTTGTAGATCTATGTCGAACAATACAAGGAAGGCAAAGAGAAACTCAGGGAGATGTTGATTAAGAGAAAGGAATTGGCACTTCATTGTCTTGAGATTGATTATCATGAAGAAGAGATTCATGAACCATTTAACACATCTAGATCTAAATCTGGTAGCATATTTGATGCATCTGAAGGAATCATATAAAAGTTATTTGAGAGAAATAAACAAATTACTAAACAAATGAAAGCACTACACATCAGTCAAGATACACAAATGGTTATCTAATGGTTGAAGTCTTGAATGATGCAAAGAAAGATGAAAAATATAGAAACATGGTTGTTGATGACAAAAGATAGATGACTAAAAAGTTACAAGAAAAAGAATCTGAGATATTGAGACTTACTGAACATTACTTTGAGATCACAAATCAAGTGGTTGCTATGAATCATGAGGAAAACTAAGTGAAAACTGAACTTACAAAAATAATAGAAGAAATTGGTGTATTGAAAGAAGAAAATGAGAAATGAAGTGATTAAGAGATCTAAAGAAAGCACTAAGAAGATGGATGAATTTGTGAACTATCAAAGAAAACTGAACAACAATACCGGATTAGGGTATACTGAGAAATAAAAATTGTCAAATCAAGCTTAACAAAGAAATGTATACTCAAGTCCAAATCCTAAGAAACCCTCTTTCCATCACTATAGAAAACTAGGGCACACATGAAATGTTTGCAGGAGCAAAGCAAAAGGTATTCCTACGAACCCTCCTAAATTTAATGGTATTTTCTATAGTTGTAATAAGCATGGACATCAAGCACATGAGTGTAGATCCAAGATAAACAAACCACTGAAGAAACCATACATGGATAAATACTGTCAAAATTACAACATGCATGGTCATACATCACAAGCATTCAGGAAGAACACAAAGAAAATATGGAAGCATAAAGGACAAGAAAAGGAAAATCAACCAAGAAGACAAGGCAATGCTTATGCATGGGATTATAACACTTGGAGTAGTTCTACGACATGTAGAAAATATGGAAATATAGCAGAAAATTATATGAGACAATGGGGAACCAAGTCTAGGAATTGGTCAAACTCTGGAATGGCATGTTCTCACTGTCACAAAGTCGGTCACTTAAGCAGAGATTGTGCAGACAGAATAAATACTTATGGAAATGGAAATACAATTGTTGAAATTGTGAGGATCAAAATTCAAATGTGGAGGAGAGAATCAAATGTTAATGCAGTACCAAGCACATATTTGATGACACCTCATCCAATGGATTAGATGGCTCCACCGTCTCCAACTAAGCAACATAATGAGGTAAGGAACTATGTTTTGTAAAGCTATATCTTACATCAATTCCTTTATTCATTACACATATGCCAAATTAGCATAAATTGAGATTCACTATGGTATTATATTTTTTATTAATTTGATCTAGTTGAGTCCATTAATATGTACTGAGTTAGAATTGTCAGTCAGTGAAAATGTGAAGAGACAATCGAGTTGTTATGGCAACTGAGTATATGATGTACTCAACAAGCTGAGGCATTTTCAGTGTTAACTGAGTATCATTTTTGTTCAGTGAGTTGTTGGTGAAGAACATTTATTACACCTCCCTAAGTCATTTTCTATAAATTTGATTGATGTGATCTCATTTGGTCACACCACGATCACAAAGCAAAATAGAGAAAAGAGAGAAAAGTTGTAGATGAGCATTTTTGTGGATTCTACAAAGATTCAAGCCAATTCAAAGCACATAGAGGTTAGTCATTATGTATTATTCTAATACCGAGTTATTCAAATATCATTCACACAAACCCTAAATCAGAAATCATGCCATCCATGTCTCAAAACGTGAAAGCAAATATGGAGAAGGATAAAAAGATTGTTTTGGTAAAGAACTCCACTTGCACAGAGCCACATTATAAGATCCATCTGTAGGTTGCAGCCCACCTAGATGACAAAGGCATGTTTTCATCTATCTCATCAAGGGTTTTGTTAGTCCAAGATGTGCGTGCTTACATTCACTTCAAAATAAGTGAAATCAAGGATTTTGAACTCATATTGACTGATCATACACTATGCAAAGATGGGAAGTTGAAAGAAGATCATAAACATATGGAGGTTAAAGGGTTAACCAATGCCCTAAATTTCCTAAATGTCTTCAAGACCAAATGGATCCACATTGTTTTGAGCTAAGTTCATGATGGAAAGCTCTGGCTGGATGAGCCCAAGAAGATAAAAAAGCATGCTATTCATGCCATGATAGGGTATCCAATATGTGATAAATCAAAATCCCTAAGGTACCCACCGAGAACTGAAATATAAAAGTTAACAAAAGCCGAATGGGATGATAGAAGTCTAAAGATCAACTGCATCAGTGATCCTCAACTAAGGTTTGGTGCATATGTCATTGGATATAAGATATTTGAGTCTAGCAGACTAAATAAAATTTCTTGTGGAGTTGTTGACATAGCCTATAAGATTGTTAATAAAGGAGTACAATATGACATTGTTGAGCTATTGTAGAAACAATTTGAAGAAAACATGAAGACCATCAGATTAGCATGGTCAAATACATTCAAGTTTGGTTCACTAATACTATGCACATTATTCTACCTACAAAATTTATTTCCATCTTTGAGTATAGTTAAATGGAAGTCTAACTGACTAATTATAGTGCAAATTAATGATATGATTACAAGATTAGGGACAAATTTTGAACCAATCATGAATGACTATTTTGCTAAGTTCAAGGCTAGGATGGAAAATAGGACTAGAATTCCACTGGAGTTGGTAGATAAGTACAAAGATGATATATGTTTTTTACTATACATTGACACTAATCTAATAAAGGAAGTACAACTAAGGACAACTTTTCTACCTCCGCTAGATTATGAGTTAGATATAGATATTGCTTCAGAAGCCATTGAAAAATTGTTGAATGAGCTTGTTGATAAATCTTCCATGAGATTTGGCACATTTGATGAAGCCCAGTACCAAATATCTATAGGTCCTACAGTTCAAAAGATGAGTGGGAAAAAGACTAAGATCGTGAAGACATTGAAGAGAAATTTTTCTGTCACAAATGAAGAATTAGAAAAATCTATAGATGATACCGAGGAGCATACCTCAGTCAGTCAATATGATGAACCTGAACACGATGTTGATGCCACCGAATCATATGAAGAACAATATAATGTACCTAAGGCCAAAATGTGAAAAAAACATAAAGACTGAGTCTCGACCAAAGACCAAAGACAAGACCTGCACCAAAGTTCACATAGGAAAGAAGAAAACAGAAGGGCACTAGAAAGAATCCAAAACCGAGACAAAGGAAGAAATATGTAAGGATCAAAGATGAAAAGGATGATTTTTATGACAATCCAGATCAATTCAAGGTTCTACAGAATAAGACACCTCAGACCATTGATGAAATTGTAGAGGTAATTGTTAGTAATTGGTGCAAGGGCACCCTTGAGAAGCCAGCAAGTTTGGTGGTCTCATGTCAGTTTGGGTGTGTAAGTGTGGGAAAGATGCTCTTGTAGGGAAATGTAAATACATAAGGTCATGTGGACCAAGAATGTTTTAGGTAGGTTTTATTTTATGCTTCTGTTTGGTTGAAATAGCTCTTTTTGGCTCATTTTAGTGGACTATACTTGAAGATGTCATCCAAGGGCAGGGTGATGTCATGGTTGTTCTTAGGGTTGTTGGTTACCCTAGGTGGTCTAACTAAGGTTAGATAAGTCAAATTGGTGGAAAAACACTTGAAAAGTGTAAGTTTGCAAAAGATGTAAAAATGTTGCATAGCAACATTAGCAACTTTTAAAAGTTGCTGACAACATTTTATTGTTTAGAGGGTTTCGAGATTTAAGTTATCTTTGCACCCATCTAAGGAGTGAAACATGTGTGCTAAGGATATATAAGTTAGGAAAATCCTAATTTGGGAAAGTGGAAAGACATTGTACAGATTCTGAGCTTTGGAGCCAAGAGCATTTTTGAATGAAAGAGCAGCAGCATTGAAGAATTTTGTGTTTTTCTTGTGTTGTACAGATGAGATTAGGGACTGTGATAATTGGATGCCATTTTTGGGCATGTGGTAAAGCTTTTTCAATAGGTGGTTTGTTTTGTAGTTGTTTTCTTTTTGTAGTTTGTAAATTCTTTTGTTCCAGATAGCTTGTTGTCCAGTTTTGACTGGGAAGCAAAGATGTGGACCTAACTCCACTTCCCACCAATGGTTCAGTACAGCCACTTGGGAATGGAGACTAGGTCCATGGAGCTTCAAGAATTTGGAAGGAGGAGCTCTGAAAGTGCTTGCAACTATTTTTAGGATCTTGCCCTAGGCGAGCTAAATGAATAGCCCGGTTATGAAGATCAAGTAGCAGATAGCTTTAAATTGTAGGAGGTTATTGTCATGAGAAAAGAAGGCCATGGATGTCATGAGTGATGTTATGTAGGTATTCAGTGATGTGGAGGAGTTCCCAAGACATCAATTTACCAAGTTTTGAAGCCAAAGACCTAAAACTGGTCTGAAAACAAGAAAGAAGCCATTTTCAAGAAACGGGGTGTACGGATAGAACTGGACCCTGAGACCTAGAAAATCCTTGTGGGTTTTTGCTTTAATTCCAAACTACCAAAAGATATTTGGGGGTCCTTTCAAGGTTTTGCACTGAAAAAGTGTATTCCTACATTTTAGGAGGCTTAATTGGTGGAAAAGGCTACAAGGCCTAGAAGATAGGAATCAAGGAAGCGATGGAGAAATGGCTCAACTTGGTTGGTTCAAAGCTAGTTTGCAATCCAAGAATGGAGTTGATTGAATCCCTGACCCTCCTGCAAATCCAAAACTAAGATTAGGGCTTGGATTCATTAAGGGAGGAATAATCTTATAGAAGACAAGAATGGTGAATCTGACAAGATAGGTAGACTCTTGGTTGGAGGGGAAGAATTGATTCTTTCCAAGTGTTAAAGGGTGGATTGAGGAAGCCCTAGAGGTCCTAGGAGAGACCTAAGAAGAGTTAAAGAAAACTCAAAAGGATACTAAGGAGTCTCCCTATTAGAGTGGTATCAGAGCCCAAGTTCAAGATTTGGGAAGAAGTAGTGTAGCTAGTGAATGTTCCAGAGCAAAGATTCAAGTGAGGAGTCTAGTGTATATAGCAAGATGGTGACCAATGATAAATTGGCCAAGAAAGTAGATGAAAAAGAAGAGGATAACAAGTTTCTAAGAGAGATTGGCTCAAATGGAGCAACTCTTGGATGAAGTCCAAGCTAAGGCAGATAGAGTAAAGGAAAAGGTAGACCAGAAGGAAGAAAAAGAAGCTAAGGAGAGGGAGTTGGACTTAGAGGAAGAAAAACATGCTCCTAACCCTATTATACCAGAAGAACCCTCCTTGAAGGAACTTAAAGCCCTAAGTGGTAAAGCTTTGTAGGGTGTGCCATTCTTTAATGGACAAATGGATGTTGATTTAGTTTTGGACCGGATAGACAGTCTTGAGAATCACTTTGAATGTGATGGAGTGACAGATGATCAAAAACTAAAGGGGGATAAGTCTAGATTGAAAGGACCAGCACTCACCTGGCGGAAATATGTTGAGAATGAGAGGGAAAAAGAGGGCAAGAGCCCTATTGTGTCATGGAAAGGTATGTTGGCTAAGCTAAAACAAACTTATCTCCCAGATGACTATGAAGTTCAAATGCATAGAAAGAGAAAAAATCTCAAGCAAAAAAACATCGAAGTCCAAGCATATAAAGAGGAGTTTCAAAATTTATGTTTAAGGTCCAAGATAGTGGAGGATGAAAGCATCAGATTGGTTGGATTTCAAAATGGGCCCAAGTGGTCTATACAAGAGGAGATGAGTCTTGCTACCTTAACAAGTGTGAGACAATGCTATCAAATGGCTCCAAAGATAGAAGAAAATATCAAGAGAAAAAATGAACATAACTCTAGAGGAAGAGGTAGAGGAAAAGAAAATAGAGGAAGAGGCAGTTTTGCAGGCAGAGGTAGTGACTATAGATCCCAAGGTGA
Organism: Thuja plicata; assembly: GCA_018584345.1. NCBI lineage: Eukaryota > Viridiplantae > Streptophyta > Pinopsida > Cupressales > Cupressaceae > Thuja > Thuja plicata. Next base: position 187,063 of record MU223363.1, on the reverse strand, counting down.
AGCTAAATTGACTGAGATAGTCAATGAGACCAGTGGTAGAGGCAACATGAATAGAGGAAGAGGATTCCAAGGTGGAGGAAGAGGTAGATTTAGAGGTTCAGGTAGAGCCTCACACTTTGAAAACATGAAATACTTTCATTCCAATCAATTTGGCCATCCAGCCTATAGGTGCCCAGAGAAAGCTTCTAGCTCACATGGTGAGAAAATAGTAAATTACATTGCTCAAGAAGATAATAATAGTGGTAAAGCTCATGAAATCAACCTTGATTTAGAAAGTGGGGAGAATCTCATGATTAGGAGAATTCTCATCAAAGAGCCCGTCAAAGAAGAAGCTAAGCAAAGGAGGGCACTTTTCAGAGTAAAGTGCAAGATTCTTGGGAAAGTTTGAAAGATGATCATAGACTCGGGGTCTATTGATAATATTATATCAGAGGAGGTAGTCAAAAAATTAGGATTGACAAAAATACTCCATACAAACCCATACAGAGCGACAGGGTTGAATAAGGGTCAACATGTTCTTGTTAATGACCAAGCATGGGTTAATCTCTCAATAGGAAAGTATGTGGACATAATCTTATGTGATGTACTCCCAATGGATGCATGCCACCTACTCTTAGGTAGGCCATGGAAGTTTGATAGGAAGACAATTCATGATGGAGAGAAAAATTCTTATTCTTTCAAGAAGGATGGGGTCACTTATAAAATTCAGTCACTTGTGGATGATGAGGGTTCTACATCAGCTGAGTCTAATGTCTTATTGCAGGGAGGTAAAGAGTATTTTTAGACAGTAAAGAGTGAAGAAGGACTACACTATGCTATCATACTTAAGCCTAGTGAAAAGAAGAAGATGGAACAAACACCATTGCCAAGGGAAGTGTAGGAGTTATTGGAGGAGTTTAAGGACATAGTTAGTGATGGGACACCAGCAATGTTACCACCTCCAAGAGACATAATTCATCAGATTGACTTCATACTCGGAGCATCTCTACCAAACAAAGAAGCATACAAGGTGAATCCTGACCAAAACAAGGAGATAGGTAAACAAGTACAAGAACTTTTGGACCAAGGCCTAATCAGGCAAAGCATTAGCCCATGTGCAGTGATAGTGGTTGTAGCATCAAAGAAGGGAGGAAAGTGGAGGCTTTGTAGAAACTCAAGAGAAATTAATAGGATCACTGTGAGATACTAGTTTCCCATTCCTAGGATTGATGATATTATGGAATATTTGGGAGGAGCAAGGTACTACACCAAATTGGATTTGAAGAGTGGGTACCATTTAATCAGAATTAAGGAGGGTGATGAATGGAAGACAACATTCAAGAAAATAGAAGGGCTCTATGAATGGTTGGTCATGCCCTTTGGGCTTAACAATGCTCTAAGCACCTTTATGAGGTTGATGAACAAAGTGTTGAAGGACTACATAGGTAGATTTGTAGTTGTGTACCTAGATGACATCCTAATTTTTAGTAAGACAAAGGAGGAACACCTCCAACATTTGCAAATTATGATGAAGAAACTTCATGAGGAGAAGTTGTCCATTAACTTGGAAAAGTGTGAATTTATGAAACAAGAGTTGATCTATCTTGGTTTTGTGGTGTCACAAGGAACCTTGAAGATGGATCCCAACAAG
>MU223363.1:164385-178511 GCA_018584345.1 Thuja plicata | reverse complement strand
GTATCTTCTTTCAAATAAAGATTACTATTTTCACTAGTCCTTATAAATCCAATACTTATTAGATGGAAATGAAGTCATTCATACCAGGCTCTGGGAGCTTGTTTCAATCCATACAAGGCTTTGTGAATTCTACATACCATGTTTCTCTTGTCTGGATCAGAAAACCCTTCTGGTTGTTCAATGTATACCTCTTCCTCAAGTATTCCATTTAGGAATGCTGACTTGACATCCATTTGATATAATTTGACTCCTTTATATGCATCATAATAAAGTAGTATTCTTACTCCTTCTAGCCTAGAAATGGGTGAAAAGGTTTCTCCATAGTCTATACATTCCTCTTGTGCATACCCCTTGCATACTAGTCTTGTTTTGTTCCTTGTGACTTCTCCATTCTCATTCAGCTTATTCCTAAATATCCATTTTGTACCAATGAAATTATTGTCATCTGATCTTGGCACAAGTGACCATGTTTTTTTCTTCTCAATCTTCTCAATCTCATCATTCATAGCACTTATCCATTCCTCATTATCTAGTGCAGCATTGACATATTTTGGCTCAAACTTACAAATTACATAATTTGAGTTTAAAGACTTACTTCTTGTTCTTGTAGTAGCTTTCTTATCTCCTATGATCTAGATCTCTGGATGGTTCCTTCTTACATATCTTGCACATATAGGTACAACTCTTTGTGTATCAGCTTGATCATCATTTTGATCTTCATTCTATTCTTCATTACCTTGCACATTATCTTGATCATCTATAACAATAGTCTGAGCATCGGTTGCAACATTCTGTTGTTTTGGAGTTAAGCACTGTTGCTTCAGCAAAGTGTTGGGTTTTTCACAATATAAATTTTTTTTGTAGTCCTCTGGTTCTTTTGTGCTTTTCAAATCATTATTTTCTGCAAATTCATCAATGTTTACATTTGCACTTTCAACTATTTTTTTAGAGGCCTTGATGAGACATTTAAAAGCTTTACTTTTGGTAGAATACCCCAGAAAAATACCTTCATCACTTTTGGCATCAAGCTTTCCATTTCTATCATCCTTTAAGACATAACATTGACTACCAAATATTTTTGAAGTAACTTACATTGGGTGTTTTACCATACCATAGCTCATAAGGTGTCTTCTTTGTGTCCTTTAATTGTACTATGTTATGTGTATAGACAACAGTGCTGACAGCTTCCCTCAAGAATATTTTGATGATACCTTTCTCTATCATTAGTGTTCTTGCACAATCAACTATTGATTTGTTCCTTCTCTTAGTAATCCCATTTCGCTATGGTGTTCTTGGTGCAGAAACCTATCTTTTTATACCATGCTCATTAGAAAAATTAGTGAATTCTTCTGATATAAATTCTCCTCCTCTATCTGATCTCAAACATTTCAAATCCTTACCACTTTGTTTTTCTACCATATCTTTATACCATTTAAACATCTTGAATGCTTCAGATTTATCTTTTAGAAACATAGCTGTCATAATTCTAGAGTAATCATCAAAAAAGAGAATAAAATATCTATCTTCATAATAAATATTTGTCCTCATAGGTCCACATAAATCATTATGGACTAATTCTAGAATATTATCAGATGTATGGGTTTTACTTTTGATACTTGAGTTTGTCATTTTACCTTTTTGACAATTTTTGCACATGATGTTGTTTGGCTTTGTCATCATCAGTAAGCCTTTTACATTTCTCCTCTTGCTTATTTTCATCATGTTGTCAAAATTCACATGAAACAATATTTTGTGCCACAACCATATGTCTTCATTTCTAGTCATTAAGCAAGTGGTGTTAGTATCATTCAGATAGAATAAGTTACCTTTAGTCTGTTCACCGATACCAATCAGTTTTCCTGATTCGATAAAGATTTTTGCCTTCTTGTTCTCAAATGCTACTCTATGACCTAAATTATTTAGCTGAGAAACACTCAGAAAATTTTAATTAAATCCTTTTACCCAATAAGCATTTTCACATTTAATCAGGTTATTCAGCATTATTGTTCCTTTACCTTCAACTGGACAAGGTGTATCATTACCCATTCTTACTGTACCACCATTATAATACTCAAAAGTGTTAAACTTTTCTTTGTCACCGGTCATGTGGTGAATGCAGCCACTATCTATAATCTAGATATCATTTTTGTTAACCTTAGATATGAGTGCAGTTTCTACATACCTTTCATCTTCAACTGAATCATCCTTCATAGGTACAAATACCATCTCAATGTCTTCATCAAGTTTGGTGTCAGTATCTTCATCTTTGCAAGCAGCTAGGTAGCTATCCTTCTTGCCTTTGTCCTTGTAGTCTTGGTTATCTCTTCTTTTTGATTGTTGGTAACCTCTATAATGTTTGTTTTCACCTTTGTCAGATTTCTTCTCAAAAGGTCTGTCATTACTTTTGTCATCTTCTTGTCTGTTAGGACATCTTGCATCAAAGTGTCTAATCTCTTTACAATTAAAGCATACAAGTGATAACTTGCCTTTTTATATACCTTTGCCTCTCTACATTCTTCTAGACATAAGTGATTCTATTTTATCTAGATCTTCTTCTTCACTTTCACTTTCATTGTCTCTTCTAGATGAATGTCTATGACTTGATTTTCTTATTTTCATAGAAGACATAAATGCAAACTCTAAGTTTGGTAAGAAACAATTGTCATAGTTATTCATTTCAAATGAAATCAGTCTACCAATTCAACTATCAAGAGTAATTATATTTTTTGCTAATGCTCTCATTTCTTGAATGGCAAAAACTCTAATAGCATATACAGGTAATAAGGTTCTTAAGGTTTTACTTACCACTATCCCCTCTTCAATTGTACCTCCAACACCTCGTATAGCATTTAATACTTCTTTTATCCTTGTGCTATACTGTCTAATGTTTTCTCCTTCTTTCATTTTGAGGTCATCAAACTTTCCTCTAAGGCTTTCTGCCTTGGCTCTCATAAAATTTGTATCACCTCCATGTACAAGCTTCAGTTTGTCCCACATCTTCTTTGTAGTTTTGCAATCCTTGACATCTTCAAATTTAGCATCAGAGATTGAGGAAGAAAGCTCTATAACCATGCAGTTATGCTCATGCTTCTCTCTCAAATGATCTACAGTCAATACTCCTATAGGAAATACATATTTAGTATCTAGGAATTAAGTAACATCATTACCAATACCTGATAAGTGGAGTCTTATCCTGCTTTTCCATGAAGTAAAGTTGTCTTTGTTCAACTTGGGCACATCTCATATGTTCATCTTGTGATCCTGACTAAGGTATTGAAACCTTCCTTCTAAGCACACAAGCTCTGATACCAATTGTTAGTAATAACTGAGAGGGGAGGGGGTGAATCAGTGGCCTCAAAATTTATCCTTTAACTATTTACCATCAATAAAATAAACCTCAAATTATTATGTCACTACAAGATGCATCCCATGAAATACTTATAATGATTAACTGTTTGTCACTTTTCCTTGTCTGTCCTTATTCTCCTTGATTACCTATAAGTAGTAAAACTATTTACCAAAACTTATTAAATAAGAAGAGTATACCAATGAACCCAGAAATGCATATGTGAAATGTAAAATAGTAATGTAATAAACCATACACACATAATACATGGATTTTAATGTGGAAACCCTATTACGGGAAAAAACCACTCGGACTGGTACCCCAAATTTTCACTCTTCTGAAGTGAGCCCTGTTAGGAGCCAACCCTGTTAAAGGTTACAAACACACTATTAGGTGTGACCTTGTTAGAGGATTTTATACATAGAGGTTGTCACTTAGTATCGGGCATCTATTGCTACCATCCTTGAATCACCCTCCTTCTTAGACTATTAATAGGTATCGGGCAAGTCCAATGCTACTTTCATGAATCAACCTTTTTGGCAATCCTTGGGATGTACCTCAATATATAGAAGACTGTTAAGTCCTACTTGGTTAAGAGATTTGATGATTCAATGGTTAAAATGAAACACTATGACCTATTTCTAATGCAACTTTGAATTGCACATTTTCAGATCTATTTAAGTACATTTTCTGCTCTGTGATGCTATGCTTCACTATTGGTTGGTGTCTGCAGAATTCTTTAGCTCTCCTTAAACTTGATTGATCAGGACTGTATGAAGTTCTTCTTCATAAGTTTCTCTTCAAAATCCTCTTTCTATTCACTCCACTTCCATGCATATAGAAATGAATTAAGCTTGTCTCTTATATAGACATGATATTCACCATTTCTTGATTCTTGATTCTTGGTGTGAAAAACAATCTAGTCAATTTTATTTAAAGCATAACTCCTGATTTATCTCACATTTATCTTCTTGCCAAGTGTATAAATCTTTTTTAAATCAATTACTTAAATATGGTTGAATAAAACAAAGAAAACAACTAGTTAAGTCTATATTTAGCTTTTGCTAGCTAGATATTTTGTCATTTTCTGAACTCTTTGTTTTGTCGGTCAACTCTGTAGTTAGTTTTTGGTGAAAACTACTAGTTCCATCGGTGTGACTCTAGTTAACTTTGGGATCTCCATCCCTCAGGAATCATTGGATTTTACTTGTTGGGAAACTCTATTTTTAGCTCGTTGGTCATCCTGTGGTTTTGCTTTGTCAAGCAACACTATCTTCTACTCGTCAGATATCACTGTGACTTTTCTTCTTTTCCTTTATTGATGGTGTGCACTCTGTCCATGTTGTCTATCACTTGGTGTATACTTGACATTTATGCATTTCTGAAAGCATAACCTTTGTTCCATTGATTCTCTAAAGTCTTTGGAATTATATATATATGAACGTACAGATGATATCAAGTTGACATCAATGACAATACAAACCATTAACTAATTTAATGCCTTGCATTATCTTTAACTTAACATTATCAAACATTGAATTAGTTACATGTCATTAGTAATCCTATCAACTAGATAGTTAGTACATCTAGAGATACATGCATATTATGATCTGACTACCGAGGACAAGGATAAACTTGAAAAATCAATCATAGGTATGATGATTAACTTCAAACAAGTTCTAGTTGAATTTTATTCTTACATTACCTCTGAGTTGTATGATAAGATATTAAATAGATTGTCCTATGCACTTCAAACTGAGAAACATATGAGAGAGGCAACTCTCAGTATTATTAAAGCTAATTGTATAGTAAAAAAGATAAATAGTATCATGTAGTATTATGCTAAGAAATTTCCTAAGAAGGCACGAGCATTGAACATCTTACAAGAAAATATAAAGGAAGTGGATATAGAGAGCACACATATATGGTATAAACTTTTGAATCCATGCAAGTAAATCAAGGAAACTAAGGATGAAATAGACATTGCATCCAAAGTTGATACGAAGGGAGATCGAATGAGAATATAACCAGTAGATGTTAATGATGCAAATGTTGACAATGTATTGGATGGAATTCCTCAACTATTGACTTATATGAGTCACCCAGAGATCACAATAAATGACATAACTAAAGATCATCCTGATGATAAAGCTAAAGAAGATGAGATAGTCAGAGCAACAGAGACCCTTGATGAATAAGACACAATAGAGGTTGCCCGAGTAAATGTACTAGGCCAGCTAACTATTTTAGTACAATCTATTGAAATAGAGAGTGAAGCATAGAACAAGACACCCAAGTAGGTTACAGATACAAATGAAGACAAGGGTGATCACCAAGGTACACATCCTAATTATAGTGGTGGAACAACACAAGGTGATGCACCCAAAGATACCATTGATGCAGAAGAGAAAGGTTAAGGAAATACAAACAATACAGACAATATGATAGACACTTCTACTCTAGACACAAGTTCAGTTACCGAGGCACCTCACCAAGTCATCACACCAAGTATTGAGCAAGCAATGCCTAAAATCAAGAAAAAGGCTCAATTAGCATTAACATTATCTCCTTCATCTAGTGTCCAAGGAAAGAAAAAGAAGAAGAAGAAAGGAAGAAAGGACGCACTTACTTTAGATGAAACCATAGAGATTCCAGCATGGGATCCAAGAACACTCAATCCAAAAACATTGAATAAATATGTTGAATTATGCACTAGGAAAGAAGCACAGGATAAATTAAGGCAAGAACAAAATAATGCACAAGTATTAGAAGCTGACAAGGATATTCTAAAGAAATCTGTTCCTGACTTAGATATCAATGAATCAACCCAAATCATTGATCAACTTGCACTTCTCACTGAGCCAATTAAAAAACCTAACATGGATGCCGAGCAGAAATTGGAAGAGCGAGCTGAGAAGAAGATAAAATAAAAGGTTACCAAGAAGATTAGTGAGGCAGTGGTAGTAAATAATATAACTCTATCTGAATTTGTAAGTGGTTTAGAAATTTTTATATCTGAAGCCATCATAATTCTCCAGAATTTATGTGCTCTAGATCACTTCACTACCAAGATTAGTGAAAAGATAAAGATGATCGATCAAGATCTACAAGATAGTGCAAATACTATATCAATTGAGCATCATGTATTGCAGATGCATTACACCAAGGTACTTCAAATATAGCAGTTTAGAATAGACTTAAAGAAAGAAGAGGAGAAAACTAGAGAACAATTAACCAAGCTATAGGGAACGTTGCTACCGTATTTGGCTATGATGCAGAAACATATGACATTGGAAAAGAATTTGATTGGTACCCAAGAATTGTCTGTGAAAGAAAGAATATATGATATATATTCTCAGCTAAAATTAGAGATATTAACCATAGAGCATTTTAAACAAGAGTGCAAGAAGCTACTAGAAAATCTAAAGAATGCCCATCCTAATATTTTTGACAATCTCAAAGTTATATTCCTTTTGTCATTATTTTCAAAAAAGGGGGAAACATATGTATATAACTATAGTAAAGGGGGATAATATAATCAGAAGGAGCTCATATACATATACTGAGTATGAAAAAATAGGGAGTCACTATGTATAGTATTATGTCTAGTAATATTTTTTGGATAATAATGCACAAGGAGGATAATGTTACTCTAATTGAGTACTGAATTTGTCCTTAGTATTCAAGCACACATAATGGATAGTTGGTAACTGAATCACAAATAAGATAGTCACTATAATCACTAAAGTGTAGAGTTAACCAAGAGAACTGATCATGCCTAGATTTAACCAAGTGCAGTGATAGCTAAATAGAGAGACTTTACCAAGCAATAGTGTACACCGAGCTACATATTTTAACCGAACAAGAGTATAACTGAGATACACATACTACATTGAGCACATAGAGACAACATTAACCGAGTGGACTAGATGCCACATAATAGTTTGTTATGGAACATCATTCTATACTTTTTTTTGACTGAGATAATGGTTTACACGATCAAGGAAAACATAAATTACATATTTACAACATTAATGGTTTATATCTGCTATGTTCAGATGATCAAGGTAAATTATGTACACTGTTGATCTTAGGTTAGGGATTTAATTGTAAATACCTAATTAGGTCATAGTGTTTGATATATATAAATGTATAGATGTCATTTTTGTAATGTATGTTGATCAAGCAATGATCAAGTAGCCATCATACTATAGACATCAAAGATCAAACAAGGGTTTTGCGGACAAAGACTACATTGCAGTAATCAGTTTTCAGAGTAGAGGCAAGGTTACCAAGCATAATAGAGAACAAGGTATTATCATTGATATTGACGTGATATGTTTTGTATGTACTTAATGGATCTGTATAAGAAACATTGAGATTTTATATATTCATATCACATTTCTGTTACTTTCTATAAATTATAATAGACCCCTAAAATCTCTTAATAGAGTATAATTAACCATCTTTTTGTAAATCTCTTAACCAAGTGCACACATACTTGGTGTTTCTCAATCCTCACATGAGGTAGATATAATTGATATCATTTTTACTCATAATAGGGTAAGATCATCATAAGTGATCATTCTTTGTAAGCTTTTGTATCCTCTTAAAATGGAAGCACTTCCATGTTAAGAGTGTTTAGCCCTCGTTAGGGGATGTATTTGACCTCCATCACATCATCCTCCCATTTTTGCATCATCCCCCCTGATCTGCCTTTCTGTCCACCATTTTCTGACCTAATTTCTGCATTCTAGGATACAGACCTGTGTTTCTAGGATTCAGGGAGAGAGTCAACCTCCTAGGTCAGGATTGACCTCAGCCCTAACCTAGGAAAGGGTTGAACTCAGCCCTATCCTAGGATAGGGCTGACCTTGACCCTGTCCCAGGGTCCAAATCCTGGGAACTTTCTATTTACCAGATGTCGGTCCTCACAAAAAGTTTTCTCCCGCTTCTGGGTCGACTGTTTCGGGTTCTGAAGCGTGGATTCCTAAAATTGTATTTAATATAGGTCCTCTCCTAGGGGTAAAGGATTTAATGGTGATTTAATTATCCTATGTAGGCCTCCTTAGAATATTGTGCCCTAATTTCATATAAAAGTGAAGCTTTCTCTCTCATTTCCTCTAAGTCTGCTAAGTGCAAAAAAAGCTCTAATCAAGATTTTGTCAAGAAGCAAAATTTCAAGCATCCATTGTTCTACATGTTCTCAAGAAATTGAAGGTGTTAAAGTCTTCTTCTAAAGAATTCAAGTTCTCCATTGAAGATCAAGGATTCAAGATCTCAAGCCTTTGAAGGAATTTGGTTCAAGCATTCAAGAATTATCCTCCAAACCTTAGATCTAGCCATGATGGTGGTGTGATCTTCCTTCAAGATCCTTTTTTCATCTTCAAGACTCTTTCATCATATTTCTAAGGTGGATTTCAAGAATAAAATCATGAAGGTTTATGGTTTTTAAAGTTCCAAGCTTTCATACTCACATATTTGCATACATTTGAATTACATTAGCATATCTATTGAATATCATAGCTTCATTCTTAGATTCAATTCTACTACTTGCTAGCATTCTTATTTTAATTATTGATTTCAAGGTTAATTCTTAAATCAGGGTTTTATTAAGGCAAACCCCTCCCCCACAAAAAACAAACCTTTTTTTCTTGCAGGTACAGGTTTGGGACCGAAGATCTGAGACCAGATATGGATACCCTTTTCATTTTTCTTTCAGACAGTATGAACAGGAACACTTTCAGATATGTGTAGGATAGGTTTGGCATTTGTGTTATAGGGTCAAACTTTTTCATAAGATGACATTGGAATGGAAAAAGATTTCTGGGTTTTGTTCGTCTCTGCATTCTGGTTCGGGATCAACTATCAGATTTTCTAGAAAATGTCTATAGACCTCAGAAAATAGAAATCTTTGATCTAAAAATTTGTAAGGTTAGTTCTTCCTCCTATCCTTTTCAATTACAATAATTAGGCATATTTACTTGATTAATTTATAGAATTTAAGATCCTCTTTTTTGTTCTCTTTCCAAATAGTTGATTCACTTGTGCATTAACCCTTCTACTTGGGTTGATAAAACTGGATCTCCTATTTGTGTATTTGTGGGTGAAAGAAAGGAGTGTCTTATCTTCCCTTAATCATAATTACAATATAAAATCAATATTAAACTCAATTAAGTGTAATATGTGAAATAGGGTTAAGGATTTCAACACACTAAAAAAATTAATCAATTAATCAAACCCCCTTCCAATCTTTTATCCTTAACACACAAAACCCCATTTCACCTTATTACAGCTTTAATAGGCTACTTTATTTATACAGTAGTGAAGTTTTGTGGGTCTAATCCCCACCATAGTTTTTACCTTCTAACAAGGGTTTTCTACGATACCAAAATAATAGTAACATGAGTACTTAATTTCATGTATGTGTATTGTTTACTTTACATGCATTTACATTTCAGCAGTGATACTATATGTTTAGTGTATGCAATCTACTTAGTTAGTTATTACAAAACTAGTGGCTACAAAGATTTGATTAAAAGTTTTTAAGGGTATTGATTCACCCCTCCCCTCTACGTACACACCTCTCCATTATCCAAAAAAGAAGAAAGTCCTGATTGTGTAAATATATCACCGAATGTCAGGAATTCTGTGCTATGAGAGTGGTTTTGAGTTTGAGAAATAAGTAAATAAAATACCTCCATGAAAGAATTGTATTGGAAGTCTAATCACTAGTAAAATAGAAGAGTGTTTTAGAGCACTCTAGAGACAAGTTCATGTACTACAAGAGGAGTTGTGTAGAGGAACTGATATTAGAGAAATAGATTAAAGTGAGGATGAATCTTAAGGTGAAGGAAAGTTTGAGGCAGAGCAAGAAGTGACTAGAGATCATCATGAAGCTAGGTTTTTGAGGTCCACTTCCAAGATTGGAAAGAGACCAAAAGTTAAAGTTTCCACATTTTTTTTTCAAATACTAACCCAGAAGGGTTGATCTATTGTATCAATCATATGGACTTAAGTAATTTGAGTATGAGGAAATAGAATATTTTATGTGGGTTAGATTTTGAAAGGAAAAGCTGAAAGGTCATGTCAAAATTTCATGGAATGAGGTTCTTTTGGAGAAAAGTAGAAGAGGGAAGGAAAATATAACAAAATTGTGTCAGATGGTGGAGAAATTGAAGAGAAAATTCATTTCTATTGAAGATGAGCTTGATTTTATGAATAAAATGCAAGGATTCAAGAATGTGAAAAAATCCATCCAAGAGTATATAGAAAACTCCTATCAAATCCTTATCAGAATGGGTCATTATGAAGCCAACAAGGAGAAGATTTCCCATTGCATAAATAGGTTGAGGAAAAGTAATCCAAAAAATTTTTTTTAGCATCCTAAGAATTAAGCAATTGATAAGTGTACTTTTTAAGGACTATTTTGCACTCATTTTAGTAATAGAACCTTATGTGGACACTTTAATTTAAATCGGGGTTCTCTTTATTTTCTCTTTTCTCTCTATCTTTCTTAAAATCAAGGGTGATCCTTATTTATAGATACAATCCTCTATTTTCCATCCAATCACTTAATTTATTTTGTCACATTGGACCTATGTCATTATTAGTGGCTAATATGACCTTTCCAAGCCCCAAAACCAGTTGTGATTAAAATACCCAAATCTACACATTCTTCGTAGCCCACAAAATAAATCTGAGTTGTGATTGGAGGATGAAGAAAATTTCAAACATTTTGGACCCAAGTTCACAATTTTCTAGACATTGTGCACCCCAAAAATGTGACCTAAATTTTTGGAGTGGGCCCTATCTGAAGAATGGGTGTGGGTTTTAGATATGTAGTCAGCCTGTGTAATGTTAAACCCCTGAAATATAGTGAGTAAGTATATAAAACCCACACTTCTCTTTAATTTGTATGCATCTAAAAAGAAATATAGATTAATAAGTCAATACAGTCAAATCTTTAAGCATTTGAATATACAAGAATGCAATCAATTTAAGAGACTTGTGCAAGTAATTGGACAAATCAAGGTCATCAAGGAATTCAATGAAACTGAAGGTAATTCCAGATCTATGAAAGTGTAACACCCTTCCAAGAAACCCAAGATAATTATACCTAAACATGATACTAAGTGGAAATTTTTTTTTTATAAAGATTACACAACACAAAAGAAGAAGAAAGAACAAAAAAGATAAACATAGTGATAAAGTAAACAAGTACAGTTAACAATCTCAAGGGTCTCATGAAGTATAGTTACTTTTAAGTTAACTAATCTATGAGGAACAACCATAATGACCTAACATGAAAAGATGCATAAACTTAAATCATAAGGTACATCTCATATAATAAGATCACATATACAACTAATACACAAGGTATACAAATTGGATCATCATCCACTACACAAGTCGCAGGGTATGCAATAATGAATCACATCCCTAGAATGGATATCAACCAATATATAGATATCTACAATATACAACTCATGATAATGATAAATTCTCCAAAAGAGAAAGAAACTATAATAGCACAAGGATCATCTAAGCATGAACAAGAACATCAGATATTAATGGTAAAAGAATCACTACCACCCGACCATGTAGAACACAAAGGTTCACTCCCACTATGATGAAGAGATAAACACAAGGCCCACACAAAAATGTATACAACAAGGAGAAAATAATGTAAAGGTATACAAGGTCTACAAATAGCTAAGAAAATGAATATTCTAGAAGTTTGCTACCATGTTAAGGTTCTAAACACTACCAAAGGCACTAGACCCAAGTAGGAAACCTAATATGCATATAGGGAAGTGCCATCAGGTATTTCTAATCCTTGAGTTATTATGGTAGTCTCTTCGGACACCGACACCCAAGTGACCATATGTGGCTTAGTAATCCTTTCATGCAGACAAGGATCCTAACTATGCAAGTAATTTCTCACACTCGATCCTAGTCTATACTATCACTCAAGGCATGGGCAGTGATCAAAATTATCTTATTAACATGTCTCTGATAAATTTATTAATTTATCAATTATTAAGCTATTTATAATGAGTTATCCTAGTAGCCACTTTACGGCCTTGATTTCCATTGCAAACCACTTTTCCTCTATGCACCTAGATAACTTACCCTCGGCTCATAGATGAATACATCAATATAGTAAACATAAATCTCAAATATGAATCTTGCCTATACACAAATATACTGGTTCTCAAATAACCATTATGCTCGTAAAGTATTCCCAAGAATAATTATGCATTCATATGAACATGGTTGGGTGATTAAAATTAAACAAATAACATCTCAAAGAACACTTTATGAATAATTGAATAAGTATATGAACACAACTCTAAATACAGGGTTGAGAAATAAAGATAAAGATAAAGATAACTTATATGAAGTATATAACAGTTGCATCAATATAGTAATCAACAAAACCCTAAGCCCCTCATAAACTTAGTCCTTTACACGACTTAGACTAACAAATCGACCAATAAGTCATCATGACAAAGATATCGATATGAACATATTATCATCCTATAATTATATTTTAAAAAACTTTATGTAATTTGATACAATAATAGTCAAAGATAAAAAGTAGATCATTTTTCACTTAAATCCAAAAAAAATAATTAAATAAATATTTATAGTTAATTAAAAATGAAAATTGAAAATCCATATTATAAAATTATGACTTAAATATATATATAAAAGTATATATATAATATACATTATAAAAGATAACTAGTAATAATCAAAATACATTAATAGTTTAATTACTTAACATTCATTTAATCCATCACATAAATAAAACTTTAAATTAAAAATAAAACTCACTTTTTTATAAATAACTAAACATTATTAATTAATAATAAAATATAATTAAATATATATATATATATATATATATATATAGAGAGAGAGAGAGAGAGAGTTTAATATATCTAAAATGTAATTTAGAAAATACCGCATGCGAAAACAACCCCACCAACCATGGATGGGGTTTATCCCCCACAGACTATGGTGGGTACCGTGTTCTGCGGTCCCCACTCACAGACACACAATCACTACTGTGACTGTGGTGGGTACCGCAGTCCTGCAGTCCCCATGGGGTATGTGGGGTGGTCGTACCTACCTACATACATATGTTTCTAAATGAGGAATAAAATACCAATTTTTGAAAGAAACCCTAATTGGGAAGAAAAAATAATTTCTCAAAACTAGTATTATTATATTTTAATCCTAACACTCACAAATGCATATCTGGAACTAAATTGAAAGGAAAAACCTAGATGCAAATTTGATAGCCTTTTCTCTAATTTTACTTTATACAAGCAAGCACAATATCAAGCAAGGAATTTTAACAAAAAGGATTCTACTATTTTAGATACATAGAAGACATGGATCCAAATAGTGGAATTTTTTAAGGGTTTCAAACCCTACGTTAAATTGACAAATGGATTTAAAAACCGAAGTAGAAAATCAAGCTCCAAAATACTCCAAGTTTTAAAATAATTTCTTAACTCCGCAAATTTCTCCTTCAACCTGATTGAATGCTTAAAATGGCTTTCAAAACTAGATATATGGAAAACCCAGGAAACTAGGGTTTGAAAGGTGAAACCCTAGTTAGGAAAAAAAAAAAAAAAATTAAATTTAAAAGAAAACATTTTAATTTTAATTGAGTTTGAACAACTAAATTTTATAAAATATTAATAAATTCCATTTGACATGCATGATATTATTTTAATTAAATAAATCAATTATGCAACTTAAA
>MU223363.1:143730-163874 GCA_018584345.1 Thuja plicata | reverse complement strand
TTGATCTCGCAAGAAAGTAACTACGACTCTATCCCTCACCATATTAGGCATGTCAAATAGACACATAAATCCAATGTCTAATAATATATCAAAATAATGAAATAATGTCATACATATAAGTATCGTCAAAACCAAAACAAACTGAAATAAGCAACGAACACATGAAATGAGGCCTAAAAGGGTCTTGAAAAAACCCATAAAAGAACACAATGTGGTGGGTATTATATCCTCCCTCTCTAAAATTAGGCTTACTTCTAGAAGCCCACAACACAAATAGAGATATAACTCTAAGGATCATTTCCCACTATAGAAGTATTGAATTCAACTACAGGTTCTTTGATCATAGACCCAATCATAGTAGCTTGGTACTCAGTTGAATTATGATCAACTAAAGCAAATAATCTAAAAGATATATCAACATCTCCAACTGCAGGCTTATAAGTTGTCAGCCTCTTTCTAGAAAGTTGTGATACACACTAGGGACAATTGGTCACAATGTGACCAAATTGTTCACAAAAAAAAAAAACAATGTTTCCCCCTACTAAAACTTATTCCAAAAGAAGGTTTACTAGAATTCTATAAGAAACCCCTACTATGTGAACTTTGATTTGGAAGAACAAATTAATTACACCCAATACACTTCCATTTGCGATAGTTCCCTAACTGTGAATGACCACTAAAATTATGAAAGGATTTCTTACATTTATGGTTTTGACCACCCTTTGAGGATGTAGGATGACTCTTCTCAACCAATGCAACCTTAATAACTATATCTATAAAGGTTTTGGATTGGAAAACTCGAACAACTCCAACAATGAGGTGATTAAAGCCTTCTAACAAGGTGTTGTATCTTCATGACATAATCCTGACAAAGGCTCATAGAAGGGTTGTGAAATCTATTTATTCCCCATCCTCCATCTGGGGCCCAACTACAACTGCTAGTAACAACTCTAGACTCAAGAAGAATATTTTTTAAGAAACCAAAAGATAAAACAATAACTCAAAAAGAGCTCAAAAAATTAAGACAAAAACAATTTTCACAAAATAATAGTTTGAATTAAAAAGAGTTATGTGTCTTTTTTTAGTTTCAAGTTTCAATTACAAGACACCTAATGGGCATACAATTCTTAGAGTTCCCAATATAAAAACTTGGGCTTGGATATCAAATATAATTCCCTGCCAGAGAATCCAAGAGAATGAAACCTAAACAACATACTAAGTTGATGGAATATTTATTTTTTAAAGTTTACACAACACAAAAATGGAAGAAAGAACAACAAAGATAAACACATTGATCAAGTAAAATACTATAGTTAACAATATCAAGGGTCCCATGACGTAGATTCTCTTTTAATTTAACTAATCTATAAAGAACAACCATAAGAAACTAACATGAAAAGATACATCAACTAAAATCATAAGTTACATCTCATATAATAAGATTACATATACAAATGACAACAAAGGTATACAAAAGGAATCATTATCTACAACACATGTCACAGAGTGTGCAATAATTAATAATAATACATCAAATCTCTAGAATGGATATCAACCAATATATAGATATATGGGTTAAAGAAAAATTTAGTGTCACCGTTTAGGCTAACTCAAACAACTCGGCCCAGCTAGACTTGCTCGGGTCCAACACGATTGAGTCCATATAGGCACCATGCAGTGCCAAATGGTGCCTACGTGGCCTAGTAGACTTGGGCGAGTGGTACTTAGCTGAGTCCACACATTATTTGAAATTAAAAAAAAAAAACCACAATCCCCTCATTTGCACATTGAGGGGCTAAGACATAGGGTATGGGGCTTCAGAGAATACTTGGCCGAGTTCTAGGTAGGGGCCCCATTTGTTTTTTTTTGTTTTTGTTTTTTTTTTTAACTTTTTCCCATATAAATATGTGAGAAATGTATCTTTTTCACTTTGCATTATAATATATTGTTTTTTTTATTCATTTTTAAGCAATAAATAATTTTAGGCTATATTATTGATATTAGAAATATATAATTTACCCAAAAGTTTGAAACTTTTAAACGTAAAACTGAACCTAAAAATATAAAATTTACCCAAATTGTAAACCCAACCCTAAAAACATGTAAATCGTGTAGTATGGATGTATAATGAAATGGATGGAATCTTTTTGTTCAGATGGACATATGAATATATTCAATGGGGATGTGCACATGTTTATATGTGTGTGTGTGTGTGTGGGGGGGGATGCAATGGATGGATCTTTTTGTTTAGATGGACACATGTTATGTATATTTATCTTATGTTTAATGAGATGTACACAAGATATATGCAATTTGACTTTTTTAATTTATGAACTTTGGTTCAAAAGTGTTGTATGTTGAAGAAGTTTTAAACGTTTAAATGTATAAATTTATAGGTAAAGGCATGAATTAACATGTTTGAAGTTAAATTTTTTCATTTCAAGTATGTATGTTTCAAGTTAGATAGATAAATTATGTTTAAATTTGATATATTTGAAACTATTTTCAATTGTACATGTGCATGTGTATTATATATAGATAGTTTTTAATTTATCTAAACATGTTCTTTTTAAACACACACACACACACACACACACACACACACACACACACACACACACACACACACACACACACACACACACACACACACACACACACACACATGCACGCACGCACGCACGCACACACGCACGCACGCATGCACGCACGCACGCACACACACACACACACAGAGGTGTCAGAGCACCTAAGATATCTCTTAAGGTCCTATGTTTTGTTTTGGCTTGTACTGACCCAAGCCAGGTCAGGAGTGTTTTGAGAGACCTTAGCCTGTCTTAAGTGTTTGTGTTTTAGTGGAACTCAACAAAAAAATTTGTAGTGATTATTCACCATTTGGAAAATTTTGCATGTTGGCGACCCAAGAATTGGAAAAAAAATTCATATATTGGATTGAACCTACCGACCAAAATTTATTAATATTGGGTCCAAAGCCCAAGCCGATCACCCATCAGTTTATATAATTTTCTATTCCTTACACATTATCGCAAATGAAATATAAATTTTGTTCCCTGTAAATTTAAAACATTCACCTATAATTTCTAAGTGACCCCAAATCGATGACCTATATTTGCCAATCATTTTATACATATATATTTATAGGTGGCCCCAAATTTGCCTGTCATTTTACGGACTCATGTCTCTAATCGACGTAATTTTGCCAGCTTTATTAATCATGCAAAGGTATTGGACAACCCATAATCACATTAGAAATAACAAAAGACGTGTAATAATTATGCAGACTTTGCCAAATATTTTTATACCTAATACCTCCCGTCGAATTCGCCAAATAAGGATTAGTATAAAAAAATTTGATAATTGATAGTGAAGTTTTAAACTGTTGATTGCAACTGCCTACTTCATTGGCGAGTCACGACAATAATTTAATTTGAGGCAAAGGTAAGTGATACTTATTCTTCGACTCTGTAGTTTTTGGTTAATTATTATTAAGTGGTAACTAGTTAGTAAAAAGTGGTTACCAGGAAAACCTCAGACATTATTTTAGAGCCAATGAATCCATAATCATATTTATATATATTATAGTGTATTTTCACTTCTTCAACAATTTAACATTTTTATTTTGCACTGGAATTTGTTTGAGAATGGAGATGTCGAATAAGAATAAGGCCAAGGGTAAGGATCCTAGAAGTGGGAAAAGCGAAAAGAGGCCATCAAAATGTAGAAACTTATCTATTAGTAATAACAGAGAGGGGGGAGGGGGTGAATCAGTAGCCTCAAAAATTAATACTTAAATCAACCCTTAAAATTTAGAACCACAAATTATTCCTCTAGTTATCTTTAGTCCTATAAGATGAATTCCTTCAAATACTTATATC
The DNA here is from genome assembly GCA_018584345.1 of Thuja plicata. Classification (NCBI taxonomy): domain Eukaryota; kingdom Viridiplantae; phylum Streptophyta; class Pinopsida; order Cupressales; family Cupressaceae; genus Thuja; species Thuja plicata. The sequence goes on along the minus strand of MU223363.1, from coordinate 159,978 downwards.
AAATTACTACTTGTCGGAATGCTTTGTAAAACCTTCTTCTGTATGTCTACCAATAAGTAGTGTTTCTATTTACCGAAACACAGTTAATAACTAGTGTATACAGATCAATCTAGATTTTCTTATGTGAAATGAAAAAAATTAAAGTAATGACTCATAAACACATGACACATGGATTTTTAACGTGGAAACCCTGTTAAGCGAAAAACCACTGGGACCGCTACCCTAAATTTTCACTCTTTTGAAGTGAGATCGATGAAGAACCAACCCTATTAAAGGTTACAAACACACTATTAGGTGTGACCTTGTTAGAGGATTTAAAAGAATAGTTTGTCACTTAGTATCTGGCATCTAATGCTACCATCCTTGATCAAAAACTCACCTGGCCTATCAATAGGTATCGGGCATATCCAATTCTACTTTTTATGATCAAAATTTTTGATAGTCCTTGGGATGTATCTCAATTAGACAAGACTTTTAAGTCCTACTCGGTTTAGAGACTTGATGCTTCAATGGTTAAACTGAAATAGTAAATTGATCTATTCACATATACAACTAGAATTGAATATTTTTAGATCTATTGTAAGTGCATTACCTTTCTCATCAATGTAATCAATTCAATACCTTTGATCCACACTATTCTACTCTGGGATCTTGTATCATTGTTCGTCGGTGTCTGCAAAATTTAACTCTTTCCTCAGCTTGTTTGATCAGGTCTGAATGAAGACTTTCATCTCCTTCAGAATCTCTTTAGCATCTATTCTCTTGTCTCTCCCCTTATTCATATTGAATAATTTTTTTCTCTTAAATAGACATGATTTCACTATTTCTTGGCTTTCTTGATCTTGTCGTGATCCACAATTCTTTCCAATTAGTTTTAAAGAAAAAAACCAGTTTTATCTCGTAGAGATCTTCTTGCCAACTGGACAAAACAACTTTAAATCCTTTACTTATCTCCGGCTTTATCTTGTCAATTAAAACAATGATAAGTACCAGTTAAGTCTATATTTTTCTCTTGACATCTAAGCATTTTGTCATTTCTAAACTCTTTGTTTTTTCAGTGAATACTTCAATTAGTCATTAGTGACAACTGACTGTTCCATCAGTGTGACTTCAGTTTACTTTAGGATCTCTATCTGTCAGGCAACACTGTAATTTTGTTTGTCAGGTTACACTATGCTTTGCTTGTCGGGTAACATTGTGACTTTGTTCTTTTGGTTTACTTTGTTTGTCAGTGTATACACTCATTTTGTGAATACTTGACTTTTATGCATTACTGTAGCATAGCCTTTTATTCATTAGTTCTTTGAAGTCTTTAGCAGTATGTCCATGACCATACAAATTATATCAAGTTGACATCAATGAAAATACAATACATTAACTAATTTAATGTCTTATAAGATAATCAACTTAACATCTTCAAACATTTAATCAGTTATATTTCATCAATCTCTCCCTTTGGCATTGATGGAAACATACCGCATTATCACATTATATTATCACTAATACAATATGAAATATAACAGTTGGAGTTCATCAAACTACCAATTTTATATACTATAACCGATACAAATATCTGGTCCTTGGTAAGTTCATATAGCTTAGATTTGGTTCATGCAGCTCTCTTTCTATCTTCAATCCCTTCACTAGATAGATGTAGAATCTTTCTTCCTCTGATGTGATATGTTCTCTCCCTATGTCAAACTATCTTCCTTTGAATTTTCTTTTCTTTTGATGTCTCTTTTCTCTCTTTTTCAGCAATCTCTCCCTTTGTGTGTACTCTCCCTTTCTAGTTACATCTCTCCCTTTGGTTAATGTGAGAAACATCCCTCCCTTTGGATAATGTGATAACTAGAAAATCTATATATAATCTCCCCCTAATGTGATAATGGATATAATCTCTCCCTTTGATAACAATGCCATACAACTATTTGACACTAATGCCAAACAATCCTTTTTCTCCATAATATACTCATTTAATTTCCCAATCCATCAGTTATAGAAAAACTCTGGTGCTTGGAGTAGATAAATACCTTGCTATGTAAAAATGTATCTTTGAAGTCCACCTCTTAGCTTGCATCAACATGAGTGATATTCTGATAGTATGTAGGCTAATGTAACTTTCTTGTCATTTTACTGACCAGTAGACAAGGGTCTGACCCCTAGTATTTTTCTCAAGTACTCAAATGCATCCTTGGGTAGTGGCTTGGTGAAGATATCAGCTAATTTTTCCTTTGATTGCACATACTCATGTATCACGTCCTTTGCTTGAACTTGTTCTCTCAAATAATGAGGCTTGATGGAAATATGCTTTGTTTTAGCATGCATGACTGGATTCTTGGAGATGTTTATTGCACTGGTGTTATCACAATAGATAATTACTGGTTCAAGAATTTACATATGCGTAGCTTCCAGTAACTATTTGATCCGTGCAATATTTGAGCAGTTTGTAGCAGCAGCAACATGCTTTGCTTCTATAGTAGACTTAGAGATGCATCCTTGCTTCTTGCTGATCCATGTGACAAGTCTATCACCCATAAAAAATCCTCCTCTAGTTGTGCTCTTTTGGTCATCAATGTTTCCAGCCCAATAAGCGTCGGTAAAAACCTTAAGTTCAAATTTTCCTTCTCTTCTATATCATAAGCCATATTCCTTGGTATTCTTTAGATATCTTAGGATTCTCAGTTGACTTTTCCTCCTTTTTCATCTTACATCCAATTGCCATCTGTCTTCCAATAGGCTTGGAATCTTCCATCTTGAATATTTTCAACACTTCCTTGATGTATTTGGATTGTGTAATGAAAATGTCTTCATCTTGTTGCATGATCTGTAGACCAAGAAAGAACTTGATCTCTCCAAACATAGACATCTCAAACTCTTTTCTCATTTCATTTACAAATAATTTTCATAGCATATCATTTCCTTTGAATATGATGTCATCAAAAAATATTTCAGCAATTAAAATGTTATCATTAGTATCATCCTTCAAATAAACTTTATTCTTTTCACTAGTCCTTACAAATCCAATACTTATGAGATAGGAATGAAGTCTTTCATACCAGGCTCTTGGTGCTTGTTTCAATCCATACAATGCTTTGTGTAATCTTCATACCATGTTCCTCTTGTTTGGATCAACAAACCCTTATGGTTTCTCAATGTATACCTCTTCCTTAAGTATTGCATTTAGGAATGCAGACTTGACATCCATTTGGTATACCTTGAAGCCTTCAAATGTAGCATAAGAAAGTAATATTCTTACTCCTTCTAGCCTAGTAATGGGTGCAAAGGTCTCTCCATATTCAATCTCTTCTTCTTGTGCATACCCCTTGCATACTAGTCTTGCTTGGTGCACTACAACAATTGGGGTCAAATTTCAATGCCAAATTGCGATGGCGCTACCATTTGTGTGTGATTTTTGTGTTTTTTTTTTCCAAGTGCCCCCGATCTTTTCATAATAGTGATGATACTATTGTAATTTCAACACCCTCTTGATTATAAACAAAAAAAAAGTAAGGCTCATTTGTGATCAAGTTGTGCATGCAAGCGAAAGAGAGCCCTAATTAGTAAACTATACCATTGTGCGAAGAGGGCTCTTGTTGTATTGAATCCAGTAGTCACAACTAAAGAATCCAACATCTCATTTATCATCTATTAGCACTAGTGTTACCCCTGGGTTTGAAATTCAATTGGTTTCCTTCATGTTTAGGGTATAACAACTTGTAATTTTTGAATTTTGTGATCTTCAAGTTATTTCATTTGCGGTAGCAGCGTATTGAAAAGTCATTTTTTTAATTCTATCAGCGACTTCAAGTATAAGATCAACAAGCCACCGCATACTCACTGTTTGAGGTATGTCTTATTTTTATCCTTTGGTTAAGAGAATATTACATGACTAGAGGAATATACCCTAAGATGGCCTGATTGATATTAGTCAATATCATGAGCATATTACAACTTTTTCATCAGAGAACCTAATGAGAACATATGCTATGATTTCATCAGAGGTAGAGATCCCTTTAGCTAATATTAGTCAGTATTATGATCACTTGCATTAAGATTTAGAAAGATGCATAGGTTTTAGTTCTTATTTGTGCTCTATATGCATGAAATCTAATAAAGATGTAGCATAAAATTAAGATTAACGAGGGAGCATTGCAGATTAAGATTATTTGATGTATGGTTTTCTGGGATATGATTTGTTGAATATAGGTGTGTTGTGGATAAGGCCGTATTAGTATATATGGAAGTGTTGCATAAAATTTGGGTTTGTTTCATAATTTCATTCAATATATGGGTATGTGTAGGATCATGGTATGCCAAAAAGTGGCGATGTGAAAAGAAGTTCTGGTTGGTAAACTGATTGAAAAAAACTGCAACTTTTAAATAGTATACCATTTTTTTAAATATCAAACCTATGTCACATTGTATGCTTCACCTACCACAATTAAAAAAATAAACAAAAAATAATTTGACGAAGTTTAGACTAAGTTAAGGTGGTCAAACACGAGAGCTTTTATATTTTTGAAAATTTTTAGAAGAAAAATCATAATTAATTATTTACTTATAAAAAAATTACACAAAAATATGCGTCATATCCGAACATGACTCTACTAATTATATATAGATTCTTGTAACAAAATATTATCATTTGATTGTGTTTAAGGTGGTCAGACATACACCTACTTATCTTTTTAGTCCTGGTTGATAGACTGATTGAAAAATAACTATAACTTTCAAATGGTCTAATATTTTTGAAATAAAAAAAATTGAGTCACATTCTATGATTCACCTACTATAATAAAAAAAAAAAAATTTCAATTTGATGAAGTTTGGACTAAGTTAAGGTGGTCAGACATGAGATTTTGCATACTCTGGAAAAGTTGTAGTATAAAAATCATAATTAATTATTTACTTGGAAAAAAATTGCAAACAAATATGTGTCACATCCAGATGTGAGTCTACTATTTATATCCATAACCTTGAAAAAAATAATATCATTTGATTGTGTTTAAGGTGGTCAGACATACACCTACTTCTTATCTTTTTCTTGAAATTTTCATACTACCGCAATGAAATTTGAAATTTTTACCATACAGAGTAATGGTTTTTCAAAAAAGGGCTAGTATCATTGAAACTAAATTCAATTTTCTATATATTCTCTTCTTACATATTTTTGATATAACATTGATAACTTGTTAAGATTTTTATGTGAACTTGTCTAACCCTAATTTTCTAAATTTTCATTGACACTTAAGGACCTTTTTGGCATACCATGATCCTACACATACCCATACATGTTATTTGAGTTTATTATTGCACACAATATATTGTTAAATTAAATGGTTCAAACAAATGCATCTCAATATTTTGTTTTATAGGATATAAGGTTAGTTAAAGCTATTTTAATTTGACCATTTTTCAAAAGACATTTGAGAACTTTAAGCTTTTGATTGAACTGTAATCTTTAAGTTTTGTAACTGGATTTACAATCTAATTGTAGGAGAATCATTTATAAGAGTTTCTTATAGAAGGCCCTAGCATGTTCTATAATAAAATCAAAGAGAAGAAGCTATACTAATATTCACAATGACCAAAGTAGTTCAATGGGGATACAAATGTGCTATGCATTTGGTTTCAATAGAAAAGCATTGATAGAAAAGAACTCTAGGAAAAATTAATCAAACACAGTAACCATGTATATAGAGTGCACTTATGGTTTTAAGGCATCGAAGGCTGATGTATTTAATCATGTTTTCTATCGGTTTTAACAATGAGATGTGTATTAACCAAGAATTTTTTTGTGTACTTTTGAGTGTGAGCAAAAGGTTGGTATAGTTACTAACTGGTACAATCATTGACCACTCATTTAATAAACCATGACAAGTCTAATCTTCAATAAATGGATCTTTACAAACATCAACTTCCTTATATTTCATTTGTTTAATCATGAAGACTACATAGTAGATAAAAGGAACTGCATGGCACTTCAATCTTCTCTAGGTAAAATGGCATGAAATAGGATTTTTTATTTCTATCAAGTTAGGTTTCTTCCTTTTACCTTCATGGATCAAAAATAGGATAGGTAGAAGGACAAACATTTTAGGAAAATTGAAAGGCATAGAATGATGACATGTAACTGATTGAATGTTTGATAATTTTAAGTTGAAGATAATGCAAGGCATTAAATAAGTTAATGGTTTGTATTGTCATTGATGTCAACTTGATCTAATCTGTACGATCATGTACATAAAGCCAAAGACTTTAGAGAATCAATGGAACAAAGGTTATGCTTTCAACAATGCATAAAAGTCAAGTATTCACTCAGTGACAAACAACACTGACAAAGTGCACACCATCGGTAAAGCCAAAAAAAGAAAAATTCACAGTGATACTCGATGAGCAGAAGATAGTATTTCCCGATGAAGCAGAATCATAGGATGCTCGAAGAGCTGAAAATAGAGTTACCCGATAGGTAAAATCCATTGATGCCCAACAGACAGAGATCCCAAAGCTGACTAGAGTCACACCGATGGAACGGGAAGTTGTCACCGATCACTAACTACAGAGTTGACCGACAGAACAGAGAGTTCACAAAATGACAAAATATCTAGTTGGCAAGAGCTAAAGATAGACTGAATTGGTTGTTTTCATTGTTTTATTCGACCAGAGTTAAGTGATTGATTTAAATAAGATTTCTACAACTAGTAAGAATATAACTAAGAGATAAATCAAGAGTTATTCTTTAGATCAGATTGGCTGAATTGTTTTTCACGCCAAGAATCAAGAATCAAGAATTAAGGAATATCATGTCTATATAAGAGACAAGCTTTATTCATTCAAAACATAGAGAAGGGGACTGAATAGAAAGAGGATGTTGAAGAGAAACTAATGAAGGTTAACTTCATACAGTCCTGATCAATCAAGTTGAAGGAGAGCCAAATAATTTAGCAGACACCGACGAAAAGTAAAGCACAACATCACAAAGCAGAAAGTGTGGAGCAAAAGGAATTGAATTGATACATTGCTAAGAGAGGTATTATACTTAAATAGATCTGAAAATCTACAATTCTAGTTGCATTAGAAATAGGTCATTGTGTTTCAGTTTAACCATTGAAGAATCAAGTCTCTTAACAGAGCAGGACTTAATAGTCTTCTATATATTGAGGTACATCCCAAGGAGTGCCAAAAAGGTTCATTCATGAAAGTAGCACTAGATTTTCGTAATGTCTATTGACAGTCTAAGAAGGAGGATGATTCAAGGATGGTAGCAAACTGATTTGACCGATACTAAGTGACAACCTCTATGTATAAAATCCTCTACCAAGGTCACACCTAACAATGTGTTTGTAACCTTCTACAGGGTTGGCTCCTAACAGGGCTCACTTTAGAAGAGTAAAAATTTCGGGTACCTCTCCCAGTGGTTTTTCCCTTAACAAGGTTTACAAGTAAAAATCCATGTGTTATGTTTGTATGGTTTATTACTTTACTATTTTACATTTCACATATGCATTTCTAGATTGATTGGTATGCTTTGCATATTTACTGAGCACCAGTAAATAAGTTTTACTGCTTATCAGTTATCAAGGAGAATAAGGTCAGAAAAGGAAAACTGAGAGATGGTTAATTATTATAAGCATTTCATGGCATGAATCTTGTAGGGACTTAATAATATGAGATTTATTTGATTGGTGGTTAGTTATCAAAGGATAAATTTTTGAGGCCACTGATTCACCGCCCCCTCTTAGTTATTACTAACAATTGGTATCAGAGCTTGTGTAATTAGAAGGAAGGTTTCAAGACCTAAGTCAAGATCACAAGATGAACAAACGAGATGTGCCCAAGTTGAACAAAGACAATTTTGCTTCATGGAAAAGTAGGATAAGACTCCACTTATCAGGTATTGTTAATGATGTTACTCAATACTTAGATATTGAATATGTGTTGCCCACAGGACCATTAATAGTAGATCAATTGAGAGTGAATCATGAGCACAACTACATGGTCATAGAGATTTCTTCCTCTCTCTCTGATGCTAAATTTGAAGATGTTAAAGATTGTACAACTGCAAAGAAAATGTGGGACAAACTGAAGCTTGTACATGGCAGTGATGCATATGTTTTGAGAGCCAAGGTAGAAAGCCTTAGAGGAAAATTTGATGATCTCAGAATGAAAGAAGGATAAAAAATCACATAATACAACACAAGAATAAAAGAAGTAGTCAATGTTATACGAGGTGTTGTAGGTACACTTGAAGAGGAGACAGTGGTAAGTAAAATCTTAAGAACCTTATTTCCTGTATATGCTATTAGAGTTTCAGCTATTCAATAAATGAGAGTAGTTACAAACAATATAATTACTCTTGATAGTTTGATTGGTAGACTGTTTTCATTTGAGATGAATAACTTTGATAATAGTGTCTTTCCAAACTTAGAGTCTACATTTAAGTCTTCTATGAGAATAAGCAAGTCCAGTCAGACACACACATCTAGAAGAGATAGTGAAAGTGAAAGTGAAGAAGAAGATCTAGATGAAATAGAAGCACTCATGGAAAGGAGAATGCAAAGAGACAAAGGTAAATACAAAGGCAAGTTACCACTTATATTCTTTAATTGTAAAGAGATCAGTCACTATGCTAAAAGATGTCCTAATAGAAGGAAAGATGACAACGGTAGTGAAACATCTTTTGAGAAGAAATCTGATAGAGGTGATAAAAAAGATTACAGAAGTTACCGACAATCAGAAAGAAGAGATACCCAAGACTACAAGGATAAATGCAAGAAGGCTAGCTACCTAGCTACATGCAAAGATGAAGATACTGACGCCAAACCTAATGAAGACATCAAGATGGTATTTGTAGCTATGAAAGATGATTCAGATGAAGATGAAAGGTATGTAGAAAATGCACTCATATGGAAGGTTAGCAAGAATGACATCTGGATTATAGATAGTGGCTGCACTCACCACATGACCGGTGACAAAGAAAATTTTAACACTTTTGAGTATTATAATGGTGGTACAGTAAGAATTGGTAATGATACACCTTGTCTGGTTGAAGGTAAAGGAACTATAATGTTGAATCACATGATTAAATGTGATAATGCTTATTGGGTAAAAGGATTGAATTATAATTTGTTGAGTGTTTCTCAGCTAAATAATTCAGGTCACTGAGTAGCATTTGAGAAAAATAAGGCAAAGATCTTAGATGAATCAAGAAAACTGATTGGTATCAGTGAACAGACTAAAGGTAACTTATTCTATCTGAATGATACTAACACCACTTGCTTAATCACTAGAAATGAATACATATGGTTGTGGCACAAAAGATTGTGTCATGAATTTTGACAATAAGATAAAAATAAGCAGAAGAAGAAATGTAAGAGGCTTACCGACGATGACAAAGCCAGACAACATCATGTGCAAAAATTGTCAAAAAGGTAAAATGACAAAGTCTAGTTTGAAAAGTAGAACCCATACATTTGATGATATTATAGAATTAGTCCATACTGATTTATGTGTCTAGACCTATGAGGACAAAGAGCTATTATGGAGATAGATATTTTATTCTCTTTGTTGATGATTACTCTAGAATGATGACAGTTATGTTTCTAAAAGATACATCTAAAGCATTCAAGATGTTTAAATGGTATAAGGCTATGGTAGAAAAAAAAAAGTGGTAAGGATTTAAAATGTTTGAGATTAGATAGAGGAGGAGAATTTATATCAGATGAATTCACTAATTTCTTTAATGAGCATGGTATAAAAAGATAGGTTTCTACACCAAGGACACCACAACAAAATGGGATTGCTGAGAGAAGGAACATATCAATAGTTGATTGTGCAAGAACACTGATGATAGAGAAAGCCATTAGCCAAATATTCTAGAAGGAATCTATCAGCACTGCTATTTATACACTTAACAGAGTACAATTGAAGGACATAATGAAGACACCTTATGAGCTATGGTATGGTAAAACACCCAATGTAAGTTACTTCAAGATCTTTTCTAGTCAATGTTATGTCTTAAAGTATGATAGAAATGGAAAGCTTGATGCCAAAAGTGATGAAGGTATTTTTCTAGGGTATTATACCAAAAGCAAAGCTTTTAAATGTCTTATCAAGGCCTCTAACAAAATAGTTGAAAGTGAAAATGTAAAGATTGACAAATTTGCAGAAAAGAATGAGCTGGAAAGCACAAAAGAACCAGAGGACTACAACAAGTTTGTATATTGTGAAGAAGTCAACACTCTTCCTGAGCAACAATACTTAATGCCAAAACAACAAAATGTTGCAACCAACAGTCAAACTGCAAATACCGACAGTCAAGATATTGATCAAGAAAATGTGTAAGGTAATGAACAACAAAATAAAGACCAAAATAATGATCAAGCTGATAGACAAAGAACTATACTTTTACTTTCAAGATATGTAAGAAGGAACCATCCAGAGATCCAGATCATAGGAGATGAGAAGGCTGGTACAAGAACAAGAAGTAAGTGTTTAAACTCAAATTACTTAATTTGTGAGTTTGAGCCAAAATTTGTCAATGTTGCACTAGATAATGAAGAATGGATAAGTGCTATGAATGATGAGATTGAGAAGATTGAGAAGAAAAAAACATGGTCACTAGTGCCAAGATTAGATGACAAAAGTGTCATCGGTACAAAATGGATATTCAGGAATAACTTGAACAAGAATGGATAAGTCACAAGGAACAAAGAAAGACTAGTATGCAAGGGGTATGCACAAGAGGAAGGTATAGACAATGGAGAAACCTTTGCACCCATTTCTAGGCTAGAAGGAGTAAGAATACTACTTGTTTATGCTGCATACAAGGGATTCAAAGTATATCAAATGGATGTCAAGTCAGCATTCCTAAATGGAATACTTGAAGAAGAGGTATACATTGAGCAACCAGAAGGGTTTGTAGATCCAGACAAGAGGAACATGGTATGTAGACTTCACAAAGCCTTGTATGTAGACTTTGATTGCCAAAATATTTGTTGATGACATCATATTTGGAGGCAATGACATACTATGTAGGTCATTTTCTTATGAGATGAGAAAATAATTTGAGATTTCTGTTTGGAGAGATCAAGTTCTTTCTTGGTCTATAGATCATTCAACAAAGTGAATGTATTTTCATTACACAGTCCAGATACATCAAAGAGGTCCTAAAAATATTTAAGATGGAAGATTCCAAACCAGTTGGAACACCGATGGCTACTGGAAGTAAGTTCAGAAAGGAGGATAAGAAAACATAGGTAAATTAGACTTTGTATAGATTAATGATTGGAAAACTCATGTATGTTGTACACACCAGACCAGATATTGCACATGCAGTAGAAATTGTTGCTATATTTTCTACTAACCCCAGGGAGTCACATATGATTGCTGTGAAAAGAATTCTAAGATATTTTAAGAATACTGAGGAATTGGAATTATGGTATAGAAGAGAAGGCAAATTTGAACTTAAGGTGTTTAACGACGCTGATTGGGCTGAAAATCTTGATGACCGTAAGAGCACAACTAGAGGAGCATTCTTTATGGGTGACAGACTTGTCACATGGATTAGAAAGAAGCAAGGATGCATCTCACAGTCTACTATAGAAGAAGAATATGTTGCCACTACTGTAAACTACTCAAATATTACATGGATCAAATAGTTGCTAGAAGGTATGCATATGAAGATCTCAAAACCATTGATTATCTATTGGGATAACATTAGTGGAATAAACATTTCCAAGAATCTAGTCATTCATTCAAAGACTAAAAACATTGCAATCAAGTATCATTATTTAAGAGAACAAGTTCAAGAAATGAGGTGATACTTGAGTATGTGCAATCTAAAGAACAATTGGTCGATATCTTCACCAAGCCACTGCCCAAGGATACATTTGAGTACCTAAGAAAGAGACTAGGGTTCAAACACTTGTCTAATAGTCAGTTAAATACTAAAAGCTACATCAACCTATATATTATCAGAATATCATTCATGTTGATGCAAGCAACACGATGAACTTCAAAGCTATATCTATATATAGAAATGTATATATCACAATCGTGCACCAGATCATATTGATGTATTGCTGATGGATAAGATAAATTCAAGGAATATATTATGGATCAAGAGAAAAGATTACTTGACATTAATGTCAGATATCTATGAGATATTTTTTTGGCATTGTTGTCAAAGGGAGAGGAATTTTCAATATTATCACAGTCTTCAGAAAAAGAAGAAAGATTATCCATTATCAGATTACTCCAACAAGGAGAGATCATATCCATAGGGAGAGAGGCTGAAAATAGACAAAGACACCAGAGAACAAGAATAGTCAAAAGAGAGAGAAACACAGAAAGTTGCAAGAATAAAATCTAAGCTAACACAGAGCTTACCAGCGGTCAAACATTTTTATAGGTTATCAAAACAAATTGTTTAGTAATCTAATGAATCTCAAATATTATATTTCATATTGTATTAAAAATAGTATAGTATGATAATATAGTATGTTTCCATCAATGCCAAATGGAGAGATTGATGAGATGTAACTGATTGAATCTTTGATAATGTTAAGTTGAAGATAATGCAAGGCATTAAATAAGTTAATGGTTTGTATTTTCATTGATGTCAACTTGATCTAATCTATAAATTCATGTACATAATGCCAAAGACTTTAGAGTATCAATGGAACAAAGGTTATACTTTCAACAATGCATAAAATTCTAGTATTCACTAAGTGATAGACAACATCGATGTATTTCACACCATCGATAAAGCCAAAAAAAAAGAGAAAAAGTCACAGTGATACCCGACAAGCAGAAGAGAGTATTTCCCAATGAAGAAGAATCACAGGATGCCCAACGAGCTGAAAATAGAGTTACCCGACGAGTAAAATCCATTGATGCCTGACGGATGGAGATCCTGAAGCTGACTAGAGTCACACCGATGGAACTAGTAGTTGTCACATATGACTAATTGCAGAGTTGACCGATAGAACAGAGAGTTCAGAAAAGGAAAAAATATCTAGTTGGCAAGAGCTAAAGATAGACTTAACTGGTTTTTTTCATTGTTTTATTTGACTAGAGTTAAGTGATTGATTTAAAGAAGATTTGTACAGTTGACAAGAAGATAACTACGAGATAAATTAGGAGTTATGCTTTAAATGAGATTGGCTAGATTGTTTTTCACACCAAGAATCAAGAATCAAGAATTAAGGAATATCATGTCTATATAAGAGACAAGCATTATTCATTCAAAACATAGAGAAGGGGAGTGAATAGAAAGAGGATGTTGAAGAGAAACTCATGAAGTAAAACTTCATACAGTCCTAATCAATCAAGCTGAAGGAGAGCCAAAGAATTCTGCTGACACCAATGAATAGTGATGCACAGCATCATAGAGCAGAAAGTGTGGAGAAAAAGGAATTGAATTGATACATTGATCAAAGAGGTATTGTACTTAAATAGATCTAAAAATCTGCAATTCAAGTTGCATTAGAAATAGGTCATTGTGTTTTAGTTTAACCATTGAAGCATCAATTCTCTTAATAGTGCATGACTTAACAAACTTCTATATATTGAGGTACATCCCAAGGAATGCCAAAAAGGTTGATTCATGAAAGTAGCACTAGATTTGCCTAAAGCCCCTTGATAGTCTTAGAAGGAGGCTAATTCAAGGATGGTAGAAAACTGAGTTTCCTGATACTAAGTGACAACCTCTATGTATAAAATCCTCTAACAAGGTCACACCTAATAGTGCGTTTGTAACCTTTAACAGGGTTGGCTCCTATTAGGGCTCACTTTAGAAGAGTGAAAATTTGGGGTACCGGTCCCAGTGATCTTTCCCTTAAAAGGGTTTCCACATTATAATCCATGTGTTATGTGTGTATGGTTTATTACTTTACTATTTTACATTTCACATAAGCATTTCTGGATTGATTGGTATACTCTGCATATTTACTGAGTATCTCTAAATAAGTTTTACTACTTATCGGTTATCAAGGAGAATAAGGTCAGAAAAGGAAAACTGAGAGATAGTTAATTATTATAAGCATTTCATGGCATGCATCTTGTAGGGACTTAATAATCAAAAATTTATTTGATTGGTGGTTAGTGATTAAAGGATAATTTTTTGAGTCCACTGATTCACCCGCCCTCTCAGTTATTACTAACATAGAAGTTAAAATTAATTTCTCTCTCTAGCATCCTCTGAACTATCAGTTTTTATTGCAGTTCAATTTATTGTCTAATGTGTCTAATGATATTAGTTTTCCTGCATATAGAGAACATATAATAATTAAAACCATGCATTTATATGGCATCCTTTTGAGGATCATTAACCACCTGAAACAAGTCTTTTTAGTTTCCAAAATGTTAGTTCATAATATTATAATTTTAGTTTTTGAAAGTGTTTTTGTAATATCATATTCTCAACATTAATATTCTAAGATCTATTAGTATGCTCAAATATAATAAAGTTGTTAGAAAGAGTTTTGTATGTCTTCTGCTTTAGTTTTGCACAAAAGGGATCCATCAATCTAATTTAAAGTCCTTGAAATGTTTCTATTCCCCAACATAGGTGATAGGAAAGTTAAAAACCATACAAGCTTATTATAAGTCCTCCAATTCGATTGAGGCATATGGTACCTCATGCAAAGAGTAGCCCAATCAAGTTGTTGACCATTACATAAGATATATTTAAAGCATTTCATGTCAAGTCAGGGCCACTTTTTGGTAGAGAAGCCTTATATAGTGCAATTTTCTTTCCCTTATGTTCCAAGTTCCACTAGAGAGACTTTGGTCCATAAAAATTTCTCTTATCTATTAGAAAGAAAAATTTAGTAACTTATCTCAACTAAGGCCCATGCCTTAGAGTCTAGAATACATTGGGTCATATGCAGATAACTAACTGCCTACAAGTAAGGTCACTGAGAGACATGTTATTCCATTGTTTGGCACCTTTTGGGACTGCCAAAGAGATTATTCTTGATTGAACCCTGCCATGGTTCAATCCCTTCAATAGCCCTGAAAAATCCACTTGACAACAACAACTATCCCTTGCTTCCTCAAGTCCTTTAACCCTAGATCACCAAGACTATTTTCCACATAGCACTAGTCCTATTTGACCGAGTGATTCCTCTTCTTATCCTTACCATCTAATGACATGAATGCTCTATTTTTTTTCCAAATGTCATTGCTTTGATAATTAAATACACACGAATAACTTCCAAGATGGAAAGTCAACAACCACGATTGGAGGGAAAACAATTAGGATTTAGCTATCAATAATTATAGATTTTATAACTCAGAATAGATGAAAATACAATGCTCAAGAACCCCATTTTTTTTCCAAAAATGTTGGAATTTCTTGGCCAATGATATGTGGTTTTTGTGGAGGACTTTAGGGAAAAGTAAAAGTTTGTTACAGATATCAATAAGACCATATTTCTCTCATTTTATTGAAGGAACAAATTTCATTCTTTGTAGATTAAAGTTCAACCGATATGAAGGAAATGAAAAAGACAGGAAAGACTATTGTGACAAACGACCTTGATGCCGGAGAAGAAAAAGATTAATCAAAGGTTATGATTGCGTTTGAGAACTCATTTTTGGCAAATGACAAACTATGAAAAATTGATTAGTAATTTTGGAAGGATAAATTAGTGGGGCAGGAAATGAGAGAAATCAATGGGAATGCCATATGAGAAATTAGGGTAATTATGACACAAGATGGAAAAGTGGGATGGAGAGAAATTAGGGGGTTGTCATAAGTTAATAAATGAGAGGATTTTTATAATTAAATTTAAGGAAATTAGCCAATTAATTAAAATAAGTTAGTTAGTTATGGGAAAGAGGATAAAGAGGTTCAATAAATATAATTTATTTACTAAGACATGAGATCTTAGGACAAATGGATAAATTAATGTTTGGTTTCCCCTAAAGAGATTAATCAATCTACATGATCGTTTAATGAGGCAAGTGGTTAAGGTAAAATTGATAGGACATGATGCAATTAGAAGATGAATATTAGTGATTAATTAAATATTTCTCATTATTTAATTAATTAAGGAATGACACAATGGTGACAAATAATGAAAACCAAATGTGTGACATAAAGGAATAGTTACAACAGTGGCACAACGATTTTACAAGGTAACGCTAAGATGTTAAAAATGTGGCATCGCAAGTGTTGCCTATTTTTTAGCATCTATAGAAACAATATTGGAAGAAGGATAAAGAAAAAATCACAAGAAA
>MU223363.1:83102-136267 GCA_018584345.1 Thuja plicata | reverse complement strand
GGAGGAATCCCTTCTCCTAGTGGACTAGAATACCCAACACCTTTTTCTATGTAGTTTGAGTCCAATTTATAAATTATAACAGTCAACTTTGCTAGTAGCAAGAAATTTCTCCCCAATTTTAGCATTCTGCAAAAATTGAGTTTGAAAATATGTAAGTTGCATATATACATCTCCCTCTCTTGACCATTTCAAACTTATATAATCTACCAATCAATTCCAAGCATTCCAATTGACCATTCAATCAAAATATATTTCCAATCAAGGTGCGATGACATCATTCAAGAACATCAATAATTATTTGAGAATTAAAACTAGGGGTTCCATTTCTAAGGTAACATTTGTCAATTCAGGCATTTCAAAATTAAGGTTTTAGCCTCCTCTATTTATGAAGATAGGATTAGTAATAGGGTGCCAGGCATTACTTAAATCCATTGGATCTAAACCCATCTTTTCCTTCCTTGCAGTTTCTAGATCATACAACAGCATACTCATTTTTTTTGCAAATATACACATTAAGGATCATGTCAGATAATACAAGGGAATTTGATCAAAATAGGGACACAATCGATAGATTCTTTTCTAACTTTCAAAGAGAAGGTGATGAGAAATGTTATTGTCCATGCAAGAGTTGTAATGGCTTAAAGACAAGAAGAATCAAAATAAAAAAAGCAAAGAGACATTGTATGGAGAATGGTCACATTGAAGGGGGGTTTGATTATAATCATCCATTGGTAATTGTTGTTTGTTATATTGTTTTCACAATTAATATACGTCATATGAACCATGGAAGGAGGTTTGATTATCACATTGAAGGGGGGTTTGATTATCATCATTTTTATATAGGTCGATCTCCCCAGTGTAGAATGTGATATGGACCACCACATCTCAGAGGAACATGGGGGTGTGAATATAGAGGAACATGGAGATGTGAGTATTTAAGCTAGAGATCATAATCCCATGGAAGATGACGATCATGAACCAGAAAAAACATTTGAAGATCATGGTATGAATGCATTGATCATTAACACATTTGGTACTAGTGATATTGGTGCTGCTGATGATGACGATAATTATGATGAGGATGACATTGACATATTCCTCTCCATTTTTGGTATAATTCTTGCTACATTGGAATTGGTTAGTTGTCAAGATGTTTCATAATAGTGGTTTAGGCCACTATGATGTTCTCTCAAACCACATATGCATGTATTCTTGTGAATTTGGATTTGTCTATGTCTCTCTTGACCAAGGTTTTTTTTTAAGCTGTTGATAGCTCTTGGAGATACACTTTGGATTATGAAGGAATTCACTTATGATATTTTTCTACTATTAATCTAGCATTTTATTTCCCTCACTCAAATGTCTCATATTTGCCCTCATAATTGAAGAATGCATTGCATGAACACCTCACTATGGAGGTGGCTAAGGATGTTTATAATCCAAAGGATTTTTCTCCTCTACTTCTGTTGAGGTGATAATGCATGATGATTCTATATCACCTATGATCATTCCTTTTCTTTCTTCTCCACCTCTATTCTTATGGGATACAATGGTGTGCTTCCTTTAGTTTGTGTGGAGACATCTCATCGATCTACTTCCCCAATTAGGCATTTCTCTCATGTGTCATTCCCTTTTGCGGTCCCAATGAGAGTTTCTTCTCCTTCTCCTCCTATCTCTGTAGATAAATAATGAGTTCTCAAGAACTATAGTACAATAAAAGAAGGGAAGTCTTCCAAAATATGTTTCATAATCTTATGATCAGATCAAGAGTGTGGGTCTTAGTAATTCTTCTTATAGAATTATTTAATGTTTATAATTATTTTTTATTGACAACTTGAGACACATGAAAACTATCTTATAATTTCCTTACAAATCTCTAGATGAATTTTTTCTTTTGGGACAGGATTGCATTAAGCATCTAGGAACAAGACTATCTCCTTTTTTACTTTTTAAATTTTTTCTTCCAATTAATGAAATTGACTCCCTTTACAGAATCAGTTGCGCTTAACATTATTGCTATTTTAATATGTTGGATGGGGTGATGGTCTAGATGTGTTCAGTGCTTTGATGAATGAAATTTATTGCCACCTTATGGAAAAACTCCTCCCTATGCTGCTATGTATCCATGTGGAGGAATTTATGGCCATCCATCACTACCTTCTGAAAGTTCTAATACCTTTAGTTTTATCATTCTTGTCTTTTAAAATATTTAATACTTAGAATTTGAAAGTATGCATCTATCTATGTGATTTTTCTTTTCAGGCAAGTCAATATTGAAGGAGATGGTCACTCCATTTTGTTACCTAGAGTTTAGCATGTATTTTGGCTATTTTTATTGTGGACATATGGCATATTTTACTATCCTAATTTTCTAACATTGTGGTCTTGATTGCAACTTTAGGGTGCACACACATTCACTCATTATGGAATCCCATCAAATGGTAATCCTACAGATGTCGTAATGGTAATTACTGAAATATTGCAGGTAGTAATTATATGGAAAATGATCATAAGAATTTTTAGCACTTAGTTGTTAATGTTTTAATCTTTTAATAAATGTATTGAATGGAAATTTGATAGCTACTTTCAGTGGAAAGACTTCAGTTGCACAAAACATAGATGTAGAGCCAAAGTCCTTGGGAGGTAAAGGACAAAAATCAATGAATAGGGTAAAAGGAAGTTTGGGAAAGCTCAAAATAGTTACAAGTAAAGGGGAGGGTGGAAAAGCATCACCTACTACTGTAAATGGTGCCTTCTTACAAAGGTGGATATTCAAGGCTGCTAAATTTGATAAACTTATTAAACTTTAATAATCAGTCGGAAGGTCTAGGATGCTGCTTCGATAATTCAGTTTCTATTCTAGGATAATTCTCATTTTCTTACCTTCTTATGTTTATAACTTATATTTTAGTGATCTAAATAGAAATATCAGTTTTAGTGGAGACAGTGGTAGTGAAGGTTCAAGTGAAGGTAGTGAGCAAGGCAATTCACTAAATGTATGACAATTTGTTCTGTATTTCTTGTACCAAAATGTATGGATGTTGATCTCATTATTTTCTCTCTTTTTTGGGTTACATTTGCAAATACCCTTGTGTTGTTATGTATTATTTTACAAAGATGTTGTATTCTTCTATGGATATGTCTCATGGGTTGGAAACTAGGAGGAAAATAATCTTTGAATCACTAACCATGAATGGTATGCTTATTTCTAATTTTTATTTAATTATTTCATTTTAGGCACTTGATGTCTTTTCACGAATCCTACTTGTACTTATTAGACAGTCACAGTCTTCTAGTTTTTGGATGAACTAATTTTGTAATACCAACTATTTTACATTTATTTGGCCAACCGCTAATGAAATTATCCCAATAAATCACATCAAATCATGGTTCCAAAATAAGTAAAACCACAATTACTGAAAACAAAATTACTAGTGGATACATTCATGAAACAAAGAAATCCAAACTCATCTATCTCTTGTGATTCCATGGTAAACAAGCAAGAAAACACGACTGAGAAGCATGGTCAGTTACAAAAGTACACTTTATAGATGCATGAGATTTCTCCTAGTAGCATATAGTTCTTAGAAAAGTATAGAATATTTAATACACTGAGATTTCAAGCAAAAGGGACCAACATTGCTATAGCTGTCAGTAACTGATATTCAATAATGAAACTTGTTGACAAAATAACCAGAGTGGGTGAGTATTTGCATAGATAATATTACACCACAAAATAACAAGAGTGGGTTGGTATTTGCATATGGTAATTAGCATTTTAATTACTTCAGTTAGAAAATAGAATAGACTATAGAGTATATAAACTAGAGCTCATAATTTTTTTCTTTTAATTTTTTGAAGTGGGTGTTTGTATGTGCATGAATAGGCACTAGTGGATCAGCCATGTGTAGGTTTGAATATGCTTGGTATAGTCTTGAATTCAAACTCGCTAAAGGAATAGTATGCGATCAAACTTCCATTCTTCTCTTTCTTAAGAGAATGGCCTGCTACTAAATAGATGATTAAGGATGATGTGGCAAAGAAAGAAATATATTTTTTTAGCTTATAATAGTGGGTGATTTATATATGTGTTTATAGAAGGCTTATAGTAATACGGGTCTACCTTATATTCCTTTTGGGACTAAATTCTTAAAAACTCTAAAGTGACACTAAAAAAATACATGCAATGTCAAACCGTCAGAAATTGTCGACGGCTTGACATCGCATGTATAGCCAATTCATCGCAGGTTTGTTGTAATTGTGACACCAACAAACTATAATGATGACATGCTGAAGTTCTTAGATGACGCAAAATGTGACACCTAGGTGTCATACTAGCGACAGATAAATGTAACGATAGCATGATAAACATCATAGACAGCTCGTATTGTGACACCTAGATGTTGCATATTTTGTGTTAACCATCACAAATTAAAATAGACGTATGAAAATTTTTCTATACATGTAATGTCTAGCCATTCAAAATTGTCGATGACTCTACGTCGCATTTATAGAAAATTTGTCGCATGTCTTCCGTAATTGTGACACCCACAAACTGTAACAATGACATGCTGATGTTTATAGACTGCGTAAACTACAAAGGTTAACACAAAAACTATGATGCCTATGTGTCATAATAGCGATAGCTAAAATATGTAATGACAACATGATAACCATCACAGCCAGCTAGTATTGTGATAGTTAGTACCGTTGCAATAATGATAGATAGTACAGTCGTTGTTGTTTCTGACACCAAAACCACAATAGTGGTCTCTAATGCTTGGCCGATGGGACAGTGTCATAAAAGTGATAGATAGTCATCAAAAAATGGTCTCAAATGTTGTAGTGGTTTATGGTGACTTGTCCTTTCTTATTCATCTTATTCCTGAATATCCATTTTGTACCAATGACATTCTTGTCATCTGGTCTTGGTACAAGTGTCCATGCCTTTTATTTCTCAATCTACTTAATTTATTCATTCATACCACTAATCTATTCTTCATTATCAAGTGCAACATTGACAGATTTTGGCTCAAAATCACAAATTAGACATCTTGTGTTTAGAGACTTACTTCTAGTTCTCATACCAGCCTTCTTGTCTCCAATGATCTGGTTCTGTGGATGGTTCCTTCTGACATATATGGAAGGTATAGGTTCAATTCTTTGTCTATCATCTTGATCATCATTCTATCCTTCATTCTGATCTCCATCACTTGCTACATCATCTTGAGAAATATCCCAATTTTTGGTATTTGTAGCTTGATGCTTGGGTGAAATGTTCTTTTGCTCAAGAGGTATACATTGTTGGTCAGGTAGAGTGTTAGGTTATTCATTTTAAACTAACTTGTTGTAGTTCTCTGGTTCTTTTTTGCTTTCCTTTTCATTCTTCTCTACAAATTCATCTATCTTTACATTTTCACTTTCAACAATTTTGTTAGAGGCTTTATTGAGACATTTATAAGCCTTTCTCTTGGTGGAATACCCTAGAAAGATACCTTCATCACTTTTGCAGTCAATTTTTTCCATTTCTATCATCTTTTAAGATATAACATTGACTACCAAAGATATTGAAGTAACTTACATTGGGTGTGTGACCATACCATAGCTCATAGGGTGTTTTCTTGGTGTCTTTCTTCACTTGTACTATGTTCAATGTGTAAATAGCTATACCGATAGCATCCCTCTAGAAGATTTGGGTGACGTCTTTCTCTATCATCAATGTCCTTGCACAATCAACAATGGATCTATTCCTTCTTTCAACAATTCCATTTTGTTTGGGTCTTCTTGGTGTAGAGACCTATCTTTTGATACCATTCTCATTGCAAAAGTTAGTGAATTCAACTGAAATAAATTCCCCTCCTCTATCTGATCTTAAGAATTTTAATTCCTTACCACTTTTTTTTTCTACCATTACTTTTTACCATTTAAACATCTTTAATTCTTTTGATTTATCTTTTACAAATATAACTATCATCATTCTAGAGTAATCATCAACAAAGAGAATAAAATATCTATCACCATAATAAGTCTTTTTCCTCATGGGTCTACATAGATTAGTATGGAATAATTCTAGAATGACATCAGATTTATTGGTTTTACTTTTTAAACTAGACTATGTCATCTTACCTTTTGACAATTTTTGCACATGATATTGTCGGGCTTAGTCATAGTCGGTAAGCCTCTAAATTTTCTCTTTTTGCTTATCTTTATCATGTTGTCAATGTTCACATGACACAACATTTTGTGCCACAACCATATGTCTTCATTTCTAGCCATCAAACAAGTGGTATCAGTATAATTAAGATAGAATAAGTTACATTTTGTCTACTCACCGATACGAATGAGCCTTTCTGATTCATTGAATATCTTTGCCTTATTATTTTCAAATGCTACTTTGTGACTTGAATTGTTTAGCTGAGAAACACTTAACAGATTATAATTTAGTCCTTTTACCCAATAAGAATTTTCACATTTTATCAGGTTATTCAACATTATGGTTCCTCTACCTTCAACTGGACAAGATGTGTCATTACCCATTCTTACTAAACCACCATTATAGTATTCAAAAGTCTCAAACTTTTTTTTGTCACCGATCATATGATGAGTGCAGCCACTATCTATGATCCAAATATCATTCTTGCTAACTTTAGATATGAGTACAATGTCTACATACCTTTCTTCATCTTCATCTGAATCATTATTTACTGCCACAAACACCATCTCGATGTCTTCATTAGATTCGATGTTAGTATCTTCATCTTTGCATTTAGCTA
This sequence comes from Thuja plicata, assembly GCA_018584345.1. Classification (NCBI taxonomy): domain Eukaryota; kingdom Viridiplantae; phylum Streptophyta; class Pinopsida; order Cupressales; family Cupressaceae; genus Thuja; species Thuja plicata. Next base: position 129,494 of record MU223363.1, on the reverse strand, counting down.
CATAACTAGACTTCTTTCCTTTGTCCTTGTAGTCTTGGGTATCTCTTCTTTCTAATTGTTGATTGCTTCTGTAATCACCTAGGTCAAAATTCTTTTCAAATGACCTATCATTACCTATGTCATCTCTTCTTCTGTTAGGACATCTTGCAGCAAAGTGTCCAATCTCTTTACAATTAAAACATACAAGTGGTAACTTACCTTTGTATTTACATTTGCCTCTTCGCATTCTTCTTGGCATAAGTGCTTCAATTTCATCAAGATCTTCTTCTTCACTTTCACTATCACTATCTTTTCTCATAGTATGTTTATGACTTGATTGACTTATTCTCAAAGAATATTTGAATGCAAAATCTATGTTTGGTAAGACACTATTATCAAAGTTATTCATCTCAAATGAAATCAGTCTTCCAATCAAACTATCTAGAGTAACATTTTTATTTGCTACTGCTCTCATTTCTTATATGAAAAATACTCTAATAGCATAAGTAGGCAGTAAGGTTCTTAAAATTTTACTTACCACTGTATCTTCATCTAGTACACCTCCAACTCCTCAGATAGCATTTGCTACCTCTTTGATTCTTGTGTTATATTGTGTGATGTTTTCACCTTCTTTAATTATGAGATCATCAAACTTTCCTCTAAGGATTTATGCCTTGGCTCTCAGAACATTTTTATCACCACCATGTACAAGCTTCAATTTATCCCACATCTTCTTTGAAGTTGTGCATGTTTTGACATCTTCAAATTCAGCATCGGAGAGTGAGGAAGCAAGCTCTATCATCATCCAGTTGTGCTCATGCTTCTCTCTAATTTGTTAAACTATGGGTGCTCCTGTGGGAAACACATATTTAGTATCTAAGTATTGAGTAACATCATTTCCAATACCTGATAAGTGGAGTCTTATCCTTCTTTACCATGAAGCAAATTTGTCTTTTTTCAACTTGGGCACATCTTGTCTCTTCATCTTGTGATCTTCAGCTTAGGTCTTGAAACCTTCCTTCTAAGAACACAAACTTTGATACCAATTGTTAGTAATAACTAAGAGGGGGGGGGGGGGGGGGGAATCAGTNGGGGGGTGAATCAGTGGTCTCAAAAATTAATCCTTAAATCAACCCTTATAACTTAGAACCACAAATTATGCCTCTAGTTATCTTTAGTCCTGTAAGATGAATGCCTTCAAATACTTATATCAAATTAGTACTTGTCGGAATGCTTTGTAAAAAAATTTTGGTATGTTTACCGATAAGCATTCTTTCTATTTACCGAAAAATAGTAAATAACTAGTGTATACTGATCAATCAAGATTTACTTATGTCAAATGAAAAACAGTAAAGTAATGGCTCATTAACACATGACACAACAATTTTTAACATGGAAACCCTATTAAGGATAAAAGCATTGGGACTGACACCCCAAATTTTCACTCTTTTGAAATGAGCTCGATGAAGTGCCAACCCTGTTAAAGGTTACAAACAAACTGTTAGGTGTGACCTTGTTAGAGGATTTAAAATAATAGTTTATCACTGAGTATTTAGCATCTAATGCTACCATCCTTGATCAAACACTCACTTGTCCTGTCAATAGGTATCACGCATATCCAATGCTATTTTGTATGATCAAACTTTTTGATACTCCTTGGGATGTATCTCAATTAGAAAAGACTTTTAAGTCCTGCTCAGTTAAGAGATTTTATGCTTCAATGGTTAAACTAAAATAATAAATTGATTTTTTCAGATATACAACTAGAATTGTAGATTTTTAGATCTATTGTAAGCACATTACCTTTCTTATCAATGTAATTAATTCAATACCTTTTCTTGACACTGTTCTTCCCTTTGATGTTGTATCACTGTTCATCAGTGTTTGTAGAATTTAGCTCTTTCCTCAACTTGTTTGATTAGGTCTGAATGAAGACTTTCTTCTCCTTTAGAATCTCTTCATCATCTATTCTCTTGTCACTCCACTTATTCATATTGAATAAGCTTCTCTCTTAAATAGATATGATTTCATTGTTTCTTGGCTTTCTTGATCTTGGCGTGATCCACAATTCTCACCACTTAGATTTAAAGAAAAACTCTAGTTTTATCTCATAAAGATCTTCTTTCCAACTAGACAAAGCAAATTTAAATCCTTTACTTATCTCTGGTTTTATCTTGTCAATTAAAACAATGATAAGTACCACTTAAGTCTGTATTTAGCTCTTGACAGTTAAGAATTTTGTCATTTCTGAACTCTTTGTTCTGTCAGTCAATACTTCAGTTACTCATCAGTGACAACTGACTGTTCTATTGGTGTGACTTCAGTTGACTTTAGGATCTCCATCTGTCAAGAAACACTGTAATTCTAGCCATCAGGTTACACTATGCTTTTCTCGTTGAGTAACACTGTCAATTTTCTCTTTTGGTTTACTTTGTCCATCGATGTGCCCTCCGTCGGTGTATAGAGTCACTTTGTGAATACTTGAATTTTATGCATTACTGATAGTGTATCCTTAGATTCATTAGTTCTTTGAATTCATTAGCAATATGTCCATGACCATATAGATTATATCAAGTTGACATCAATGACAATACAATACATTAACTAATTTAATGTCTTGCAAGATCATCTACTTAACATCTTCAACAATCAATCAGTTAGAGTTCATCACTTATCATCATACTTTGGTCATGGTGTTGGAAATGTTTCTATCCAAAAATGAGAAGCTGCTTTGTCACAAGTAGATTTTGAAGTTCACAACCTGAAACTAAATGGCATATTGAAGAAGTAGGTGAACCTGATATCCCTGATCACGATGAACTTGAAGAAGATTTTAGTTGAATACCCAAAATATCAATAATGATATAATCAACTTGGATGAGACTTAGAATGTAAGAGATGATGATGGTGTAGTGAAAAATAAAAGAAAAAATAATTCAAAGAAGGATAGGGAATCAAAAAATGATCGTAAGTGGGATTTGTCAAGTAATTTTCAAATAGAATGGGTGTCAAAGGATCCATTCATTGAACCAGTGGACAATCCAATTGAACATTAGCCTCTATAGAATGTAGATTTAAGATTTACACCAAGGTAAATAAAAAGGAAAAGAGGTTACAATTAAAAATTGATGCCATAGAGAAGCATATGGGTAAAGTTTGCAAAAATAATTTAAGCATAGATGGAGTTGAAAATTCAGTGATAAGATGGAAAACAAAGGATGAATCTCTGCATGTTAGGAATGCAGAATTATATGAATTTTAGTAGAATATACAGACAAAGCCTGCTCAAGTTAAAGGGTATATTGAATTTATTTTTGGAAAAGGATTGGAAATATAAATAATGGGAAAAGTTGTTCAGTTAAGTGTTGTCTTTAATATTTTAAGAAGAGGGTGTCCTATGATAGACTACCTATCATTGATTTCTTTATTACACTTTGAAAATGTTTGTAACTATCCTAACAGTCACTGGTCAGTAAATAGTGGATAGGATTGGGCAAGTTGTCTTGCCAATATTGAAAAAGAGGATCTAAAGGAAAAAATTAAAGAGTCAAATTTTATTGCATTGTCTTTAGATAGGTTACAATAGTAGATAATACTTTGTGGGTATGCATGCATGTTTATACTATACATAGTTTTGTCCGCCAACCTCATCTACTAGCTATTGCCAAAATGAAGGATAATGCAACATCTGAAAATTTATTCAAACTAGTAAAGAGTTCTCTAATTGAATATGGAGGTATAAATGACATGATGATAGCGAATAAGTTGGTGTGTGTTGGAGTGGATGGAGCTTTATTAATGCAAGGCCACAGAGGTGGTGTTTTCACAAGGATACAATATTCTTGTGTGTCCTACATTAATCCCATTTACTACATGGCCCACAAAATGAATCTAGCTTTTGGAGTTGTTAGCAAGCATGATCCAGTATTAAAAATTGAAGTTTTAATCAAAGAGGTCTATCAATACCTCTGTTAAATTCCTAACTGATTGAGGGAATTTCAACACTTTAATGTAGGACTAACCGATGGGAACAATATTTTGAAGGATAATGATACTTTATGGATCTCTTTGGATGGACCAGCACATCGAGTGTTTTCAGAATATCAATCGTTCCTTAATCTAATGAACTCAAGTCATGAAGAAGCAAGGCTACCCAAATTTTTTGAGCTTCTACAAAGGTTAACTAATTTAGAGACACTCTTAATGTTAGCAGGTCTTCTCCCCCTACTGGAGGAAATGAGAAATTTAATGAAAATGGCCCAATAAAAAGTAATTTATATTGTAGAATATGCTGCGCTTCATCAATTGACATGCATGAGGTTGGATAATCTCTATCGATCATGTGATGATGTAAAATTTTCCAGCTGCCTTAAAATAACACATTTGAACAATCCTGACAACTTTTTAAAGATTTGTGTAAATGGGGAGCTATGTGTAGAAGTATGTGGAGATGTGATACCTATGTACTACTATGTAAGGGCTGAGTTCGAGGAACTAGGAAGGAAGAATAGGAAGCGAATATCAAGTGTTAAAAGGGAAGAATTTAGCAATATCATTGAGTCTGTACCTACTTCTATGAAGCACATTATCTATGATCTTTCCTTAGATATTAAAAAAAGATTCCCTCAAGTCAAACTACTTGAATCCATGTCTATTGTGTTTCCTTAATATTAGAGTATCAACAATTTGAAGGATTATCAAACTAAGATACTAACTTTGATAGATCATTTTTGTAAAACCCAAGAATTTAATGGAGTAACTCTAAATGTAATTTTAGATGAATCTCGTTGGAGAGAAAAATTGGGTCATTTTTTAGAGATAATTAGGGAAAACTATAATATTATGCATGACCCGCATGAAGATGGATTGACAACAAGGGTTTGAAAATATCTAGCTAAGAGTGAAATGTTTATTGATTCAATATCAAAAAGTTTCAATCTTGTTGATTTATGTCTGACCATGATATTGGGGTTGGTGGAGGATGAGATATTTTTTAGTGCTTTGGTGTTCCTAAAGTCAAAGCTAAGAAAAAAACTAGACAAGAATTTGTAAAATTGATTGAGGTTCTATACATCAAGGTATGAAGTCCATACTTTTCCTTACGATAGGGCATTGAAATTACCAAAGAAGAAATGTTAGAGAAGAGGGCTAGGAAACATTTAAAACCAAACTATGAGTGCCAGAGACAATCACATGACTGTCATTGACTCATGTACTAGTACTTGTAATGGTAGTGTTGAAGTTGAGTTAAGCGGAGGTATGAAGAGTGAAGAAAACATATCAAAGAACCAAGGAAGATATTAAGTTGATGGTGATGAATCTGAGGATCCTGATAATGATATGATGTGGAAACTTGAACCTTTGTAGAAGTAGCAGGTCCTAGGTATTTATTAAACTTTTGTATGTATTCTATTGTCATTTTTTGTATCTCATCATCTATCATGCATAATATCATATTCCAATGTAAAAAAACATGAATGTGAATGTCATGAATTCTACAATTAATAATTGTTTTCATTTGCATTTATATCATCTTAAAATGGAAGCACTTCCATCTTGGTAGGTTTAGCACCCTCATTTAGTGCATTTACATGATAGATTTGCATTTAGGATGCATCTGCACTTGGAAATTCTTCATTTCTAGGTGAAATTAGGGTTAGGATCCTGGGGATTCTCCTTGATTTCCTTTTTCATGGCTCTATTATGTAGGTAGGACCTATGAGCTAGTCATATAATATTATAATATTCATATCTATATAACTTAATTGGCTTGGTATGCATTCTTTATAATATTTGTATGTATGCATTTATCTCTCATTTTAATTCATGCTAGGGTTTTAATCTAGATGATTAGATCTTGGCATTGCACATTCAAAGCTCTTGCTACGAGCAACACACAAATATTCTATTATATCCATCTATTTGTGGAGGTGGAAATCACCACGAAGGGGGTTTGAATAAGGAAAAACCCTATATAGCCACCCCAAAACACCATTTTCAGATATCTAGAGTCATTATTTTGGGATTTGCAAAGAATATTTGTATACCCTTTTCAGAAACATTCAAGATCCACGAACAAAATTACCGTTAGAGCAGTGCAGGTCAAGGTCAGCATAGAGGGGCACAATTGTGCCCCTGTATTTGGGTCAAGGTTGACCTAGCTCAGAAAAAGAAAAAAAAATTTAGATTTTCTCCGTCTTTGTGTTTCCATTCCAAATGTGGTTGCAGAGTTTCTAAAAGCTTGATAAAGACACTAGAAAAAAGGTATTTCAATATCTGCTATGTTATGAGGTATGTATTTCATTCTATCTAATTTCATTCTTCTATGAAAAATATTTCCAAATTTATATTCCTTATCATTAGAATTAAATGTATGTGGTTAATAGAGGCATAGGGTCTCTTTTATGTGCAAACCCCCATTATTCTAAACCCTATCCATATTTCTAACTATACATTTTGGTGAACCTGACTATGACAAATCTTTCTTTTTGGTGTTAGATTTGCATTTTATGTTAGATATTACATGAATACAAAAATATATTTATTTTATGCTCTTTCATTTATGTTTCAAAAATAAATAAATAAAAATCACAAAAATTTCATTAAAAATACAAAAAAAACATTTACATTTTTCATGCTTGTAGTGCTACTTTCTGTTCAACATGTATGATTTTTTTTTTGTTTTGAATTCTTTGATGAGGATTTTATTGCAAAATAGGATAGATCCCCTAATGAGGTACATGGACGTGAGGATGCAAATTGTTTGAATAAGATCTCCATTGATACTATTCCTATTTCATCCTCCTCTAAAACCTCTTCAATTGAACTTTACCATAGTGTGTGTGCACGGTTACCTTCATGTTCCACTATTTGAAAAATTGATGCACCTAGAATGTTATATCCTACACCTTTGTCGATGGTAAAAGGATTTCCTTGAATAATAATTAAGGGTTAACCTAGAGATCCTTTGGATTTCTTTGATAACACAGATTTTGTTTCACATGCTTATCGCACATGGAATAACCGTCAGCCTACTATTCTAGTTTATTTACCTCCTTCTCAACCTATGCTTCCTCAATCACCAATGTTTCCATCTTCCATTAAGGAGTATGACTTATTTGGACAATTACATGCTACGCCTGCTAAGATATCTTTATGGGAAATGCTTCAAACTTCTCTAACATATCATGAGGTATTGCAAAAGGATTCATTTACCCTTCATTCTTCACCTCCTAACCAAGATCTACATTATTTTGTTTTTGGAGTGCATGCATAGTATGCCTTTTATACATCCTATTGTCTTTACCGATGATGATTTACCTCCTGTTGAGGTGCATAATCAATATGGTGCTCTTATAGTTGTTGTTTCTATTAATCAGAGTATCATTCATATAACATTAATTGACAATGGATCTAGGCTTGATATTTGTAGCATGGATGTGCTTAAGGAAATTAAGGCTAATCTTACAACTATTCAACCTGATAATGTCTGTATTCATAGATTTGGTCATATTTCAAAGAGAACTTTGGGCATTATTATGCTACCTGTTAAGGTTGGTCATTTTATTATCAATACACCTATTCATGTTATTCCTATACCTCTCAATTATAACCTTATTTTAGGTAGACCTTGGTTACATACTCTGCATACAGTTCTTTCTACTCTTCATCATAAGGTTAGGTTCATTTATAAAAATTTAATGTATGCACTACATGCGGATGATGCGCCGAATCCTTGCTTAAATGTGGAATATGCTAGAGTTTCCAAACCTCTCCAACCAAGTAAAGAACTTGAAAGGCCACCTGAGATTTAAAAAACTGAAGCTCCATCTTCTTCTTTGACTGGGGATGATTGGGGAAAGTTGGACTTTAATCCATCTTTTATTAGAGAATATAAAGTTTCTGATTTAGATTTTCTAAAACAACAAAGTGGCATTGAAAAACAAGTTTTTACTCCTTCCCCACTTTCTGCAGAATAAAAATTAACTTTGTTTCTGCCTCAATTGAAGAAACAATTAAAACAATAAAACCTAAATGCTATGATAATCTGACATATGTGTCTCCTTTAACTCAATCTGATACGGCTGATAGATATGGTTCTGGTTATCATCTTCTCAAGAAATCAAGATTTAATAGGAAAGGATGTGGTAAATATGAACAAGGTATACAAGTACCTTTGGATGAAAAAATATATGATTATACATATGGATTGGGGTTCAATCATTACAAACAACCATCAGCTTTTCCTCTCAATGTTAATTATATCTCTGGTGGACATTTGAAGTTGGTTCACCCTCTCCTCCTTGAAATGGATCAAAATCCTATCTTAGATTTTTTTCCGCAAGGTGAAGCCTTAGTGGATCTTTTAGGAGCTTATGAAGATCTACCTATGTTTATTCATAAAAGAAGGAAGCCATATTGTCTAAATACATAAGCTTATTTTGGAGAACATGATGACCATGATATTTCTCCTTTATGAATGGATTCTCTGATACAAAGTAATTTTCTAATAATTGAGACTGTTTAGGTTCAAGTGGATGCAAAAGACTCTAAGAAGATGATAAAAATTGGGAATTGTTTGAATTAAAATAAACGTGATTAGTTCATTTCCCTTTTACTTGCATTTAAGGATATTTTTGCTTGGACATACTTGAATATGTCGGGTATAGATCCTAAGATTGTTACTCACAATATTGTTCTCAAACCAAATGCTAAACTTGTGAAGAAGAAAATATGAAAGATGAATCTAGGAATTGCCTTATTAGTTAAGGCTACAATTGAAAAATTATTGGATGTTGGATTCATCCACTCTATTGATTAATCAGATTGGATTTCAAACATTGTGGTCATTTCAAAAGGAGAAAATAAGATAAGAATGTGTACTGAATGCCGCAATTTAAAAAAGGCATCCTTAAAAGATGATTTCCCATTACCTAATATTGATATGATTATGGATTAAACAGTAGGTCATGCTCTATTCTCTTTCATGGATGGATTTTTGGGCTATAATCAAATCTTTATTCCTACTAAAGATCAACTTAATACCACATTTATAACACCTTGGGGAACATTTTGATGGGTCATGATACCTTTTGGATTAATAAATGGGGGATCAATTAATCAGCGAGCCATGACTTTGATTTTTCATGATTACATTCATAAGATTCTTGAGGATTATGTGGATGATATCTTGGCAATATCTATAAAAAGAGGAGGTCATGTTAGTATTTTATGATAAATATTTGAAAGGATTAAAAGTTACAATATGAGTTTGAATCCTAAGAAATGTGCCTTTGGAGTTGATTCCAGTAAATTATTGGGGTTTATAATCTATAAGCTAGGTGTAGAGGTAGATACTGAAAATATTGATGCTATTGTTAATATGGCTCCTCCTAAGAACATTTCTCAGTTACGAAGTTTACAAGGAAAAATTGAAGCTATTCGTCGCTTTATTTCAAACTTAATTGATAGAACTGTTCCTTTTAATTCCTTTCTTAGAAAGGATACCACTTTCTCTTCGAACGAGGAATGTAGTTCAATCCTTTAAGAAATTTAAGGACTATCTTGCCAATCCTCCTATTTTGCAACCTGCTTAATTTGATAAACCCTTTTATCTGTATACTTTATCCACTTTGAATGTGGCAAGTGCGTTGTTGCCTCAACATGATAGTGAAGGTAAGAAAAGACCTGTATACTAAATTAGTTTGACTTTACTTGATTATGAAACAAAATATACATATTTTTAAAAACAATGCTTAGCTTTAGTTTATGCTTGTCAAAAACTCAGGCATTATCTATTAAATGTTGAATTCAATGTGATTGTTAAATTTTATCCTTTGAAACATCTTTTTCTCAAAGACTGATATCACTTGCCATCTTGCAAAGTGGGTGATGTTACTTACATAATTTGATCTTCATTTCATTCCTCAAAATTCAATTAAAGGAAAAGCTTTAACAAATTATTTGGCTGAGTCTTCTTGTCCTCATTCGAATACATGCTTTACTTCAATAAAATTCCCTAATGAAAATATTCTATCTATTAAACATGATGATGTTTGGGAATTATATTTTGATGGATCTAGATGTAAGATAGGTTTTGGTTTTGGCATTAAATCTTCATCACTCCTACAAAAAAAATGATCCTCATCCCATATAAATTGAATTTTCCTTGTGCTAACAATATTGAGGAGTATGAAGCTCTTATAGCTGGCTTACGAGCAACTTAATCCCTTAACATTAAAAACTTGGAAATTTATGGAGATTCACAATTGATTGGGGAATATATTAAAGGAGGTTATCAAAATAACAATGATAAAATGACACAATATAGAGATTATCCTCTTGATGTTCGACAATTATCTTCTTATACAATTCAAACTTTACCTAAGAAAGATAATCTGGTGTGTGTATATTTGTACATTTGTTACTGCAACGCAACACTTCAATAAGTCATTCTGTTAGTGAAAAAGACAAGGGTTAATGAGCATATAAAACCCTAACATCAACCTATTTCTTTCTAACTAGGATGAGTGCAGCAAATAACATAAAATCCCTCAGATAATGCTAAATACCAGTGACATAAACAACCTAGCATGAAAGATTTAGTTTAAAAACAACTATTTAATTATTCAACATGTATATTACTCAAAATGGACATTGTAAACATGTGAGAAAGTGATTAATAGAGTGTGTGTGAAGCTAGGAAGGAATGGCTAGCATAACAATGCTTTGATATCCCTTCAAAATCTTGGCATAACAACACTACAATTCAAAATTTGAGGCTTTTTATGGGCTCTAAATCCCTTCAATTTATTGAGGAATGGGAGAGAGAGAGGGGAGACAAGGTTCATTAATGGAGCCCATAAGGTCATTAATGAGGTGTAAGAGCCATTAATGCCTTGGGCATTAATGAGGGATGTGAAAGAGGGAATATCCATTAACGGGTTATTAATGAATTTCATTTAAGAGGCATGGGGGAGCATAAGACTCAACTTGGCAAGTTTGTCCTTTAGGAAAGTCATGCTTGAGAAAGTTGAATTTCTCAAGTGGGTTAAGTTTGTTAATCATTCCTTAATGGAATGTGACAACATTAGGAGGAGGGTTAGAGTAGAATTAGAATTAGGATTAGATTAGCAAGGGTGGAATATGTTGGGATAGGTTAGAACCCAGGTAGAAGTGGTTGAGATAGGTTAGGTTGGGGTTTAAGGGAATATAAATGAAATGAATTAAACTTATTTAATTTGTTTAAAATATAGAAATTAATTATTTAAGCATTTTATTGCTTTTTAATAATTAAGAGGACTATAGCCATTTTAATTAAATTAAATAGGCTAGGGGAATAGGTTATTTTGCAAGTGGAAAATTGATTTAGGGGTTTATTTAATTCCTTTATAATCAAATACTATAGCCATGTTTGAATTTGTTTTTATTTAAGTGGTTTGAATTGATTTGAATTGTATGGCTATAATAGTTAATATAATTCAATGATAAAAATCACCTAGGACGTTAACTTTGATTTAACAATGAATTATGCCAAAGTAACATTGTCATGACATAATTGGGGGTATGATCACACTTAGGACAAATAGGGTCTATAGTCAGAACAGATCAAATTTAGGTGTTTACATTTTCCCCTCTTTGAATTGATGTGTGAGCAGTGCATTAATTCAAAGAAAGTTTTTGATTTTGACTTCAGAAAGATTGAGAATTTTGTTGTTGGTTGTTGAATGAAATGTTGATGAGATCAGTCTTGCACTTGATCGAACCAAACTGATAGAATTGATCTTGAACTTGGTTGTTGTTCAAACATCAATAAAATATTTTAATGATATCAATTATAAACTTGGTTGTCATCCAAAGATTGATAATATTGATTCTAAACTTGGTTGTCATCCGAAGAGCCAGTATGAAGCTACTAGGAGCTTAATAAGAATCTTTAAAAATGAGGAAACACAAGATATCCAGCTTATGAGAACCAAAGCTTTCTATCTGATAGTTTTGACTTAGTCAAGGAAACTGTCATGCCCCTAGTTTGTTTGATAACGAAGTCATTTTAATGTTGTTTCGAGAAAAAAATTAATTGATGATAGCGTGATCATGCCCCCTCACAAATGAAATCGAAGGAAAAGAAATAAAATCCCTTAGTTTGAAATAATGTATCACTTGCAGTGATTGGGTAGGGAAATGAAAGAATGGAGTAGAAGAAGTGAAGAAATGGGGGTGTGTTAAGAGTAAACACATGAGTTCCAAGTTAATCACACTGAAAAGGTGAGTTTTATTTTTTTCTTGATAAATCAAAGAATTCAGGAAGGATGGGTATGTAAATATCTTGGATTTTAGATAAATTAAAAATAGAAAGGAGTTTGAGCTCAAATCCTTATGTTTTTCTTTTAAAAATGCATCATGCAACCTCTAAATACAGCTATATGTAGACTCGTAGGACTATCACTGATATGAAAATGTATAGCTTTTTATCATCATTGGGTACTTTTCAGAATGGATACCACCTGATAGTACAACGATCACTAATACCCACTTATATTATGAAAGTATGAATACTATGTTTTATTGAAATGTCAGAAATAGACTTAGGCATCAAGGAATAGAAGCCAGGATAACAAAAATAGTCATCTTCCTTTTGATATACTAGATTCTAAGTAAGGGAAGATATTGAACCCATAATGACCTCAAAAATTCATATGCTTGTGTAAATTATGCCTCATATACCTTAGTGGGAATCTGGATTAGAAAACAGACAAGGAAATTGTTTCAACCTCACCATAGTTTACACATAACAAAGATCGAGATATATGGGGCTATCCACCCACAGTGGTAGCTCTTACCATAAACATCCAAGTTAGGTGAAATTTATAGGATCATTTGAAACAATCACCATACATAGAAAACAAAGAAAACATTATGCCCCCCATCCTTGTGACTCTTTGTATTTGCATAGACATCAATGAGTAAGTAAGAAGACATAATAAATCATCAATTGTGAATCAGGCAAATAAAATTTATAATTACATAGATACCCCTAGTTGAATAAATCATCAGGACATAAAAGAATCAAAATCAACCATTATCAAACAGTGTATTTAAGTAGTTCTTGTTCCTTCATCTATCAAACACAGTAAAGATTCATCAATCAAAAAATTGGAAGACAAACAATACAGTGTTTCCATGCCTGTGCATTGATAGGATAATCCGTTCATGTTGGTGATCCAATATAGCCTTGTAGGAACTCCATTAATGTAAAGGTCATGTCTGGATATGTGATGTTTTAAAAGACACCGTTGTTTTGGAAAGTTACATAGTTTCACATGTATCAAGAAATATCATGTTTGTGAGGCAAACCATCCTAGAGAAACCTAGCAACTGCAACCTACCATGCCAACAAAGATGCCCCCAGTGCAAAATGACCTATTCCTAAGATGTAAATGTAGAAAAATCCCAAGTGAGGATAAGAGAGCCATTTAGGAAATGAAGTCAGCGTATGAGCACAGGTGTAATTTATGAAGGCTCAATATCAGTAATGCATTGATAGATGGAGAGAAAAACACAAGTAATGCCTGATTGCCAGGTTTTCACCACTTGGCAAGATTATTTCTTTCTTTTTGCTACTAAGATGCCTATTTTACCAGGTTGTCATCAAGGAACATTTTCTCTTTTTCAATTTTTTTTCTATTTTTGTTTTTTTGAATATTTTTGTAGTATCAAGGCACCTGTTTGCCAAGTTTTTAGGAAGGATACCCTTCCTGTAAGAATTTTTCCATTGTTCTTACATTTATTCAGGATCAATTTTCCAAATTTTTTTGGTATTTTGTGACACCTTTTTGTTGTACAGGCTCTGCTAGTTGAACATCAAGCATAGAACCACTTTAAATGTAGAGTGTTGATAGGATCTGGAAGAATGTCTTCCTCAGGTGTAGCTAGTTGATAAGCTCTAATCCCAAAATTAGCAATGATGACATAAGGTCCCAGCTAGTTAGGTTCAAACTTTCCTTTCTGCTCTTTGTTAGGTTGGTTCTTAGGATTCTCTTTGAGGAGAGAGATCTCCTACTTCAAATTTGTGTGGTTTGACCTTCTTATTGTATCCTTTGGACATATGTGCTTGGTACACTTTGAGGTGATCAAACGCTTGTTTTCTGTTCTCATCTAGTAGGTCCAAAGAATTTACCCTATCTATGCAGTACTGCTCATCAGTAACTAGTCCATGTAAAGATATCTGCAAAGATGGGATCTCGACCTCAATAGGTAGTACTATCGTAGTGCCATAGACTAGAACAAATGGCATAGCTCTAGTTGGTGTTCTAATGCTTGTTCTATATGCCCATAGTGCCAGATTTAGTTGCAGATGCAAGTCTCTGCTAGACTTACTCATAGTTCTGTGTAGGATCTTGAAAATATTTTTTTTTGATGCCTTAGCATGTCCATTACCTTGAGGGTAATAGATTGAGGAGCAGTATTGAGTAATATGGAACTGTTCACAAAGGTCATCAATGTCTTGATTTTTAAATTGGCCCCCATTGTCAATTACAATTGAAGAGGGTATCCCGTAACTACAAATAATGTATTACAGAATGAACATAGCCAACTGTTTGCTAGTGGCTTTGATTAGCGGCATGACTTCGACCCACTTTGTGAAATACTCAGTGGTTGTAATGATGAATTTGTGTCTATTTGAATAATTGGGATATATTTGTCCAACCAAGTCAAAGGCCCATTAATGAAATGGCCAATGTGCTATGAAAGGTATAAGTTATATAGTGGGAGAATCGATGAGATTTACATGTGTCTGGAATTTATGACATGTTTTTGAAAACTGAATAGCATCTTTCTCTATGGTAGGCCAGTAATAGCCTACTTTGAGTAGTTTCTTTTCTATGAAAATTCATTCGAATGTGATCCACATACACCTTCGTGGACCTCCTTTAATGCCAGATCTGACTCTTCAAGTTCTAAACACCTAAGAAGTGTACCATCGAGACTATGTTGATATAGGCTGTTAGTTATGAGGATGTAACATGATGTTGTCCTAATTAGGGATCTTTTCTCATTTCTGGATAGATTGTTAGGGATGATTTGGTCATAAAGGTAAGCAATGATATTGGCATACCGAGACTGGTCTGGGGCATTCAAAGCACATATTACCTGGTATTCAGGAGTATCAAAGGTAGGATAGGATATTTCTTCCAGCAAGAAGTCATTGTAGAATTGATGTTCTTCTAGTTGCAACATGGATGTAAATGTAGCCATAGCATCTATAGCTTTGTTCTCTGATCTTGGTATCTGCTGGAAGGTAATGAAGAAAAAATATTTCTTCAGGTCATCAACTAGTTTCTTGTAGGGCATCAACATCTCATCTTTTGTTTGATACTCCCTATTGACCTGATTGATAATTAGTTGGGAGTCACCATACACATGTAACTATACAATCTTCCACTCCATAGCTAGCTTAAGACCATTTACCAATGCTTCATATTCTAAAATATTGTTGGTGCATGGAAACATCAATTTGTAAGATTTGGGAATCTTGTAACCTTGAGGAGTTATGAATAGGACCCCTACTCTAGAGCCTTGTTGAGTGAATGAACCGTCAAAGTACATCTTCCATGGATATTTAGTTAGATGCATGATTGTTTCATCAGATAATTCAATTGTTAAAGGTGCATCATCCTGGAGTGGTGAATCAGCCAATTGATCTACAAGGACATGTCCTTTAATAGCTCTCCTTTGCACATATTCAATGTCAAACTCACTTAGAATCAGGACCCACTTTGCCAAATGTCCTGTCAATTCTATTCTACTCAAAAGGTACTTTAGGGGATCAATCTTAGAAATGAGCCTTACTGTATGAGAGAGCATGTAGTGCCTTAATTTTTATGATGTGAAGATGACTGCTAAGCATGCTTTTTCAATAATGCTATAATTGAGCTTATAAGAGACCAGTGTTCTACTAATATAGTAGATAGCTCTTTCTTTATTTGGTCATCTTATTATGCTAATAAGACTCCTAAGGATGTAGCTATGGCTGAAATATATAGGAGTAAGGGCTTTCCATGAATAGGCACCATAAGAATAGGAGGAGTATCCACGTATCCTTTCAATTCTCTAAAGTTTGCTTCACAGTGTTCATCCCATTTGAAGGTAACCCCTTTATGTAGTAATTTAGTAAAGGGTTGTGCCCTATCTGCAAGTTGGGAGATGAATCTCCTGATGGACTGGAGTCTTTCTTGTAGTGTCTTCATTTGACTGATGTTGCATGGAGGAGCCATCTCTAGTATAGCCTTAACCTTAGCGAGGTCTATCTCAATTCCTTTTGCTGAAACAATGAATCCTATGAGCTTCCCTGATTGAACCCCAAAGGCACATTTCTTAGGGTTGAGCCTAAGTTGGAACTGTTCCATTTGATCTAATATCTTTCTTAGGTCAACAATGTCAGTACCTCTTTCTTTAGATTTACCCAATGTGTCATCCACATAGTCCTCCATGTTCTTGTGCATCATATCATAGAATATAGTTGTCACGGCTCTTTGATATGTTGCCCTGACATTATTTAGCCCAAATGGCATGACAATCTAGCAAAATTTGTCCCATGTGCATGTAAATGTAGTTTTCTCTTGATCCTTAGGGGTAATTTTGATTTGATTATAGCCCAAGAATCCATCCATTAAAGAATACATCTGGTAGCCTGCTGTGAGGTCTATGATCATGTCAATGTTACGTAGAGAGAAGTACTCTTTTGGACATGCTTTTTTTAGGTCTCTGATAAATCCATCCTACATAGGCAATGACTCTGATAAATCCAGCCTTTAGTAATTTCTGTAGCTCTACTTTTACTAATAATGCAACATGAGGATGCATCTTTCTAAGTTTTTGTTATAGGGCTTGATCCCGAGAGCTATAGATAAGTGGTGCATGATTAGATTAGGATCCAGCCCTGGCATATTGGTATAAGATCATGCAAAGTTGATCTTTTTCTCTTTCAAGAACTCTGTGAACTGTGTCTTCTCTTCTTTTGATAAATATTTTGCAAGGTGGACTATTTGAGGATTGTCAACAGTGCCCACATTTACTAGCTATGTTGGCTCAATCAGTACTAAAGACCTTTCTTGAAAGTGTTCACGGAGGATATCAAGAGTCTCATCCTTTGGCACCTCTGAGAGATTTTCACCATTGGATACATATTTTTATTTACTATTTTAGGATCTGATACTGCCACAAAGTGGTTTTCACCATCAGTCTGATTTTTCTTTTTATTTTTTAGTTTTTGACTGAGAAACCTAATATCCTCCAGTGACATGTTCTCACTCCTTGCATTGGTGGAAGAAGGGTAAGTTTCACAAGCATTGAGATAACAAGCTAGGGTGTGGTCATTAGGAAATTCTAGGATAGGATTAGGTTCTATTTTAGTCCAATGAATTAGGTCTGGAAGTACCAATGTTAGGGAGTCAAATTTTGGGAAGGACAACATCGCACTAGCATCAAGACCATTAACTGACATGACGTGGTCTATTAAGTTAATTTCTTCAATGTTTAAATCAATAAGAGTAAGATCATCATTCAAAGGGTCATTATCAGTTATATGTGTACCAAACTATAGTGACTCATCAGTAGAAATATCATCCTCATCTCTCCGTAAAAGAAGGCTCCTTGCTTGTAGCCTATGAAATTCTTCTAGACTTATGTATTCACTAGTTTCCTCATCAATGATCGGGGGAAGGAACTCCTCTTCTGCTTCAAGATTATCAGTGTCATTGGGAGTAGTGTTAGATTGTTTATAAGGAGCTGAGGGTGCCACAAACATGTGAATCGTATCTATTCCAATATCTTCAGTGATGAAAGATAGCTTATCCCATTCATAGTCTTGAGATTCTCTGACCTCATCATCAGATCTATTTAAGTACTCAGCAATTGTTATTTGATGCACCCGGTTAGCTACCTATGGATCAATGTGTGGTAGATCAAGGACATGTGAAACTATGACCAATTGCCCCTAGTTAGGATGTAAATCCTATTGTCAGGGTGTCTCTTGAGTAATTTTTGCTATGGTGTCTCCTACCTCTTGAATGGGAGGTTGTGCTAGCAAAGGGGTGTGAAGATCTTGAGGTACCTCAAAGCGGGGTACATAGAATTCTCCTTGGTAGTTTGTGTCCTATATGCCAACATGTAACAATATCTCATAGGACCACTGCTCTAGTTTGTCTATTTCATCACTTCCTTTGTCTGAGTGTGGACTACCTTTTGAAGCAGGTTTATTAGTTTTAGTATTAAAACCTAGTCCTATTTTATCTCTGGTGTTCTAGAATTCCATGGGTATAGGTTCAATAAGCCCTCATCCAATGTCATTTAGAGGTCCCTTTTCTTTGTATCCCATTTTCTTAAGGAAATCATATCCCTTGCCATACTATTCTGGGGATATTTTCACATGCTTGACCTCAGATTCCACCGGTTCTCCTTTGTAAAGCTAGTCCAAGACTGCCTGTTCTTTGGTGTTATCTGAAGAAGATGTGGATGCCTTTACCATGCCACTTTCTTTGTGTACTTATATCTCTTTGGATGCTATAGGTGTGAATGTCGATGAAGGTTTTCCATAGGATCCTTGTTATACTAGAAGTTCTATCATTGAGGGAGTCAGGTCCAGCTTGTACTCTCCCATACATGTTTCTTCAAGTTTCAAGGTTTTTCTAAAACTCTTCATAACAAAGTCCTTGGTAGTTTAAGGAAAAACTACATCCATAGCCTCTTTTTTGTGTGGGATCATGCTACCTGCTTTGATATTATTGTAAGTGTAGTTAGCATTTGCAGGAATCATCAATTCTATCCCATTATGTGGGAGCTTTATGCACTGGTGGTAAGTAGATGACACAACTTGCATTTTGTGAATCTATGGTCTCCCCAATAGGATATTATAGGCCAATGGTAGATCAAGAACTTGACATATGACATTCCTCTCAATTGGTCTGACTTTGATAGGTAGAACAATAAGACCTCTGGAGGATCTTTCTTCCTCATCATAAGCTTTGATGGTTATCTTGCTTCTAAATTAAATTGTTTGTTCTGAGAGACCCAGTCTCTTGATTAGATCCACTGTATAGATATTCAATCCCATGCCTCCATATATCAACATGCATCTAACATGGGATCTATGAATTAGGACTTCGATATGGAGAGGTTGATTATGTGGTTGTGTCAATGACTAATCATCCTCTTTAGAAAAGGAGAGGTAATGTGGCATGGAGATGTGATTGACCATCACTGGGAATTTTTCTATATCAATATCCTTTGGGACATTAATAGCATATAGAGCTTGTTCTAGGATTTCCCTATGTACCATGGATACCTTGAGCAACTGAAAAATGGAAATTTTGGCAAAGGTCCGTTGCAATTGGTCTACCAACTCATATTTTTCTCCAGGAATAGTAACCATGTGTTTTGGTGTTGGTTTAGGAATAGTTACAATAGGAACCTTGGATGTCGATGTCAGTTTTGGAGGTGCTTTGATCATGACATATGCTTGGCTCTATATTACAGCATTTGAGTGGAATGAGACACCTTTGATTGTGACCACATTGATTGACTTAGTTTTTATGTCTAGCATATTGATCACATTGTCATTTTTGGAATAGGTGTATTTTACCTCATTACTCTTCCCTTTAGATGTTTCTCCTTGATCATAATTAGGAAATGGTTTGTTAAATGTGGTATGGTCCTCATTGGTAGTGTGTCCATCTACTTTGATAGTACCTCCTTCGATGAGGTCTTGGATAACATTATTAAGCTTGAGGAAATTATTAGTCTTGTGTCCCTTGTTTTTATGGAAAACACAATAGGAATTATCATCCCACCACCTAGGTTTGACCATTGGTTCCCATGGTTTGGAATCTAGGATTGTTAGGAATTTTTTATCCAATAGTGTTTTTAGAATAGTCTCGAGAGGTTCTCCAAAAGGAGTGAATGTTCTTTGAGGTTTTGATGTCCATGTCTGACCCTTGCTATTATCATTGTTTTCTTTGGGTACAGGAGTTGTTACCTTAGCATCTTTGCTTGCTTGCATGCTATTGGTTAGGTTGAATACCTTAGTTTTAGAATTAATTTTATAGGTGTCAACCACTCCTTCATTAACAAGATTCTTGTTTTTCTTCCACCATTTAGGTTTGAAGGTGGAGTTGTTGGTTTTATTTTCATTTTGAAGGGTGGTCTCTCCACTTTGCCCATGAATTCCTCAATAAAGATGGAATTTTTAATCATTCTGTCAAAGCTTGGAGAGTATTTCATTTGTAATGTGTAGTTCAATTTGAGCACCAAGTTATTAACAAAGATCTCCATCTTCTTTGTTTCAGGAATGGCCCTTGAATACCATGCAAAAATCTTCCTCCATCTTTGTAGGAAGTTTGTAAATGATTCACCAGTTCTCTGTTTGGTATTACATAGATCCATCATAGTCACATCATATTGGATGTTGTAGGAGTAATTTTAGATGAATCATTGGATTAAATCCTCAAATGTTTTATCCTTAGGGTTCAGTTTTGAGAACCATTCCATGGAATTACCTCTTAGGCTTCCTCGAAATAGTCACATGAGATAGGTAGGTTCATTAATGTATTCTATGCCTAGAGCACAAAATTCCCTCACATGGTCATGTGGGTCAGTTTCTCCTATGTACTTGTCATACTTGGGTCTTGCCACATTGGGAGGAAATGGGACCATAGTGATACTCTTGTTGAAAGGGAATGGACAAATGGCGTCCAAAGAGTATTTTGTTTTGTGCTTCTCTTTTTCTTGTTTGAGATTTGTGAGCTCTGTTTGCATCAAATTGAGTTATTTGGTGAAATTAGATATAGGATTGGGTACCTCCTTTTCTTTGAGTTTTTCCACATCATAATCCATGGGTAATTTAACACCTGTGGATGCTAGATGGAGGAATTACTTTTATTTATCGTCATTAATTAGCCATTCAAATATCTTGTGGAATCTCTTACTCTATTTGAGTTTTTCGTACTCATCTTCAGGGATCTCCCCTTCACTGTTCGATCCAAATGGGCCATGTTAAAATTTGGGTCCTTCCTCCTCATCCATATCTTTAGGTTTGTGGTGTTTGCCATTGTTATACTCCTCAAAAGCCTCACTACATTTGTGAGTGTCGCTATCCATTTGAGGGGAATCTAGATCGAGTAGGGAACTATGAGAATTTTCTCCTTGAAAGTGTGGTGTTTTAGGAGGTACTTTCGATCCTTTAGACATGTACTTGTTGCATCTTGTGTTAACCATGAAGTCGTTTCTCAACTTTGTCAACACTTCCCAATAATGCAAATGAGTTTCAAAACCGTTCAAGTGGGTGTGTCCAGGTAAAAAGTAATTGTTTATTGTTGGTGGATGTAAATTATTCTAGTATCAGAGGGTTAGAATGCCCTAATAGTGAGATGGGAACCAAGTTTTTGGTAGAAAATGGGTAGACCACATGTATTGAATCGATCGTGAAGGACTTACTAAGAATGCAAGGTAGATGTTTGAAAGAGTTTTGAAATTTCACCAGGGAGACCAAAAAAGACAACAGGAACCAGCTAAAGAGCCAAAAGGGTATCCTAATTAACTGAGACTTTCTAGGAAAGACTTCTGCAAGTATCCTCTGTCCTAGCTGCGAGCTCCCAGATGTGAGCCTCTAATGACACCAGATGTGAGCCTAAATACTAGATGCAATTGTGGCTGACCAAATGTGAGCTAGTATACCAAATGCGATCCAAAATACCAGATGCGATACAGGGTATACAGGATGTGATTTTATGATGCCTTTATCAGTTTTTCCAATTTTGAAATTTGCATTTTGGGAGTTTGTGCAATTTGTCTGATCTGTGATCATGTTTGGAAACTTGCCAGTGAGTGAAAAAAATACATGTATCTGAAGGTTTGAATATTGTTTCTTGTTTGAAGGATCTTATCTCTTTAGTGATTTTTCAAGCATGTCAAACAGATTTGCATTGTTAGGAGGGTGAAACCGACACTCATCTTTTCCTATTCTCTAGGTGGAGGATGAAAATATTTTCTCATTGACTCAGGTACACATTCAAATGCTAATCAAAATACAGCCATCATGAATCACACAATGGCTCTAGTCATGATTTTGTATTAGCCGAATCCAAATGCAAGTGAGGGCACAATATGATGAGTGTCTTGGGGAAATTAATTTTTTCCTTGCACAAATATTATCACCCTATCGGGGGTGAATAAGGAATTCTTTCAGTTGAAGTTGTTGTAGATTATTGGGCAATCCGTTTGAAATCATCCCCCATAGAATTGCAGAAGGGAAAATTTAGGTGTATAGCCCTATGAGTACCTGGATATATGTAGTCTCACAAGAAAGATTCAAGTAGTTCCTCTCTTCATATACCGAAGCATGTTCAAGGAATGATGTTGAAATTCCATGAACAAAACCAGCTCTGTCTTCTAGGGCTTTAGCCTACGAGGAAGCAACTATTTATAGTGAGTTGGAAGGGTTGGCATAAAACCTATCCTCACTTGGGTCATTCTCAAGAGATTTTTTCCTTAACTGGAAGACCCTCTACTGTTAAATAAATGTACAAGGATTGGTGAGCTTTGGATGTCTAGATTTCTGATTCTCCCAAAATAGAAGAGCATACTGTCCTATTCTAAGCCATTTTCTCCCAAAATAGAGTCGAGAAAAGTGGTTCTTTCCCTCAAGAAATGTTGTGCCTGATTTAGATGTTCCTATTTTAATGAAAACAAGATTGCTTGAAAGTATATTTGCCTTGTTCAATTAACCACAATGTTTTAGTGAGTTTTCAAGTTCAATTTTTGTGTCCCAAAAATGAATTAAACAGTTGAGCTTGTTCTTTGATCCACAAGATTTAGTGATTTGTGTTGTTCATTGACTGATCCAAAAAGAATTATATGATTTATTTTCTTGTTCATTTAACTCCAAATTTCGTTCAACCCATAAAATGATGTAGGAGTTTCTGATTTTTCCTAAAAGGAAAAGAGCATAGTCCTCTAGACAGTTCAGTGATAGACCAAAAATTGTATCTTACTGTTTAAAGTAAGTAAATAAAGGTCAACATGGGAGTTGGCAACCTGGAAAACTGAGTTAGTATCTGTTATGTAGCAACTCCCACAAAAAAATGCCAATGTCAACCAACAAATAATCATTAAGCTATTCAAAAGATCAAAGAAGTCAAACACACAAACATTAGTGGTTAGGCAAAGTAGTTCACTAAAATTTTCACCAGATGCGATCCAGAAAGACAAAAAATGACACAAAACCATATGTGACCTTCCTTACCAGATGTGATTTAATGCTTACCAGATGCAAGCCTAAACCAAAAATGATCTAGGAAATCTCAGATGCGAGCCTCATTTACTGCAGTGTGAGGGTGTATCCCGGATGCGATCCTACATGACAAAAAATGACCCTGTAATATAATTTTGGGCATGCAAATTAGTGAAAAAGTGATATGACCTGAGGTTAAGTTGGAAATTGAGCCCCACGGTGGGTGCCAAAAATGGTGTGTGTATATTTTTGCACCTGTTATCTGCAACACAACACTTCAATAAGTCATTTTGTTAGTGAAAAAAACAAGGGTTAATGAGCATATAAAACCCTAACATCGACCTATTGCTTTCTAACTAGGATGAGTGTAGAAAATAACATAAAAGCCCTCAAATTATGCTAAATACTAGTGACATAAACAACCCAGCATGAAAGATTTAGTTTAAAAACAACTATTTAACTATTCAACGTTTATATTACTCTAAAATGGACATTATAAACAAGTGAGAAATTTATTAATGGAGTGTGTATTAAGCTAGGAAGGAATGGGTAGCATAACAATGCTTTGATATCCCTTCAAAATCTTGGCATAGCAACACTACAATTTGATATTTGAGGCTTTTTATGAGCTCTAAATCCCTTCAATTTATAAAGCAATGGGAGAGAGAGAGAGAGAGAGAGAGAGAGAGAGAGAGAGAGAGAGAGAGAGAGAGAGAGAGAGAGAGAGAGAGAGCANGAGAGAGAGAGAGAGAGAGAGAGAGAGAGAGAGAGAGAGAGAGAGAGAGAGAGAGAGAGAGAGTTCATTAATGGATCCCCTAAGGTCATTAATGAGGTTTAAGAGCCATTAATGCCTTGGGCATTAATGAGGGATGGGAAAGAGGGAATATACATTAATGGGTTATAGATGAATTTCATTTAAGAGGCATGGGGGAGTGTAAGACTCAACTTGGCAAGTTGGTCCTTTAGGAAAGTCATGCTTGAGAAAGTTGACTTTCTCAAGTGGGTTGAGTTTCTTAATCATTCCTTAATGGAATGCGACAACATTAGGAGGTGGGTTAGAGTAGAATTAGAATTAGGATTAGATTAGCAAGGGTGGAATAGGTTGGGATAGGTTAGAACCTAGGGTAGAAGTGGTTTAGATAGGTTACATTGGGGTTTAAGGGAATATAAATGAAATGAATTAAACTTATTTAATTCATGTAAAATATAGGAATTAATTATTTAAGCATTTTATTGCTTTTTAATAATTAAGAGGACTATAGCCATTTTAATTAAATTAAATAGGCTAGGGGAATAGGTTATTTTGCAAGTGGATAATTGATTTAGGGGTTTATTTAATTCCTTTATAATCAAATACTATAGCCATGTTTGAATTTATTTTGATTTAATTCATTTCAATTGATTTGAATTGTATGACTATAATAGTTAATATAATTCAGTGATAAAAATACCTAGGACATTAAATTGGATTTAAAAATGAATTATCCCAAAGTAACATTGTCATGACATAATTGAGGGTATGATCACACTTAGGAAAAATAGGGTCTATATTCAAAACATACCAAATTCAGGTGGTTACATAATCGACATGCGGACGCCATGGAAAGTGCAGCTTCTTTGGTTATTCTTGAGAATAATGTTGAAGAATTTCAATTTACTATACATAATCTTAAAAACCCTACAATTTCCATTGAGGTTACCTCTTATTGTTCCAATTTTTATTTAGATGAATGGTATTCTCATATCTGTCTTTTTTTTAATGATGGAAGGGCTCCAAGGTCTACTCGTACAAGCTCTGCTTAGGACTCTACTTGTCCTAGTCTTCTTAGGATCCCAATCTCACTTATAGGACCTCAATAGCCTTAAGTATCCAAGCTTAATACTATCCTAAATAAACTCCAATAGTTAGTCTCGTTGTGCTTAACCTTGAAGGATTTCCAATCAATAAAATTACTTCCAAACTTCACTCCTTAGATGATTCCAAGTACAAACTCTTCGTTATGACTTCAACAGTGTTGCAAGGGTTGTGTCCACCATAAAAAAATCCCTTTGAAATCCTTCCAAATTCATTGGAATTTGTCTTCAAACTCCAATCAGTCAAGTCCAAGATCAACTCTTATTTTCGTCCTATTAGTCCTAATTGCACAATTAGCCCTATCCATAGAGTTTTCCTAGATTCTTTTCTAAAAATTCCTAATAACCCCCAAAAATAGATTGAGACTCAGATACCCTTTTCCAAGACATTGAATATTTTTGTGGTCTTAGGCTCGTAGGTCATTTGTACAATAGTATCCTATAATATAGGGAAAATAGGGCTAATTTGGTTCATAATATGCACTCCACTAATTTCTACCTAGAAATATATCTAGATGGATTAGAAAATACCTAAGATATTTGTTAAGGATATATAGGACCTTAAGGATTTTGAAACCATACTTGGTTTTAATCTCTCAAACACTCTCTTTCACATGGACTCAAATTTCAACCTGTCATACACCTAATCAGACACTCATTGCTCGCCTAGGGCATGACTTTAAAATTAGAAAAATGGCTCTCCAAACCTCCTAATTGAGTATTTACACTATCTTGAGGCTCCCCTACAAGATTTATCCAAGCCATCATGATTTCCATTGTCAGATTCTATGGGTGAGCCATGAAACCTAAAACCACTCTATCTCCTATAGAAGCTATACTAGTTTCAAAATAATTTACAAAACCTATCTACGCTACTCAAAAAAAGTTTTCCACCAAATGAAAAAATCTTATAACTATCTTCACAACATGGATCCAACACTGGAAAAAGTTGTTCAATCGATTCAAACACTTCCTCACTCAAAACAAGTTGACTATCAAAGAAAACCAGAACACAGAGCTTCTATTCACTTCAAAATTGACATTTTCTCCCATTATGCCTTGGAAAATGGGATCTTCCTTGCCTTAAAATTCCATTCCCATCATTCTAGTCCATTATGGTAACTAACCATACTATTTCCTCGAAGGGAATCCATTTTTTCCATTTGTTGTCATGCAACATTAAAAGTTGCTAAGCAACTTTATGACAACTTTTGCAACTTCTTGCATAGTTATGATTGTGAGTCTCAATTCCACCTAGAGTGGTGTAGAACTAATATAGGAACCATTTTAGGCACTATATTACCATCTCCCAACCCTCAAAGGATTTTAGACATGTTTGAACCCATTTTCCCACTTTAGGCCTAAACAAGCACTAACTACTAGAAATCCATAAAAACTAGATTGGATTGAGCACTAACTACTCATCACTCTAGTTACACACTTTAAAAAACTTTCTAAGGTAAAAATTAAAATATATTGACTTGGATAGGGTCAGTACAAGCCAATATTGTAACAATATTGGGAGGTTTCCTAGGTGCTCCTGCACCATCCTCCCCAAATGAAAATACTTCAATCTACCCTTGGATTGAGTAAGTTGGAATCCACTCCCAACTTATTGATTTCAGTCTCCTTGACCCAAGTTACCTCTACGTCTTATTTCCCATACCAGTTAACCAAGTGTTCATAATAGGTTCTCTGTCTGGTCTTCTTATAGGCCCTGGAGTCAAGTATCTTTTCTTCCTTCTGAGGTGGAGTAGGGGTCAAGTCTTCTACCTCATGTATGACCTCTATAAGGCTCTAGTATATATCTATGGTTGGTCCTTTGTGCAAAACTAAATCTTCCACATTAAACACTAGAGATAAACTATTGTCTTCTGGTAGCTCCACCTTGTATTCATTGGTGCAATATTTGGCTAGTATAGTACACGGGCCAATTCTTCTCATTTGTAACTTATGGGGCACTCCTTTCTGCAATCTTTCCTTTTTGAGATGTACTATCACTAGATCCCAAACTTGGAATTGGAAATCTCTTTTTCTCTCATCCACCTTGCTCTTTATCTTCTCTGTATTTTCAGTTAATGTTTTCCTCACTGTCTCATGTACCTCTTGCATCAAATGTGCAATGTATTTTGTATAGCCACTACCCTTGGCTCCATCCTTCAGATGTCTGATCTCATATATGCCTCTAGGGTGAAGGCCATAAGCTATCTCAAAAGGACTCTTACCAGTAGTCAAATTCATAGTGTCATTATAGGCATATTCTGCCTGTCAAATGAGTTGGTCCCAAGGTTTACCATACTCCTTGGTTTAACACATTAGGAGGTTACCAAGAACCCTATTAACTACTTTAGTTTGACTATCAGTCTGAGGATGGTATGCAGACCCAAAAGATAAATTTGTTCCTAACTTTTTCCATAGGGTCTTTCAAAAGTGACTCATGAACTTGGTATCTCTATCTGACACTATGCTCAAGGGTGACCCATGTATTCTAACTACCTCTTTGAAGAATAGTTGAGCTATTTTACTGGCATCATGGACTACTTTTAGGGTACAAAGTGTGTCATCTTTTTGAATCTATCCACAATAACATAAATGCTATACATTCCCTATTTGGTCTTTGGCAATCCCACTACAAAATACATTCTCAAATATTCCCATGGTCTAATTGGGATGGGAAGAGGTTGGGAAAGGCCTACATTGGAAGATGTAGCTTTTGCTTTCTGTCATATAACACAACTCTCTACATACTTCCTAATGTCCAAATTTATCTTAGTCCAAAAGTAAAACCTCTGAACTAACTCTTGGGTCTTATTTACACCAAAATGACCACTAAGTGCACCATTGTGCTTCTCTTGAATCATATTTTCTCTTATATACCCTCTAGGAACACATAATTGACTTCATTTAAGCAAAAGATCACTCTACAAAGTATATTCAAAGAACTCACTATAAAAATGATTCTTGTGTTCTTGACATACCTTGTAGATGTCTTCAAAGTCTCCATCTTCTGCATATAGGTCTTTGAAACTCTCAATACCCATGCTCTGAAGGTGTATTCCTTTTACTTTCAGTTCTCTTCTACTTAGGGCATATGCTACCTTTTTCTACAATCTCTTCTTGTGCTTAATGTTGAAGGTATAGGCCTGCAAGTATTATAGCAACTTCATATGTTTATGACTTTGCTTATCTTGTGAATTTAGGAAACTCATTTCTTGGTTGTCTGAAAATACTACAAACTCCTTTGTAAGAAAGTAGTGCCTCCACTTATTATAGGCTTCACTTAGTTTTTCAGAGTGGAAAGCCAGTGGTCTTCCCTCTTGGCTCAAGACAACACCAATATCTACATTTCTAGCATCACATTCAACTGTAAATGACTTCTCAAAGCTTGGAAAAATCAGAATTTGTTTAGTAGAAATATTTTTCTTCAATAACTCAAATCCATGGTTAGCTTTCTCATTCTACACAAAATTAGTTTGAATGCCACCTTTAATAGTATCTTACATAGGAGCACAAATTGCACTGAATTTCTTTATGAACTTCCATTAATATTATGCTACGCCATGAAAACTTCTTACCTCAGTTGTTATTCTTGGAGTAGGCCAATTGAGACTGGATTCCACTCTATTGGATCCATCTTTAGATTGCTTTGAGATAGAAAAAACCCAAGGTACACTAGCTCTTGTATCATGAATTCACATTTCTCCAAGTTGTTCATCAACTTCTCCTCATGTAGCTTCTTGAAAAATATTTGCAAATGTATGAGGTGTTCTTCTCTTGTCTTACTATAGATGAGTATATCATCTAAGTATACTATGGAAAATTTTCCTATTTAGTCCTTAATAACTTCACTCATTAATCTCATGAATGTGGATGGGGCATTGGATAGCCCAAATGGAATTACAAGACACTCATATAGTCCATATGTGGTTTTTAAGGCTGGTTTCTATTCATCTCCTTCATTAAATCTGATTTGGTGGTATCCATTCTTCAAGTCAATTTTTGTGAAAAAAAAATTTCCTAGACAATCCATTAGGTCTTCTATCCTAGGGATAGGTAACCTCTACCTAATGGTTATCCTATTTATTTCTCTTGAATCACTACATAGCCTCCAATTTCCCCCCTTTTTGGGTGCAAACGTAGTGGGTACGACACAAGGACTAATGATTTTCCTAATGATATCTTGGCTTAGGAGTTCTAGGATTTGTCTAGCTATTTCCTCATTTTTTTGAGGAGTCATGTTATAGGCTACCTTGTTAGGAAGGGTATCCCCTAGTATAATTCTATATGATGGCTTACATTTCTCTTATGAGGTAAGGTGTTGGCAAGTTGACTCTCAGGGATAATATGACTTATTTTTTGTTTTCATTATCCCAACAAAGTCATATGAAGTTTTGACAGCAAAATTTGAAGAGCAAAAATTGGCTAAGTATGGAAGAGAGAACAAAATAGAGATATGTAGTCGATCAGAGCACCAACACACATGCGTACGATCAAATCAGGCTATGCGCATTCATACATAATCTCTATGATATGTTTTAATGCTTACCCTATACATGCATGGTACAAAATGTCAATACGGAGTAGTTACAGAAAGATTAAGTGCACTAACAGTTCATAAAACAGAGTATGGAGCCAACTTTAGTTTTTGGATTAGCGTATAATCTTTTCTTTTGTAAAGGCTATGCAACTATTGTAATAATTTAGTAATTATGTATTGAACATTATTGTACAAACACCTAAGAAAATTTATTTGGAAGCATTGTGAATGTTGTTTTAAAGCTAACTAAGGTCTTATTTTTGGTTGCATCGATTCAGACATGAACATATATATATATATGACATGTAAAGTTGTATTAGAAAGTGTCAAATAAATATGTAAAGAAGAGATCAGAATGAGATAGAGCTCTTTAAGAGGATAAGAGCATTAGCACATAAACATAACTGATCAGACAATTGTGTTGAACATACAATAGTTCACTCTTGGATATAGTATATATCTATTATCAAGGAGGTTGTAGCCTTCATCTTATTGAACAGTGAGCTCTTGGACAGTGATTCCTCACCCCTAACAAGGTTTTTGTAAATACTCCTAATAGGGTCATTTTACTTGCATTTTAAATACTACTTCTAACAGAGGAAAGGAATGTTAACAAGTTCATTATACTAGTACAATCATTTGTGGGTACTAATTCCCATCGGGGTTTTCCTATGATCAAGGTTTCGCCATAAACATATCAATTATTATGTGTTATTGTGTTATGCTTCATATGTTGTCTATTTTATTTATGTTCAAATTTATTAAATAGGATAATTTTTTAAACATTGATTGACCCCCCCCCCCCCTCTCAGTGTTTCCAACAATTGGTATCGGAGCTCTGGTGCTCTAAAAGAAAGTTTAACCACTCTAGGAGATCATGGATTCAGTAGAAGAAAAATATCTAAAAAATAATCTTGAAGCAACCATTGAGGACCTTGAAAGATCTGAAAAAGAGAATGAAGAACTTATACTAAAGGTTGGTGGCTCTCAAATTCTTATCAAGAAATTAAGAAAAGATTTGAAAGATTGCTCCACAAATGATCTAGGAAAAATGGTCAAAAAGATAAATGAAGAGAACATGTATTTGAAAGATAAGATTCAAGATCTTAATGAACAAATTACAGATAGCCTAATAGCTATTGAAGAAAAGAGAAAAGAGAATAAACAATTAGATGATGAACTTATGCAAGCAAACATGAAAATCTTGGAATTAGAAAACATCAAGAAAAAGATAGAATTTGAATTAATAGAAGCAAAAGACAAGATTCATAAACTACACACAAGTTCTGATCTAATTCAATCACAACTTTATGCACAGAAGTTAAAAGATGATACTACTAGTGTTGGATATAGTGTATCTCATATTGAAATCAATTCAATGCAAGAAATAAAGAAAGCACAAGAGACATCTACTGAAGCAAAGAAAACTGAGAATCTTGCAGAGGCCAAAATAGAACCAGCTAAAGATAAACTCAAGCAAGTTAATAGAACTTGTTATGCTTGTAAAAAGCATGGACACTTGGCAAGAGATTGTATAGAGGTAAGACCTTTCAATGGTTATTGTTACTCCCATAATAAGTTTGGTCATAGGGCTATTCATTTCAAAACAAGTCAAAGAGATTAGTCACAACAAAACCAAAGAAATATGACTCAATACAATGAGAGAAATCAACCTCAAAGAAACCTTCAGAAAATTACATGTTAGATATGTAATTACAATGGACACATAGCCAAGTAGTACACCATGATGAATAATAGCATTAGACCTCCTATCATTTTTCACTCATGTGGAAAAGCTGGACACATCTCAAGGTTTTGCAGGTCAAAAGCACAAATACAAGAGAATCCTAAAATGTCACTATTTGAAGAATCAAGAGAAGTTAAGTTTGTACAAGCCAAAGCTGATTCAAATAAAATTTCGGTTGAAGTAAAGAAGGATAATGAAGAGAACAAGGTAGTTGATGCATCCACAGTGGACGCACCTTCTACTTCTAGTTAGATGACCCTCATGGTCATAGGGGGAACTATTATAGCTATGAACCCATGTGTTGCTGGTATACTCACCTCTGAGTATGCACCTATGGATTCATGTATGTGATCATGAACTAAGGTAGTATGCATACATGCATTTCTTGTACCTTGTTTAGAACAAAGTTTGAAACTCTCAGTGAAATCACGTACAGTAACAAGCATTAGATGCATAAAAGTTTACATAAATAGATGAAACAGTTGATTATCTTCATTGTTTACATTTGAGATCATAAAATTCATAGATCACCATAGAATTGAGCATTAAATCATTGGAAGTTATCGATTTGGTTGATTTGAGAATAGGTTGAAGATTGAAATGAAACCCTAGCAGTTGTGTCATTTTAGAATTGTTGTGAAACCCTATTTAATAAAGTTACAAGTATGGCGACCCCTGTTGTATTTGACATTGCTGAAGGGAAAAGATTCAGGTTCAAGAAGCATCCATTCAAGTCCATATTAGATGATGTTGGAGGAGCATTTTCTAAGACTCCACTAGGAGTTGTAAATGTAGAATAAATTTGTGCATATATATATATATATATAGCTTATCCAGGAGTGATAGGCACAAAATGACTGTTGATCCCATTGAGGCTGATGACATCAAATTGGTCACTATGATACTAGGTTATAAGTTCCAGCACACAAGTAGACTAAATAGTGTATCTGCAGCTACTGTCCTGACAACAATAAAGATGGTAAAGGATAATAATTAGTACAAGCTATGTGAAATATTGCATGCACAGCTGATTAATAACATTAGAGCTATCAATCATGACAAGAGAAAGATATTCAAATTTGACTCTTTGATCATCTATCTCTACTTCCATATTGATGGTAAAGTTGCTAATTTTTACCTAGACAGGAGTAAATCTACCATGTCACAAATTTCACTAAAGGATACATCAGATAGTAGTGTTAACGACTCTATTGATATGGAGATAAAAACATTCAGTAACAAAATGCAGAAGAGGTTCAGATTATCAGAGAAGATAGTTGAGAAATACAAAGACACCATATGCTTCATGGTCGAAACTGACTGTACTTGCATGGAGGTAGTTGAGCCTAGAACAAAATGGATTCACCCTCTTAGGTATAAAGTTGAAGAACATTTTTTGGAAGGGTATGCACAAGTTCTCCTATCTACGCTCAGGTATCCTAATGAACCTAGATGGGGTACTTATAGAGAAAAGACAAATCAAGTTGATTTTGTCTTATAGAGTGCAGAAAATAAAATAAAGGCATCAAGGATTCCATTTAACATCCTAAAAGCTCACGGGGTTACACAGGAAGACCTTGACAAAGCCAGGGAAGATAAATTAAAAGAGAGCTCAAACAAACAAAAGTTAAAACAGAGAAGTCTGACAATATGCCCAAGAAGAAGAAGAAGAAGAAATCTGATGAAGATACATCTGCACCATCAACTACTATTGATATAGCATCCTCTCCACCTTTTGTACCAAGTAAGATGTCTAGAAGGAAGAAACAAGTTCCCACAAGTCATCCATCCTCAAGGACCACAAGGAGCAAGGTAAAGAAAACTCAAGACCCTCTCAAGGTAGGATTCAGACCTAGTTTAACAGTCCTAAAGAATAGAATTGTTAATGAAGGAAGACTAGAATCTATCAAAAATGTATATGAAAAGTACCAAGAGATAGAAAAATTAGAAATTCAATCTATGATTATCTCTCACATGATCAATTTTAAGAGGACAGTATTGGAACTCAAAACAGTCATACCAGACAAAGTATGGAACATACTTGAAGAATTAAAAAGGCAAGCAATTGAAGAGGATAATAGAAGAAATATTAGATAGTATTCTCCATGTTTTCTCACATGATGAGAAAGCCATACTATTGGATTTAGTAAAACCTCATCCCAGAACCAAAAAAAGAACTCTCCATATCATGAACAAAGAGTATGAACTGGTTGGTGAAGAGACTCAGAAAGAATTTTAGAGTGTATTTCCTGATAGACATATGTATCCATCAATGGCGCCTATAGGAAAGGTGACTCTAGTTCCTCCCAAACAAGATAAAGAACCAATGATTCAAAGCATGCCTATGACAGGTCCATAGGATTCAACGCCCACTATTTCAATAGCTTCTAATACAGCCAAAGACTCAGAAGAAACTATTGTAATTGATATTGTTAATATATCCATGACTGCTTCTGACAATGACATGGACAAAGTTGAAAAATAATTTTTCAGCACTGACAAGATAGAGAAGGTATGCACTAATGACACATCCTTACAGAAAGATGAAGTTCCCTCTAAAGATTCAAAATATTTGAATAATGAGGAAGACAATCAAACTAATGAAACACTAGCTATGGAGATCCCTGTGAAAAGTGAAAATGTGGATACCAGTTAGAATGTAATACATACTCCATCAATCAAACAATCATTGTTGTCAAGTTTGACCCCTGATTTAGCAAATCTAGATGCTTAGGAAGAAGAAGATTTAATTAAGATTAGTGTGCTAGCCATGGAGAAAGCCAAGAGAAACAAGTCATGAGAAACCCTCTCTTTCTAGAGACAATGAACATTCTGAATGACTTAGTGCCAGTAGATAAGAAAGTGGCTAAGATTCAGTCAGTTTATGATGTTGACAACTTCTTGACAAGCTTCAAATCAAATTGCACGAGTTTAGTAGAATCTAATACTAAAATTGTAGAAGATGAATACAAGAAGGGAAGATTAGATGAATTGATAAAGAATTTCTCTTTAGATCTGAACTCACTAAATATTGGTCAAGCAATCTTGAAAGAACTAGCAGCTAAAGGCAGAAAAGTAATAGAAAACTACATGGACAAAGTGAAATTCACCTAAGACCACATCAAAAAGATTGAGGAAGATGATATCTTTGTTGAAAGTGTTATAAAATCAATTGAAACATCCTCGCAAGATATTAATGTATGCAACAATATCTATAAAGGGAAGTTAGACAAGATTGAAAAGGCTAAGTTGGAGATCAACAAGATAAGAACCAGACAGACTCAACTAAGAAATGCACTTGCACCCTCACTATCTGTTCTAAATGAGAACATAAAATAGATAGATGCAACCATTGCAACATATCATCAAGGACCTTGCTTTGATATGACAAAGATGGAGAAGCTAACATATGCCTTATGTGCCGATCTTTAGATAGTTGATGCACTAAAAACATTCTAGCAGTAAGAGATCAAGAATCTATAGATTGCTTATCCAGATGTATATTTGGAGTAAGTCCTCACGGACTTACAATTTTGACACCTATGTCATTAATTTGAAAGGGGGAGTAATGTACATGAGGATTATGTGTATATGTTATATATATGTAAAGAAGTATGAATAAAAAGGATGATATATATATATATATATATATATATATATATATATATATTTTTTGGTGTTAGTCAAAGTTTGAGTAACTTGGCCACATTCCTTTCTTGCCATTAATGACAAAGGGGGAGATTGTTGGAAAGTTGACTCTCAGGGAGAATATTACTTAGTTTGTGTTGTCATTATGGCAACAAAGTCATATAAATTTTTGACAGCAAACTTTCAAGAGAAAAAATTGGCTAAGTATGGAAGACAGAACAGAATAGAGATAAGCAGTCGATCAAAGCACAAATGCATGTGTGTACAATTGAATCAGGCTATGCGCATTCATACATAAGCTCTATGATATGTTTTAATGCTTACCCTATACATGCATGGTATAGAATGTCAATACGGAGAAGTTACAGAAAGATTAAGTGCACTAATAGTTTAGAAAATAGAGTATGGAGCCGACTTCCATTTTTGGATTAGCGTATAATATTTTATTTTGTAAAGGCTATGCGTCAATTGTAATAAGTTAGTAATTATGTATTAAGCATTATTTTACACACACTTAATAAAATTTGTTTGGAAGTGTTGTGAATGTTGTTTTAAAGCCGACTAAGGTCTTGTTTTTGGTCGTGTCTATTTAGACATGAACATATATATATATATATATATATATATATATATGACACTTGCATTGTAACGACTTCTTCTAACATGGAAAAGGAATCTTAAAAATTTCATTATACTAGTACAATCATTTGTGGGTACTAATTCCCACTGGAGTTTTCCTCTGGTCAAGGTTTCCCATAAACATATTTGGTGTTATGTGTTATTGTGTTATGCTTCGTATGTTGTCTATTTGATTTATCAAATTGCTGAAATAGGATAATTAGATAAACATTGATTCAACCCCTCCCCTCCCTCTAAGTGTTTCCAACATAAGGTTGATGGTTTTACATCACCGACAATGCCTTCATACCTCTACAATATCTCCTACAATTCATTTGGCAATTCTGTCTTCTTGACTTCCTTATCTGTACTTTCTTCTTTTGGCTTCAATAAAAGTGAAAAAACAACTACCTCTCCTTCTTCTAAGGCTTCTAAGAACTCCTTCTCACTGACCACAAGGACATTGGGGCTAGATGATTTCATCTCTGTATCCTCTAATAGTCACTATATTTTTAATCTCACATTGTCCTTCTTGCAATAATATGAATTCTTTGATCCATCATGCATGGCCTGTCTGTCAAATTTCCATGGTGTACCTAGGAGTAGGTGACATGCATCCATCAGTAGGACATCACATAGCACTTTTTCCTTATATCTCCCAATTGAAAACCCCACCCAAGCATGGTCATTGACAAGGACATGTTGTCCTTTGTTCAATCAAGTAACTTTATATGGACTTGTGTGGGGTATTATTTTCATCTTCAATCTTTTGACTACTTCCCCTCACACTATATTATTAGTAGACCCTAACTCTATGATGACTCTACAAACTTTACTCATCATCTTGCATTTCACTCTAAATAGCGATCTCCTTTAATTAGGCTCCTCTTTCACTGGCTCCTTAATCAAAGTTCTCCTCATCATTAAGTCCTCACCACCCTCTGAATCTAAGGGTACTTTAGGGTGATTTCCTCCACCACTAGTCTCCTTTTGAACATGTTTTACCCTTTTATCACTTCCTTGGGAAGTCGTTCCTTTCTCTAGAAATCTATATGCAGGTTGTCCCATTTGGTTACAGTGGTAAAATTTCATATTTGCAAAGTAGTTACCCCTACCTTGGCTACTATTTCTTCCTCTACTATTAGAGTTCCTTCCTTTATTTTTTTTTCCTCCGTTGGAGCCTCCTTTTTGTTTCTCAAAAATATTTATCTCTCTTTGACTCTTTGGTTCATAACTCTTTCCTCCATATCCACCTCTTTGTCCTCTATTATCTCTTCCCTTTCCTCTACCTCTAGTGGTTTTTGAATCGTGTTTCTTCCTTAGCTTCTCTTCTACCTTGATTGAAATTTGCTGGCACTTTTAAATAGTATCAGGAGTCAAGAGACTCATTTCATCTTGTATGGTCCACTTGAGACCATTAAGGTATCTAACTACCTTCACTTTCTCATCTTCTGCAACTCTAAACCTCATGCAAAACCTTTGAAACTCTTCAGTATAAGAGTTCACATCCAAGTTTTTCTACCTTATACTTTGTCTTCTTTTACGCAATTGGATTTCATAATCCTTAGGGACATAAGCATATCTGACCTTTGCAACCATATCCTTCCATGTAGAAATGAGATTATTTCCATCCTTCTCTCTCTCATCTTGGATAAAATTACACCAAGTGAGTGTAGACCCTCTTAGTCTGGCTTTAGAAAATTTCAAATTTTGAGACTCAGTTATGCCATCACACTCAAAGTGATTTTCTAGTCCTATCCAATCTAGGAATACCTCAGGTTCTATATTTCCACTAAAGATAGGAACTCCTTCTAGTGCTTTACAACTCGTATCCTTTAATGCTTTCAATAATGGTTCCTCAGTAAGCACAGGGTCAACCTCGGGTACTTCATCATCTTTGGAAATCTCCTTGCCTTTCCCTTCAACCTTATACTTCACTTTTTCTATCTTTTGTTCCACTTGGTCCACTTTGTGTTCCAATTGAACTAACCTCTCTCTGAGAAATATATTTTATTTTTCTTTCTCATCTACCTTCTTCACCAACTCTGCATTGGTCACCATTGTAGACTCTCCTACTGATTCGGAACATTCACCACAAGCCTGATCAAACATGCTCTGATACCAATCTGATGGAAGTGCTCCAAGGTGTGCTCGCACAAGCTCTACTTAGGACTCTACTTGTCCTAGTCTTCATAGGATCCCAATTTCACTTCTACGACCCCAATAGTCTTAAATCACCAAGCCTAATACTATCCTTACTCAACTCCAAGAGTTAGTCTCCTTGTGCTTAACCTTGAAGGATTTCCAATCAATAAAATTACTTCCAAACTTCACTCTTTATTGGATGATTCCATGTACAAAATATTCATAATGACTTCACCAATGCTGCAAGGGTTGTTTCCACCATAAAAAAAATGCCTTTGACATCCTTCCAACTCCATTGGAATTCATCTTCAAACTCCAATCAGTCGATTCGAAGATCAACTCTTCTTTTGGTCCTATTAGGCCTAATTGCATAACTAGCCCTATCCAGAGGGTTTTTCTAGATTCTTTCCTAAAACTTCCAAGTAACCCAAAAAAATAACTTGAGACTCGGATACCATTTTCCAAGACATTGAATATTTGGTTCACAATATAGGGCTAATAGGACTAATTTGGTTCACAATATGTAGTCCAATGATTTCTACCTAGAAACCAATCTAGATGGATTGGGAAAGACCTAAGCTCTTTGTTAGGTATCTATAGGACCTTAAGGATTTTTAAACCACACTTGGTTTGAATCTCACAAATAGTCCCTTGCACATGCACTGAAATTTCTCCCTGTCATACACGTAACGGGACACTCATTGCTTGCCTAGGGCATGGCTTTAAAATTAGCAAATTGTCTCTCCAAACCTCTTACTTGAGTATTTACACTATGCAAAGGCTCACCTACAAGATTTATCTAGGCCATGGTCAGATTATATGGGGGAGCCATGAAACCTAAAACCACTTTGTCTCTTACAACAACTATACTAGTTTCAAAATAATTTACAAAATCTATCTACTCTACTCAAAACAACTTTTCCACTGAATGAAAAACTCTTATAACTTTCTTCACAACATGGATCCAATACTATAAAAAGTTGTTTACTCCATTCAAACACTTCCTCACTCAAAACAAGTCAACTATTAAAGAAAACCAGAACATAGAGCTTCTATTCACTTCAAAAGTTACACTTTCCCCGACTATGCCTCAGGAAATTAGATCTTCCTTGCCTTAACATGTCATGCCCATCATTATAGTCCATTATGGAAACTAACCATAATTTTTCCTTGAAGGGAATCCATTTTTCCCATTTGTTTTCATGCAACATTAAAAGTTGCTAAGCAACTTTATGACAACTTTTTCAACTTCTTGCATAGTTATGATTGTGGGTCTCAATTCAGCCTAGAATGGTGCAGAAAAAATATAGGAACCAGGTTAGGCACTATACTACCCTTTCCCAAGCATTAAAATATTTTAGACATTTTTGAACCCTTTCTCCCACCTTAGGCCTAAACAAACACTAGCTACTAAAAAGCAATAAAATCTAGATTGGATTGAGCACTAACTACTAATCCATCTAGTTACATACTTTGCAAGACCTTCTAAGGTATAAATGAAAAGGTACTAACTTTCCTAGGGTCAGTACAAGCCAAAGTTGTAACAATATTGGGAGGTATCCTAGGTGCTCCTACACCATTGAAAGTTGGTACTTTTCCTGAATCAAAAACAAGGAACATGCGTAATCATATTAGGAAGCTTGCAACACATTATATCATTTTAGGAGATACACTTTACAAACATTCTTATGATGGTTTTCTATTAAGATGTCTTGGTAGAACCAAAATTTCTATAGATTTGGCAGAAGCTCATTCTCGTTCTTGTGGGGGACATTTTGGTGGAAAATCTTTAGTCAATAAACTTCTTAGAATGAGATATTATTGGAAAACAATGGAACATGATTCTTTCATGTTATTTAAGAAGTGTCCTCAATGTCAGCAACATAGTAATTTGATTCATGCTCCTTCTCGTGAGCTTCGTAATCAAGTTGCTCCATGGCCTTTTACTATTTGGGGTTTTGATCTCATTGGAAAAATATCACCGGCTTCTTCTGAAGGACATATGTATATCCTGACGGCTACAAATTACTTTATGAAGTGGGTGGAAGTTGTACCTCTTCATTCAACTACTATGGATGTTATTTGTGATTTCATTCTTAACAATATTATAACAAATATTTTTATTCCTTTGATGATAGTTTCGAATAATGGTACATCTTTCAAGAATAATTAAGTCACAAAATTATTGGAGGGATATCAAATTAAGCATAGATTTTTGACTCCCTATTATCCTCAATCTAATGGTCAAGATAAAGCATCAAATAAAATAATTGAACAAATTATGAGAAAAAATGTTAATAAGCATGAAAAACATTGGCATGCCCAACTTACCTATGCTTTATGGGTTATGGACTAGTGTTCGTACTTCCACAAGTACTTCTTCTTATAATCATGTCTACAGTACTGATGCTATTATGCCTTTGGAATTGGAAATTCCTTCTTTATGTGGTTCATTTCATGGGATAATTGACAAAGATACATTTCAAGGACAACAATTACAAGAATTAGAAATGTTGGATGAACAACGAATAAATGCTTTGGAACATATAAAAGGTTTATCATAAATTAATTTTGAAGTATAATCATAAGCTAATTGAACATTCATTCTTAGTTGGTGATTTAGTGTTATATCAGAATCAAAGAAATTTGAATGCTTTAACGGGTGAAAAAGGAAATTTTGGCCCTAATTGGCTTGGACCTTTCAATCCAATTGAGGACTTTCGTTCAGGTTCTTACAAAATTGTTGATATGGATGGTGTGCCTTTTAAGGAACCTATTAATATTATGCATCTAAATTGTTATTATCCTTAGTACATCATTCTTTCCTTGTGTATTTATGTATTCCTTATAAAATAGTTATGTTTGTTTTATAGGTTATGTGATTACATTTGAATACATTTATACATGATCTTTCTTTCTATTAAGTTTTATGTTATTGGTGAAAATATAGTAATCAATCATAGAACTAACTAGAAAAGATCTCTCTGACATCACTCTCTCTATCCCTATCTGTCACTCTCTCTATCCCTATGCTCTGGTGGTTGATGGCTCCAAGATATCTCTGATATATGATGTGAAGATGAAGATCTTTGTAAAGTATTCTATGAGTGGCTCCTCGATATGCTAAGATCATATACACACTCCTATGATCTTTGTAGGTTAGCCATCAGCCTCTCCTCTCTCTACATAACCTCAGCTCTCACTAGACACAAGAAAATATTTTTTTATGCTTTCCAGGATCTCTATGACCAATGGGGAACTCTCGCTCACTGACTGGTACTCGGTAGGACAAACATGTATCCTTTAGGACCTCGAATATTGTTGCCCCATTTTTGTTCTGCATATCTTTAGAGAAAAATGGATGTTTAGTGTGTAGTAATGGTCTTGAAAACATTGTGTAAGTCATGATTCTAAATATATATTTTCCCTTTAGGCTAGAGAAACCTTTATTGGATTTTTCCAAATTACCTTCTCCCTTCTACGCCTAGGGTTTTTCTCCAAGATCATGTCATATTGGGTAGGTTAAGCTCCAAAATATGATATAGGTCATGTTTCAAAAATTTCTAACATTCATCTTATGTGATTTTGGAATCTTTAGCTTTGATACTTCATTTTGTCTCATCGGTAGAAAGTTGGTTGTAGGCTTCTCCCTGGTGAATAATCACCTACAGAGTGTGTTTTCCACAGTCAACAATTTTTAAAGTCTCAGCGATCAGTGGAAGTTGGAGATAGATAATTGAGGCTAGAAATACTATTGCATTCAAAATGAATCCCTATGCGCCACAAGAATGATCAAATGATGAGGAATTAGAGATCAAAAGTTATCGGCAGAAAAGCGAAAAGTGGCTTCTACGCTACTTTAATAGGAGGGTTCTGAGCCGTAAGATGCATTTTCCATGAGATTGTCATATGTAAGATTTATGAAGAGAAATCAACCTATGAGAGGACTCACGGTATAAATAAAGAAAATGAAAATGTAACATATCAATTTAGTATTGTAGGAGGCTAAAATTCCTCCTTAGTAGATTTCTGAGTAGGGAGTGCTCCAAAACCATTTCTCCGCCCAAAGGAGAAGTAGAAAAGTAATTATTCGCTATCTCCAAAAATTTACCTTTACAGTTATGTAAAGTGAAAAGATTTTTCTTAACATCCCATAGAGGTAAAGTAATTAATTCAAATGAAGCCATTTTTCTTCATAACTGACTTTTTCATAAATGCTTAAGTCTTTTCATTTGTGTGGTGCAGGAAGTCAGCTGTTAACGGTAAGAAGTTAGAAGTTATAAAATTAGTGAAGTGTTGTGAATAGGAATTACCATCTGTTCGACAAATTGTCTAAATTGAAATCCCTAGCAATAGTTGTTCCTTGCTTTCACATTCCTAAGATATATTCCTAGTTCCTGGTTCAAATCAATCGAAGCATGACTACCAAATTTATGGGATTCAATGGGATGAACGACATCACTTTCGACTGGCGCAAAATCATGGACACCTCTATGAGATTATTCGATATGTAGAGCTTTCATAATAGACTAAATGTTGAAAGGATACATCCCATTATAGAGAAGCTGAAGGAGAGTGGATTCATCAAAGCCATCAATTTCCCTATTACAATTCAATCTCTAGAGCTTGTTCGAGAATGCATAGCTCCATATAATATAGAAACCAAGAAAATTATTTTTCTCAATGATACGGTGCTGCTCTCTATTGACCGAGACTCCATCCAAAACTCCCTTTGTATTCTAGAGAAAGCTGAATACTTGGAGATGACATATAGTCAGGTGGTTACTGAGTATGGAGAAAAGAAGACTGTGTGGAAGAAGGAGATAGTGAAGACATGGTTCCAGGAGTCGAGGTGTGCCAAGGGAAATTTTCCCAAAACACTATATGACATGAACCTAAAGCCATAAATAGTAGACATCCTAATATTTCTTAACAGGATCAGAGGTGAGAGTGATGCACTTAATTTTGTTAAACACCATTTCTACCTAGTTCAGGTGATATTCTCTCAACATAATTTCATTGATTGGGCTCACATGGTAAGTGAAAATTTCTCAATTGCCTTAAATAGATCTAAAAATTAGAACAAGTTCTATATTTCCTCGGTTCTATTATATATCTTAGCTACAATTCATCATTGGCTAGGACTTCCTAGACTAGAAGAATTCATGGAGGATGTTAAGAGTTATGAATTCTTCCCCTGTTTGCAATTGCATAATAGCTATATTGAATATCTCAAAGTTAATGATGCATTCATAATGAGACTATGCAAGGAGTCACAAGGTTGGCTAGAAAGGAGATTTTATCTAGAAGCCATGGCATTTATCAGCCAATTTGGAGCTTATTTTATCCAATTTGCAAATTTATCATACATTCATCTTGTAGGATTTGACGATCTCCCTTTGAAGCTGCCCAGGTATCCCGACGACATGATCATGCTGGTTGAGGTGATGAGGCAAGTATTCTAAGTGAACTTGATATGTGTAGGTGCCCAAAAGGAAGGCTATGATTTCCTGATGACTATTGGAGCCTACAGTTGTGCATCCCGGTCTGATGAAAAGAATGTTTTGAAAGAATTCTCAAAGAAGTTTCAATTGGAAACATATGATGTTCTGAGGCCACAATATATTCCTGTGAATTATGCCTGAGATTAATTACAAATGGGTCACACTATTCATCACATCGATGACATAGAAGACTATTGGGCCAACTGCAAGGATGATCTAGAAAGCAGAAATTGGTTCTATGCAAGCTTAACTATTGAACAAATCAAAAGGTTCAAAATTAGGATTGTAGTTGAAGGCACAGAAGATGATGGTCAGCATATGTATGATGATACATACATAGAGAAGATTAATCCCATTCCTATAAGATATGAACCCATGCTAGGTCAATTCATTAATGACTTGTAGACCTTGATGGGTGAGATCTATAGAAGGATAGAGCAATAGATTGAATGGATGACAGGCATAAGGAAGAGGTTGGACAGGAAGCCTCCATCTCAACAAACTAAAAATAAAGTGACTGAGGGTACTCCCAAATCATCCTCAGTGACTATCTTGACCATAGC
Organism: Thuja plicata; assembly: GCA_018584345.1. Classification (NCBI taxonomy): domain Eukaryota; kingdom Viridiplantae; phylum Streptophyta; class Pinopsida; order Cupressales; family Cupressaceae; genus Thuja; species Thuja plicata. The sequence goes on along the minus strand of MU223363.1, from coordinate 85,612 downwards.
TAAAGAGCTAGGTCAACCAACAGGCGGAGTAGATGAGCCTCCTGAAAAGATTATCCCATTGGAGAAGACATGCGGAGACGGATCGCCTCTCATCGTTGGTTCAATAGAAGAAGTGATTTCTATAGACCTAGTCAAGTCTATGGCTGAGCCTATTAAAAGTATAGAAACATAGAAACCAGTTAAAGCTAGTACTTTGGGCACACAAGGTGATACCTCAGTTCAAGATACTCCAAGGTGAGGTTTACCTGTTATAGTGGAAGTGGGTGAAGATAGTTCTAGTACTGCAGGCACAAAATTGGATGAGGAGGTTGGAAAGAAATAGAAAGTTGCTGAAGCCATTAAATTATTTTCCTCCTCTCCTACTTTAGTGAATCCATTTTCTTCTAGACCTAAAGCTACTCGTCTGGTCATCAAGAAGTTGTTCATAGAGGAATTGGTCTCTGCCACCAAAGTCACTAGCGTAGAGTCTTGGATAGAGAACAATTTAGAGCGCAAGAGGAAGATAATAGAAGAAGGAGCTCCTAGCAAAGATGTACCTTCAAATTTGGAGGGAAGTTAGTTATAAAGTTACATTTTCCAACTGTTGTATTTGATTGTTTCTTTCATATTTGGGTATTTTAGAGTTAAAAAGTGAAAATGAACAATCTATTTAGCAACAAATTTTTGGTGACTCTACTGGGGAGATGAATAGTCACTAGACAAGAAACAATATCACAAGGGATGATCCTACTTCCTCATGAAAATTTTATTCCTGTGTTGCAACCAAACCTTAGATTCCAGGACGATCAAGTTGATATCATTTCCTCACTGAATACTTTTGTCTGGAGACACGAAAGAAATACTGAGCATTATAGAATCGCTATTCAAGTGCTCAAACAAGAAGAGGTGAGAGTAGAAGAACTTGAATGAGCCACTCAAAGGAGGAATTCACAAAGAGCACAATGCTGGGAAGAGTGTGAGACTAGATTGCCAAATTAGTGGAAATCCTAGAGCCTAAAAGATTCCTTAGGAGTTTAAGGAAAGAAGGTGGTATAGACCCAATCTTTGAGAGACTTGCAAAGATTGATTTTTCCCTACATGAAGTACCTCGTAAACGGGATAGAAGCACTAGGAGAAAAACTAGACATCCTTCACCCCCCAATAAATCATCCCTTTTGTCTACCACTTGTCAAGTGCTAAACTTACATGGAGTAGTTGCCCCTCCTATTGTAAACCTAACACCTTATCTACCTTAGGCATTTATGGTAGTTCCTTGGGCCATCACAGTTGGTCCTCTACAGTTAGTAGCATATAACCCACTGCCCTCAGGGTCAAGGAAGAATTTTCACAAATTCTCCTAAGATGGGACAGTATCTATAGATGAACACATTCCTACTTTCTTTGCAACCATTAATATATTAGTAGTACGAGTGGAGGATGTTACTGTCAGATTATTTTTTGAGACCTTTGTTGAGGGTGCAGTAGATTGGTTTCACCATTTTCCCATCTCTTATATTAAGGATTAGACTTCCATAAGAATGACTTTCGAAAGAAGGTTTAAAAATTCTGAAGATGGGCATGTTTTGTTAACACAATTGACTTCTATAAAAAAAGAGCTCTCAAAAAGCATGAGAGATTTGTTGCTAAATTTTGTGTGATGAAAATGTGTCACACTTCTATGGGTCATTCCATTCAAGGTTGCTCAAGAATGAGGCTTCAAATATTGACTCATAGCTCCCTAGTCATGGAGTGCAAAGGTTTGTGATGGAGGCCCTCAGATTGACCTAGTTGTGTCCATGCAAGTACACCATGAAATGAGAGATTCAATGCATGAAAATGACAACTATTCTATATAATTGCAATGCACAAAAGGAAATTAATCCAAATGATAACAATGCAAGATTATTCTATGAAAGGAAATATAAATTTAATCTAATATGAATCTAATCTACATGAATACCAATGGATGCAAGAAGAAGAATACAAGAAGAGAGAAGTTGCAATATCATAGCCAAAGTTATCAAATTCTCCTCCAAAATTGCTCTCCAAACCTACAACATAACAATACATAAATATTCTATCTCTAAATGAGAAGGAGAGATTTTTTTATATAGGAAATTCAACGGTTAAGATTAAGGGGCAAAAAGAAATGAGAAATGATGGAGATTAAATCTTGATTGATCCATGTGCTCATTAAAGAAAAAAGTCCACTACCTAGAAAGATGTGAAGAAAAAGGGATTTTTTATTTAATTTATTTCCTTTTTCATCAAATAAAGTGCTGCAAGTGGGGATTTTTATTTATTTAATTAAAAGAGGGGTTTTCTTTATAATTAAATAAATTAGAAAAATTTTATTTAATTAAATGGAAGGAATTTAATTTAATTAAATAAGATGAATTTTATGTAATTAAAAGGGAGATTAAATCTTTTAATTAAATAAAAATGATCAAACCTTAAGAAATATTGAAATAATTGAATTAATTACGATTTGATCAAGGAAATTGATTTGAATTAAAAATGTTGCAAAGCAT
>MU223363.1:37948-69417 GCA_018584345.1 Thuja plicata | reverse complement strand
GAGGTCTTTAGAGAAATTCAACTGAATTGTCACCTTGTTAGAGGATTTATGAAATGGTTGTTAAACCAACTCTGCTAAGAGATTTTGGTATCACTGCTACAATGGTTAGAAAGTAACACTGAAGTGATCTGAATTAAATACAACTTAACTTGCTGATACAAATCTCTGTTCTGCTCCAATAGATCCTTACTGATCACATATGTCTTTGCAGCACCTTAAGGATATCTCTAATCCTTCATCAGAATTCGCACATTCCTGCTCTGATATGTTTCTTCATATTTCCACACTTCTCACACTCTCTTGAATTCGCAACTTGATCTCTCATATATACCCTTTAGGTTATCAAGTCGGCCCAATTACAAGTTAATAAATATTACATTGGTCGGCTGCACAAACATTTACAAATAATATCCTTCGTAGGCTGACGCAGTACAAAAATGATATTCCAGTGTTGACCAACTGATGCTCAGTGAACACTGCAGACTCTGCGAAAATCCTTCGATAACCGACTGAACTTGGTAAGCACTGACTTTCCTTCACATTTTCTTTGATGACCGACTGAACTCGGTAAATACTGAATTTCCTTTGTTGACCGAGTAAGCTCGGTAGTAACTAACTTCTCGATATAGTATTCTGAGGCGCTCGGTAGACTCTGTAAATTGCTTCTCTTACCGTCTGAACTCGGTAGACTTGGTTAACTGCCTTGCTGAACATTCTGAGCCTGGTAGACTCTGTCTAATGACTGATATGACATTTTTGTAACATCAAGGACAATACACAATTAAAAAATTATTTCCAACACCTTCTACTTCTGTCTACTTCTTCTCTCAATGTCAGACCCCTTTGTGGCCCGGCTGACACCACACAATTATCACACCTGGAAAGAACACATGACCAGGATACTCATGTCACGTAGCTTATGGTCATGTCTAGATGAGAACCAACCTATTCTATAGCATCCGTTTGACATCCTTCAGCACAGAAACAAAATGGATGAAGCCATGGGTTTGATTGCCCTGCACATTTCAAACAACCTGTTGTTTCATCTAGATGGTTTTACCACTCCTCGCACCTATTGGGGAAAGTTTGCAGATCTTTTTGGCATAGTGAATGTGTTTAGGGCACTTTAGCTTGATTAAAAGTTGACATCCTTGTCTCCTCATATTTTTTCCACCATTGAGGATTTCTTTATGAAGTTCAATGCTCTCCGATCACTTTTACAGGATTGTGGGAAAATGAAATCAAATGATGAGTGTATCTTTCTGATACTCTCAAAGCTTCATGGAGAGTTCCATATTTTCTCCCCCACTTTCTATTCCACTATGGATGCCTTGGGTTCTATGCACAATATGCCTTCCTTTGCAGCCTTATGTGATCAGTTGACTCAAGAGCACTCAAAGATTCAACAGTTGAATGATGCTTCAGGTTCTATGAGAAATGCCTTAGTTGCTCACCCATCTCCACAGAAACCAGAGCAGAAATAGGTATCATCATCCATAGAATCTTGGAAGGATTCTCCTTCTCAGCATTCCTCTGGCCCACCTCCTTCACCTAAGGGGAAATCAAAGACAGACAAACCCAAGTGTACTTATTGCAATAAGTTCAATCATGATGACTCTTAGTGATTTCAGAAGAAGGTAGATGGATATGCCCAATAGATTTCTGATTTGACAGCTCTTCTTCATAAGAGCAACATTGATATTCCTTCTTCCTCTTCTCGCTAGTCTTCCTCATCATCATCTCAAGCAGATGGGTCAGACAATGAAAAGTGTCATGCCTTATGTGAATCTTCTATAGCTCCCTCTTCTAGGTGGTTTTTGAATTCTGATGCTTCACATCATATGGCATCTTCTCAGAGTTCCTTCTCATATTTTGCGGCCTCTCCTACCCCACACATCTTAATGGGGAATGACACTATTATGCCTGTGTGTGGTCAGGGTTCTATTGACATCTTTGGTGGTGCATTCCATGATGTACTATGTGTTCCATCCTTTTCATCAAACCTTCTCTCCATTTATCAGATTACTCACAGTGGGACAGAGAAGACAATTAAGTTCAATGTACATTCTCTACACATCAAAGATAGTGTGATTGGCCGCATTGTTTCTATAGGGATATTTGATCATGCCACTCACCTCTACTCCTTCTCCCATTTTGGCCCACCATCTCCTTTGTTACAGAATATCTCTCCTACTTCATGAGTTCCTAGTGAGAAGAAGTTGGGTCACTTGAACTTTTGTGTTGCTCCTGAGATCAGTGTTGTGGCTTCTCCATCTCATCCTCCTATTGCACCTACCTTTGTTCAGCATGATTCTTCTTCAACAATCCATGTTATGGTTACTCCCTGCATCGAGCCTTCCCCTCTAGTTGTTGAGGGCACATTCGAGGACATTCATCTCCTCCCAGCTGACAGATTCAGCCCAACTATTGGCCCACCTTCATTGGGGATTTCATTCTAGGAGTCTCATTCATTCTCCTTTGAGCACCAGCTCAACCTTTCAGTTTCACCTCTAATTCATGGGATTCCTTGTTACTTTATACCTCTGTTTCTTCCACATTGGAGTTCTATTGGTTCAATCATTCCTACAGGGGTTCCATCATTCTGGGGGGCTTTGTTGTCTCATTCCTCTATCATGGGGGGTTTGATTGTACTTATGGTTTTGAGAGAGTCTCTTGAGCCATTCTTTTTCTAGTTTTTCTTCTATCTCTTCTTGGAGTAGGGTTTTTCCCATGTGGTTTTCTCTATTTCTCCACTTTGCGGAGATTTGGTTGTTCTTTGGTACCTGATTAGGCCTTATTGTCGGGTCCCTTTTTTCCTACTTTCATAGCTGTGCTAGGTTATCTTACCTCTTGATCTTTCCTTAAGGGGGGGTGTTAGAGTAATTATTTATTTACACTTATTAATTAGATCACTTTGATTTAATTAATTAAGTTGTTTATTACTCTAGTTTACTTAAGCTATCTCTTAGGTGCATTATAATTAATATTCATAGTAATTATTAATGTGCAACCTAGATTTTCTAGTTTTAGGGTTTTTTTCACCTTTATAGGTTGAAATTTGTAGTTTCTTCTTCATTAATTTAGATTATAGTTTTTCTCTCACTTTCTGAGCAACTTCTGAGTTCTTCTCTTTCCCTCTTCATGCTTCTCTTCTTTAACAGGTTCTTGCATGCGGGTGTTCTTCAGGTTTTGTGGATTTGTCTCTCAAATCCTACAACCCAAACATAGAAAATAAGATTAATTGACCCACTAGTTTTAAATCACCTCACCCAAGGTTCATATATCAACAATAATCACCACCAATCTCAAGAGAGAAATTACCATCAAAAGTTGAAGACAAAACCAATTGAGATAATAACAAATCCTTCCCTACCTACAAAGGGATCTATCATCAAGAAGAGCTTTGCTTGTAGGACAAGAGAATGAAGCCCAATCTCTCAAGATCACCAAAAATAGTGTTCATAGGGCCTAATTACTATGTGAAACATATATGCAAGAAAGAAAATCTAGGTTCATTCTTTAGAGCAAGAATTGGAAATGTGATCTACGAAAGCAAGAAACTCTCAAGCTAAACACATAAGAGATTCATTTTTATTTCCAAAATCCAAATTTTATAAAGATGAAACAAAATACCTCAAGTCCAAAGCAATGCACTTAGTATATTTTACCTTATTTTTTCTTTTGTTGAGCTTTTCCACGTAAGTAAGCCACGAACTCTCCAACAAGGAAGGCAAGAAAACAAGCAAATAAGATATGTAATATATATTCAACTTATGCAAACCCTAGGGTTAGATGTGAAAATCAATTATTAGGAGAAATAATAACCAATAAATAATCCAAATGACAACTCACATCATGCATTGAACCATGTGAAAAATAAGTGCAAGCTAATCATTAAATGCCTTTTTTTTAATTTTGATATTTCACCTAGTCAACAAGATTGGACCTGTATGACATGAATTCAGATCCCAAACCCTAAATGCAGAAAAGAGACCCCTATTAAAAAACTGAGAGATTCCCAAAATTGTAAATTTTAAAGCAATATTTTATGATTTGTTCCCTAGGGACCCTATTTATCAAAATAGACCACGTTTTAAAGATTGGATTTTTAAGCCATTATTTGTCATCAAAACAAAATACACAGAGAACATACTCCTTGTAGAATTCTAATAGCTTTTCAGAAATGTAATTTTTTTTAAAAATTTTGTTGACTTGTAACCAGAAATGAATTTTCATAAAAAATCATAAAAAAATTATAAATCGTTGAAACATTATCTGAAAAATCTAATTTTTGAACTGAGATACCTTTGACCCAATGTCAACCTAACAAAACAAATTCAGAATAAAAATCCAAGCTGTTTGGGAGATATGATGAAATCTTTCGAAAAAACCCTAGGTTTTGTCTTCAACTCATCCTGCACAAGGGTTAGGCTTGAAAAACTTCAATAAAATAACCATGTAAAGATTAGAAAATCTGAAAAATTAGAAACAAAATGGAGAAAAATTAGGAGCATCATGCGCCATGGTGGGCACCAAAAATGTGTGATGAAAATGTGTCACACTTCTATGGGTCATTCCATTCAAGGTAGCTCAAGAATGAGGCCTCAAATATTGACGCATAGCTCCCTAGTCATTGAGTGCAAAGGTTTGTGATGGAGGCCCTCAGATTGACCTACTTGTGTCCATGCAAGTACACCATGAAATGAGAGATTCAATGCATGAAAATGACAACTATTCAATGTGATTGCAATGCACAAAAGGAAATTAATCTAAATGATAACAATGCAAGATTATTCTATGAAAGGACATATGAATTTAATCTAATATGAATCTAATCTACATGAATAGCCATGGATGCAAGAAGAAGAAGACAAGAATATAGAAGTTGCAATATCCAAGCCAAAGTGCTCAAATTCTCCTCCAAAATTGCTCTCCAAACTTGCAACATAACAATACATAAAAATTCATCTCTAAATGAGAAGGAGAGATTTCCTTATATAGGAAAGTGAATGGTTGAGATTAAGAGGCAAAAAGCAATGAGCAATGGTGGAGATTAAATCTTTATTGATCCATGTGCTCATTAAAAAAAAAATCCCACCACGTAGAAAGATGTAAAGAAAAAGAGATTTTTATTTAATTTATTTCCTTTTTCATCAAATAAAGTGCTTTTAGTGGGGATTTTTATTTATTTAATTAAAAGAGGGGTTTTCTTTCTAATTAAATAAATTAGAAGAAATTTTTTTAATTTAATGGGAGGAATTTAGTTTAATTAAATAAGATGAATTTTATTTAATTAAAAGGGATATTAAGTCTTTTAATTAAATAAAAATGATCAAACCTTAGGAAATATTGAAAAATTTGAATTAATTACTATTTGATCAAGGAAATTGATTTGAATAAAAAATGTTGCAAAGCATTGATTCAAGAATTTTGATAACTTGATAAATTGATAAATGGTGGCCCATAGTCTAGGCGTTTAAATAAATAAAAATCCCCCACTTAAAGGTCTTCTTTTGATGAAAAAGAAAATAAATTAAATAAAAATCCCTTTTCCTTCACATCTTTCTAAGTGGTGGTCTTTTTGCTTTAAATGAGCACATGGATCAACCAAGATTTAATCTCCACCATTGCTTATTTATTTTTGCCTCTTAATCTCAACCATTCACTTTCCTATATAAGGAAATCTCTCATTCTCATTTTCATATAGAATTTTTGTGTATTATTGTGTTGCAGGTTTGGAGACCAATTTTGGAGGAGAATTTGAGCACTCAAGCTTGGATATTACAACTTCTCTCTTTTCTTCTTCTTCTTCTTGCATCCATGGATATTCATGTAGATTAGATTCATATTAGATTAAATTCATATTTCCTTTCATAGAATAAATCATGCATTGTTATCATTTAGATTAATTTCCTTTTCTTGCATTGTTATCATATAGAATAACTGTTATTTTTGTGCATTGAATCTCTCATTTCATGGTGTACTTGCATGGGCACAACTAGGTCAATCTGAGGGCCTCCACTACAAAACTTTGCACTCCATTTCTAGAGAGCTATGAGTTGATATTTGAGGCCTCCTTCTTGAGCAACCTTGAATGGAATGATTCATACAAGTGTGACACATTTTTAGCACACACTTTTAACAAGCTAATTAAACGTATCCTAGTAGCTAATCAGCCTACTGTAGGTAATTTGAAAACATTTTTTTATAAGTGCTATTCCACCTAATATAAACTGTAATTCAAGAGTGACAAAGCCATTAAATGTGGATCTCACCCAGAGGACTGCTGTAGAGTTTGAGGATCACATGATCTCAGCGGGGAAGTGGAAATGAGAGATAAAAACTCAGTCTAGTACTAGAAACACCACATCATCAGATGAGATGATCCATAAATTGTCTAATGAGTTGATTTGTTTCAAAAGACAACTTCCCAAATTTAACAATCATTACCAGCTGAATTTTCAAGATCATCTTAGAAGAAACTGTGATATGAGGAATACTGATGGAAAAACATTACAATTGACCACTCCTCAACAAAGGCTAGCCATAGAAGATCCTCCCAAAAGGGGAAACATGTGTGATTTTCACTTGAAAATAGATCATGATAGAGAAAGCTGCCCCGATGTAGCTCATCCTTGGAAGATGCATCAAATAGATGAATGGAATGCTGGAGTATCTAGAGATGAATTGGATTCATGCTCACATGGAAACTCTGAAAACTTATTTTTTGAGTACGTATCATATTTAGAATGAGATGCAGCATGATATGCTTCTATAGATGGGACATCTTATGCACTATTTACCTAGAATCAGAAATATAAATCCGCCATTTCCATACCTCCACCAAGAGGTAATGAGGCATCCAATTCTTTCTCTAAAGAGGCCAACCAAGGAGTAAAAATTTTGCAGCTAGGTAAGGAACAAAATTCTTTTGACATTATTCAATTCTGTAAAGATTCATGAATTCAGATTTATCCCATAGACTATCATAAATCTTATCCTATAGAGTAGCAAAACCTAGTGGAATTATGTAAAGGAGGGACCCAATATTTAAATCAAAATGTTATAGCTTCGATAGAGGAAGAGTTTGTTTTGGCGTGTCTATATGAACAGGGAGAGTCATCAGTTTTGGCTACTTCCCCTTGGAAAAATCCTGACCCTTTCTATGTGTCATTGTTTATAAATGGTTGCAAGTTGAGTAATTTAATAATAGACTCTATTGCCTCAGACAATGTGATGCCATCAACTGTAGATAAGGCTTTAGGTCACACTCTCACCAAATCCCATGGTAGATTCTACCCTATGGATGCTAAAGAGGTCCCCTTGATTGGGCAAATCAAACATGCCCAAGTGGCTTTGGCAGCACACCTCAAGAAGAGAATGTTGTTAACTATATTGGTTGCTAATATACCTGCTATCTATGGTTTGTTGTTAAGAAAGAGTTTTTGCATGGATCTAGGAGGAAAAATAAAGTTGGATTGGTCTCAATATTTGATCCTAGTGGGCAACAAAAAGACAAAATTGGTTCCTCAAGAGAAATCAAAGTTCATAGTACTAAAATATGATGACCCTAAAGCCCAAATTTTGTACCAAGAATTAGAGTTTGACAACTACATGTTATTCATAGATAATCATGACGAAGAAGCCAAACCTAGAGAAGAGGAAAATCAATCCTCCACTAAAGAAACATCACCAAAAATTTGGACTCTTCAGTTTGATGGTAGTTGTGCATCATTAGGATCCATTAAGGAATAGTCTTAATATCACTAGATGGAGAATGTGAGGCTATGGCTTACAAATTGGAGTTCAGAAACACCAATAACACAATGGAGTATGAGGCCCTGCTTCTGGGAATTATTGCTTCAAAAGAGAGAGGTGTGAAAATACTAAGAGCTCGAGGTGATGGTGAGTTAATCGTACGCCAATTTAAAAAATAATACTCTATGAAGAATCATAGATTAAAAAATTACAGGAACAGGGTATGGGATGAAATTGAAGCCTTAGACACATTATTTATTGAATCTGTGCTCAAAGAGTTGAATTCTAAGGTAGAATCCTTAGCAGTATCTGCCTCATTGCTCCTCCCTCACCTAGATTTAAAAGATAAGAAATATCAAATAGAAGTGGTATATAGACCATCTATACCTGACAATGTGGAAGATTGGTAGGTGTTTGAAGATTATCAGAATCTCCTTCTCTTTTTAGAAAGTGGCGATGACTTTAATAAGAATGCTCCTAGTAGTCATAAAGGAGATTTTCATGAAAATCAGAGGAAAGATAAGTCAGGTATCATTCAATTGCAAGGTAATATTATCCCTCCTCATTTGGTTACACTCAAAAATCTTTTCAATAGGCATGATACCTTTGTTAAAAAGAAGAGGATCAAGAGGGGTCCTACCACTGGAAAATATGAAGGAATAAACATTGGAAGTGAGAAAGACCCTAAGATGATTAACATTGGGAAATGTTGTACTGAGGAAGAAAGGGAGGAAGCCAAAAAACTTTCCCTAGAATACCAGGATATCTTCACATGGAGTTGTGAAGATTTAAAAAGATTCATGGATGGAAAATTCAAACATCAAATTCCTCTAAAACCCAACATTGTTCCATTTAGGAAAAAACAAAGGAATTATAATCCCAAGGTTGCTGATACAATATTCAGGGAAGTTGATAAAATTCTTAAGGCTAAGATCATATATCATATTCATCATTCAACCTGAGTAGAAAATATAGTTCCTGTGAGAAAGATAAATAGGGAAAAAAAAATCTGCATAGACTTCAGAAACCTTAACCAGTCTTCCTTGAAAGATAATTACACTCTTCCCAACATGGATCACCTATCACAGATCATGGCTAGAGTATAGATGATGTCTATGTTGGATACATTCTTGGGGTACAACAAGATAGAGGTGGAAAAAGAATATCAACAAAATACGGCCTTCACTACTCCATGGGGTACTTTTTCTTATCATAGAATGCCATTTGGGTTGATTAAAGCTGGCGATACCTTTCAGAGAGGTATGGAGCTTTCCTTTAGTGACATGAAAAATAAAATAATTGATATGTACCTGGATGATCTTACAGTGTTTTTGAGAAAAAGAGTAGATCACATAAAGGATTTGAAGAGGGTGTTGCAAAGGTGTAGAGAAGACGAAATCTCTTTAAATCCCAAGAAGTCAGTTTTCTGTGTGACTAAAGGGAAATTACTAGCACATGTTGTTTCTCAATAAGGTATAAGAATTTATCTAGAGAGGGTTAGTGCAATCCAGCAATTGAGCTTACCTGTAAATAAAACTAGAGTAAAATCATTCTTTCATCAGGTAAATTTATTCAAAAGGTTTGTCCTAGATTTTTTAGAAATTACTAAATTTATAGTGGTTATGATGAAAAATAATGTGAATTTTAAATGGAATAACCCTAGAAAACAAGCCTTCAAAAATATTAAGCAAGCCATGGCCAATGCTCATGTATTGTGTCACCCAAATTACATGGAAGATTTTATAATTTATTGTTACTCCTCTAAGCATACTTTGTCAGCTATTCTCCTGCAACAAAATGATGAAGGGGTTCAAGCCCCTATAACCTTTATGAGAACACCTCTAAAAGATCATGATTTGAAATACTCTCACATTGAGAAACATGCTTTTGCAAATGTAAAGGCTTTAAAGAATTTTAGATTCTATATTTTACACTCTCACTCCATTGTATGTATCTGACATTGTAGTAAAAAGTGTATTACCTCAACAAGATGTGGGATGTAATAAAAAAGGAGCATAAGTGACTAAGACACAGGAATATGACATAGAAATCAAACCCACCAAGTTGGTGAGAGGAAATGCACTGTGTAAAACAATAGCAGAAAATAAAGTGGATGAAGATCCTGAGGTGACACAATTGGTTTTGCCAGTAAGTATGCAAGACCCCTGGTTCAAAAATATTGTATATTTTTTGGTGTATGGCGAGTTCCCCAAATGGTTGAATCCAAAGAAAAGGAGGGATTTAAAACTGACAGCCTCTAAATATGTTATTTGGGAGGATATATTGTATAAGAGGTTGATATATGGGACATTCCTCAAGTGTGTAGACAAACAACAACAGGAAAAATTGTTGAAAGTGTTCCATGATGAAGCTTGTGGAGGACATTTCTCTTCATTAGTGACTACATTCAAGATATTGAGATAGTGGTATTATTGGCTGGGAATTTTCAAGGATGCATACAGTTGGGTGTCAAGATGTGAGAAGTGCAAAATTTTTACCGGAAAGACACAACTAACAGCTCTCCCTCTTAGACCAGGGATAATTGAAGGTCCCTTCCAGTAGTGGGGCCTTTATTTTATTGGCCCTATAAATCCCATATCCAATGTGGGTCATACCTATATAATCACTATAACAGACTACTTCACAAAATGTGTGGAGGCGAAAGCAACTATGAGAACTACATTTGAAGTAGTATGCGAGTTTATTAAAGAAAACATCCTAGTAAGGTTTGGTGTACCTATTAAGCTAGTAATGGATAATGCCACATATTTATCTTCCTGAGAAATTAATAAATTTTCTTATAAGTATGGCATTATGGTCAATCACTCATCCGACTATTTCCCACAAGGGTGATTGGGTGACCCCCAAAAGAGATATTGGTGTTTCCCCCTTTGAGCTGGTCTATGGAATAGAGGCCAGTCTTCCATTGCCGTTGGAATTGGTAACTTCCAAATTGAGGACAACAGTAGAAGATGGCATATATGAAGATGGTTTAGAAAAGAGAATCCTATATTTGTACAAGCTTGAGGAGGAAAGAGAGAAGCTGGTAGATCACATCACACAACATCAAATGCATGTGAAGATTTTTTTTGACAAAAGGAGAAGGCCTCAAAATTTTATAGAAGGAGATATGGTGCTGCTGTGGGAAAAACACAAAGCACCTAAAGGTATGCATGGAAAATTTGAGACACTATGGAAAGGGCCTTTCAAGATCCATTAGGAATTTGAGAAGAATTATTTTAAATTGGCTTATGTAGATGGAAAAGAACTTCCCTTGACACACAATGGTCAGGATTGAAGCTCTAATAGATCTGAATCTAAAACGAGTAACCCTTGTATTGTACCAAAGTTATGTTTAGTTCCTATTTTTGTTTTCCTTAGTTAGGTTTTATTTCCCTATTTTCTTTTTGTGTTTTGCCTTAGTTTTTTTGTGAGCTGCCTTTTATTGAACTATGTGAAACCAAAGACTTGAGTTCCTTGCTTGGACATGTGAATGTTCAAATCCCCAGACAGAGCTAGTTGTTGCCCCATTTTTGTTTTGCATATATTTAGAGAAAAATGGATGTTTCATGTATAGTAATGGTCTTCAAAACATTGTGTAAGTCATGATTCTAAGTCTAGTTTTTCCCTTTAGGTTAGAGAAAACTTTATCATATTTTCCCAAATTACCTTCTCCCTTGTAAGCTGGGGGTTTATCTCTAAGATCATTCATGTTGGGTAGGTTAAGCTCCCAAATCTGATAAAGGTCACATTTTAGAAGTTTCTAACATTGATCTTATGTGATTTGGAGTCTTTAGCTTTGATACTTCATTTTGTCTCATCAATAGAAAATTGGTTTTGTGCTTCTCCTTGGCAGATAATCACCTACAAAGTGCCTTTTCCATAGTCAACAATTTTTAAAGTCTCAGCGATCAGTGGAAGTTGGAGATATATAATTGAGGCTAGAAAGACTATTGCATGCCAAATGAATCCCTACATGCTAGAAGAATGATCAAATTATGAGGAATCAGAGATAAAAAGTTATGAACTGCAAAGTGGAAAGTAGCTTCTCCACTACTTCTATAGGTGGGTTTTGACCCGTAAGATCCATTTTCTGCCAGATTGTTATATGTAAGATTTATGATGAAAAATCAACCTATGAGGTGACTCAAGGCATAAAGAAAGTAGATGAAATCATAGCATATCATTTTAGTATTGTAGCAAGATAAAATTCCTTCTTGGTGGATTTATGAGTAGGGATTGCTCCAAAAGCATTTCTCTGCCAAAAGGAGAAGCAAAAAATTAATTATCCGCTATCTCCATAAAGTTACCATTACAATTATCTAAAGTGAAAAGATGTTTCTTAACGGCCAATATATGTAAAGTAATTAATTCAAATAAAGTTTTTTTTCTTCATAACAAACTTTTTCATAAATTCTTAAGTCTTTTCATTCATGCGGCGCAGCAAGTCAGTCATTAATGGTAAGAAGTTAGAAGTTATAAAATTAGTAAAGTGTTGTGAATAGGAATTACCATCTGTTTGACAAATTGTCTGAATTGAAATCCCTAGTGATATTTTTTACTTTCTTTCACATTCCTGAGATATATTCCTAGTTCCTAATTCAAATCAATCAAGGCATGGCTACCAAATTTATGGGATTTGATGGAATGAATGGTATCACTTCCAAATGGAATAAAATCACAGACACCTCTCTGAGATTCTTCGATATGTAGAGATTTCATAAAAGATTGAATGTTGAAAGGATAGATTCCATTATAGAGAAGTTGAAGGAGAGTGGATTAGTTGAAGTTGTCAGTTTCCCTATTGCAATTCAAGCTCCAAAGATTGTTCAAGAATGAATAGCTCGCTATAATCCAGACACCAAGAAAATTATTTTTCCCGATGAGAAAAGAAGACTATGTGGAAGAAGGAGATAATGAAATCGTGGTTCCAGGAGTCAAGGAGTGCCAAGGGAAATTTTCCCAAAACACTATACAGAATGAACCTGAAGCCAGAAATAGTAGACATCCTAGTATTGCTTCACAGGATCGGAGGTAAGAGTGATGCACTTAATTTTGTTGAACACCATTTCTTCCTGGTTCAGATGATTTGCTCTCAACATAATTTCATTGATTGGGCTCACATGGTAAGTGAAAATCTCTCAAATTCCCTAAATAGAGCTAAATATTAGAACCAATTCTATATTTCCTTAGTTCTATTATATATCTTAGCTAGAATTCAACTTTTTCCAGGACATCCTAGACTAGAAGAATTCCCAGAGGATGTTAAGAGTTATGAATTAATCCCCTGTTTGCAATTGCATAAAAGTTATACTAAATATCTCAAAGTTAATGAAGCATTAACAATGAGAATGTGCGGGGAGTTACAAGGTTGTCCAGAAAGGAGATTTTCTCTGGAAGTCATGGCATTTATTAGCCAATTGGGATCTTATTTTATCCTATTTGTGAATTTCTCATAAATTCATCTTGCAGGATCTGACAATTTCCCTTTGAAGTTTCCCAGGTACCCTGATAACATGATTGTGTTGGTTGAGGTGATGAGGCAAGTGGTCCAGGTGAACTTGATCTATGTGGGTGCCTAGAAGAAAGGATCTTTTTTTTTTATGACTATTGGAGCCTATAGTTCTGCATCTTAGTCCGATGCAAAGAATGATTTGAAAGCATTCTCAAAGAAGTTTCAATTGGAAACATATGATGTCCTGAGGACTTAGTATGATCCTATGAACTATGCCCAAGATTAATTACAAATGGGTCACACTATTCATCACATCGATGACATAGAAGACTATTGGGTGAACTGCAAGGATGATTTAGAAAGAAGAGATCGGTTCTATGCAAGATTAACTATTGAAGAAATCAAAAGGTTCAAAATTAAGATTGTAGTAGAAGGTATAGAAGATGATTGACAGCATATGTATGATGATACATACATAGAGAAGATTAATCCCCTTCCTATAAGCTCTAAACCCAAGCTAGGTCAAGCCATTGATGACTTGCAGACCTTGATGGATGGGATCTACATAAGGATAGAGCAATGGATTGAATGGATGATGGGAAGAAGGAAGAGGTTAGAAAGGAATCCTCCATCTCCACAAACTGCAACAAAAGTGACCGAGAGTACTCCCACATCATCCTCAGCGACAATCCCAACCATAGCTAAAGAGATAGTTCAACCAAAAGGCAGAGGAGATGAGCCTCCTGAAAAGATGATCCCATTGGAGAAGACATGCAGAGATTGCTCACCTCTCATCATTGGTTCAATAATAGAAGTGATTTTTACAGACCTAGTCAAGTCTACGGCTGAGCCTGTTAAAAGTACAAAAATAGAGCAACCAGTTGAAGCTAGTACTTTGGGCACACAAGGTGATACCTTAGTTCAAGATACTCCAAGGTGAGGTTCCAATATTATAGTGGAAGTTGGTGAAGATAGTTCTAGTACTGCAGCCACAAATTTAGATGAGGAGGTTGTTGGTGAAGATAGTTCTAGTACTGCAGCCATAAATTTAGATGAGGAGATTGCAAAGAAACAAAAAATTTCTTAGGTCATTAAATTAGTTTCCTCCTCTCCTAATTCAGTGAATCCATTTTCTTCCAGACCTAAAGCTACTCCTCCCATCATCAGGAAGTTGTTCATAGAATAATTGGTCTCTACCACGAAAGTCACTAGCATAGAGTCTTGGATAGAGAACACTTTATAGTGCAAGAGGAAGAGGATAGAAGAAGGAGATCCCAGCAAGGATACTCTTTCATAGGACTTACAATCTAGTGCCATTGCAAGCAAGGTGAAGAAAGAAAAGACACTGTCTACATTAGGCCAAGACCCAGAAATAGGGCACTTCACTATGGAGGTAGCGAAGCCCACAAAAGAAGGCAGGATTGAGGATTTGACTGGTTCTAATTTCGAGCTATAGTCATTTGATATGGGATTGGCTCACCATGACACCAAGGTGGATTGGTGGAAGTCCACCAATATTTTAATTAAAGAAGAAGTTGAGGAGCTCAATACTGCTAAAGACCAACTTAAAGCAAAAGTCGCTTAAATAACTAACTTTATCAGATAGATAGTTACTCCGGTCATGAGCATTCCTAGTGCCCAAACCACTTTTGACCCCAATGCTATAGAGAATCAAGCTATCATGCCAATTTGCAAGAAGATAGACACTTTGGGAAGATTGGTAAAATATGGATTGAGAGGCTCAAATCTGAAGGGTTGGTAGTTATTGAGAAGTTGGGTGATACTCTCCTAAAGTTGTCAAAGGAGAGAAATAACATTGACGAGAATTTGCAAACTCACACATCAGAGAGAGTGACATTTCAAGAATGCATAGTAATGCTGCATGTAGAAGTTAAAATGAAGACTAAGGAGGCAATAAAGGCCAAGATATTGTAGAAAGGAGATGAGCCTTTGATTGAATGGCTTCATATCCTGTAATTTAAGACTGAGATGATCATCCAAGCCGAAGGAGGGCTGCAACATACAGATGTCAAAATCAAAGAGGAATAGAACAAAGATTTTAAAATCCTTCAGGGTCTTCACACGGAGTCATAGAAAAGTGTTCAAGGAAAATAAATGATCAGAGTGACCAAAATGTAGAAATCCTTCTCTGATTATGTGGATAAGCTAGCAGAATAGTCTTCCTCTCACTTGGATAAGGTACCAAAAGTCCAACAGTTGAGCGGGTGCATCTATAAAGCTATGGAAAAGTTGAAAGATTGCATTGAGGTGATTAAAAGTCTAGCCAAAGATCATTCCTTATGGCTCATCAGATATACCAATGTCCATATCAATAGACATGAAGAACTTATTCCAATCATTACAACTGTCACTGTCTATAGGACAAAAATAGATAAGGGGAAGAAAATGGAAACATAAATATATTCCCTCTTATACTAAATTTTGAGAGAGCTTGTAACAGATAAATATTTGTTTATCATTTCTGGTTAGGGAAGTTGAATTGTTTCAGTTACCTATTTTTGTAAATGGTCAAACTCTGAAAATCTATATGTACTATTTTGAAAATTAATACAAAGGTCGACTAAATTTTGGTGTGCAGAACTTCATTTTTTTTTAGTCAAACTCATTTATGTTTGAATGTTGATCTTTTAACTGTTCCATTACATTTATCTTTCTGTCAATATGAATGTTTCTTTAAATTGGATTTACAGTTCAAGATTAAACCGAGGTTCTATATTATGATTTGATACAGTTAGTTGAGGGGAAATCTAGGTGTCACTCATGATTATGAGAAATGTTCTTATGAAGTAGATCGATTCATCATCATTAAATTATCACTAATCTTTTATTTTAGTGTTTGCATCTTTATTATCAGTTCCCACATTACCAATTTTAGGATCTTATATAACTTAAAAAGTCTTGAAATTTGGCTAGATAGAAAATGAATCAATTTTCCTAAACTAGTTCATGTCTAGGCCTAGTTCAGATTACCCCATTTAAATTAGGAAAGAAAAAAAATTCAATGAAGATTAATCACATAAGGGAGATGTACCTTCAAATTTAGAGGGAAATTAGTTACTCAGTTACATTTCCCAACTGTTGTATTTGATTGTTTCTTTAATATTTGGGTATTTTAGAGTTAAAGTGAAAAGGAACAATCTCTTCACCAATAGATATGAACATCCTCCACTTTGCTACAGTAGCTGGAGATATAAAATATATTTATCTTTTAGTACTTTTTTTTGAAAAAATAAGTTAAATATTTAAATAAAATACATGTTTTATACCTAGATCTCCCTTCAGGGTATCTCTAAAGGGTCTGGATGGTGGAGGCATGGGTTGAATTCCCTCTCCATGCTCTCTATGTCTAGGTCTCAAAGGTGGTGTCTTTGTATGGGTGCATGAAGGTTGTTGTGATATCAGTGGTGATGCATGAACAATATGCTCATCCACACCGGTACTATTAGCTGGGGGCATCCTATCTTCTCTCTCCTCCTTCATGGGATCTCCCTTAGAGATGGGCTCCTCCTCATCCATGTGATCCTCCTCCTCCTTTGGTATGCTACTATCTCAGTGTTTCCTCTCTGAAAGTTCTAGATCACCTGTGGGATAGTCATCAGGGAAGATGGGGTGGGTTCCCTTCGGACTCCACTATTTGATGTAGTCCCTGTTGATGCTTGAATAGGCTGCATCGGGGGATACCTGTATATCCTCTCTCTCATTTGTATCACTATCTTTGATTTAGTCTACTGATGGGCGACATATAGTGTCAGGTCTCTGATAGTATCTTGTCAGATGTGTGTATTGAGGTACTTCTCTTGAGACCCTCTGTATAAGACCAAATGGTGTCATCACTCTGTCATAATAATACAACATTATTATGTGACTAGAATGACCCTTTAGTATCTTGGGCTATTGTGAGTGTCTCATCTGATGTCATGTATTTGGCCACTTTGTCATGTGATAGTATGGTTTCCATGTCACATCTATGTCTAGTACATGGTCTAGATGTACCCTCCAGTAGAGGATATCTCTGTGCTACAAGAAATCTCCCAGTGGATAAGAAAAGGATATAGGTGTGGCTGCATCTACCATCACAAGAAAACCCTATGGTCATGTACATGTGAAATGATCGAACAACCAAATCTGTAATAGTGTGCATATCATGAGACTCTCTCGCTGATATCTCACCAACTGACAAAACTCATGGTATAGATGGGCTAGCATACTGCAGCCCCATGTGAAGATTGTCCTATCACTCTTCATCCTATGTATGAGATTGGTAAAAGGTACTTAAAATATTGTACCCTTTGTGTTGGGTAATACAAACAAAGAGTGTATACATAATGTAACCCTCTGTACCAAGGGCGTTAGACCTACCAATATGGATGATATGGTCTTCTTGGGTTTGCATGTGTCAAACCCATCATAGGAAATACTTTGCATCTACATGAATATATTCAAGACTCTATTGTACTATTGGTATGATGAGTACACCCAAAACTAGAAGTCACAGGATCCTGTATACATCATCTAGTATCATTGTGATCTCTCCTGAGGGAAGATGAATGGACCATGTGTCCTCAACCCACCTCTCTATAAGCGCTGATATCATGGCTCGATGGAATCTCATATGTTGTAGGAATATTACCCAGTACTTTCCTATGTCTCTAAGAAGCAATTTATTATCTTTGTTTAGCTCATAAAACTTCTCTCTGATGATCACAAGTGGCCCTCCAAAGGGGTGCTCTCAGAGATGAAATAGGTCCTGTAAGCACAAAACAACATCATATCAGAACTATAGAACAACAAAACTCTATATCTTACTTGAAAAGGTCAATATCAACCTCTTTTAGGTTGAGGTTGAACTTCCTGGGTCAAGGTCTACCTTCTTGGGTGGGGGTCGATCTCACTCCATGAAAGGTGTGGACTTTCCAAGTTTGTGTCAACCTTAAAGGGTCAAGGTTGAAATAACTAGTTCAGGGTTGACCTTTAATGTTCAGGGTTGACCTTTCCTATAGAAACATGAATTTGAGATTACAAATGTAAAAAACAATGAACTTACCTCAAGAAGTGCCTGTCCTATGACAAGGCACTGTCTCAGGAGCTCCATTCGTGTCACTCAAAGTTGCTCTCTACTTGGCATCCTTCTTTATCTACTAAAATCTGCAAATTGTAAGAATGAGGAGGTATGTTCTCTCTTCCCTTATTTATAGATAAAAATTAGTGTTTATTTTATGGTTTTTTTAGGGTTTGTTTAGGTTAAATTCAAATTTCCCTTCATATCCTTTTAGATAGACATTCACTCTTTTCATCATAACTTGAGTTTTGTAGCTCTGTTTTCAGTGCCATATGCGGTGTTGGAATCATGATTTAGATACCTAACTCCTTGAATCAGTTTAGGAAGTTTAGTAATATTTCTCACTAGTTTAGGAAAATATTTTTAAAAAAAAATTCATATCTAGTGTATAGGGCTATCCTTCTCACCTTGTTTCACCCTTTAGATGTAGTAAGCTGAAATAGTGGGGCATAAGGGGCTCTATGCCCTTCTAAATTTCATCTTAGTAAGTCTTAAATATTTTATGGATTTTCATTAATCGTGTGTTCTTCAGGTTGTGGGTACTAACGGTTTCTTGCAGGATCTCTACATTGAGGACTTGGATATATCCTTTTTATTTATTATGATGTTTTCTTACTTTAGCTTGCATATTCACGTATTTTCATATCTAAGATAAAGTGGGGGATAAATTTATCATCTTAAAATGGAGGCACTTACATCATGGTAGATTTAGCACCCTCATTTAGTGCATTTACATGATAGATTTGCATTTAGGATGCATCTGCACTTGGTAATTCTTCGTTTCTAGGTGAAATTAGGATTAGGATCCTATGGATTCTTATTGATTTCCTTATTAATGGATCTATTCTCTAGGTAGGACCTATGTACTGGCCCTCATAGCCTTCATAACATTTCTTCTAGGCCCCTTAGCCCTTCTCTAGCACTCTGTTATGCTTTCCCATCATCCTAGGTCTCTCGTCGACCTAGAAACTTCACAGGCACTCTTAGTTGACTGGCCTAAAACCTCAGGTTAGGGTTGAGGTCAACACTGACCTAGGTCAAGGATGAGGTCATAATTGACCTAATTTAGGGTCAAGGGAAACCTTGACCTTTATCAATTTTGGGTTCTCGCTTTCAAGTTTGGATCATAGTGGGGCCCTAAATTCAAAATTGGCCCCCAGATTGAAATGTGGAAGGTTTTTTATCCAAAACATAATTAATGAATTTCCTCCGTAGTTGGATATTGTGATTGGACCATAATTTGAGGTGAAATTATAATTAGGGGCCCTCACATTGCCCAGGAGGCTTACCTTGAAATCTCTATATAAGCACTCTCTTTTACCTTCATTTGACATCAGGATGATATGATATGATGATATATAAGATGATGATTAAATGATGATGCAAGAATGCAAGAGGTTGATATAGGAGGACAAGATACGATGATTCCTTGATGCAAGAAAGAATTTTTTGACAAGTTATTATGGACATTCATTGGAGCAAGAAAGATTTCTTCAATCCTTCCTTCTTTGATCTCCTATTTTCAACATTCAAGCATTCAAAACAGACAATCATGGGGTAGAAACAATGGATTTTGAGTTTCATAGGAGTAATTTAGCCTTGGGGGATTGGTATTATTTCTTTATCATATTCAAATCTATGCATTTCTCTCTCATTTTAATTCATTCTAGGGTTTCGATCTAGAGGATTAGATATTGGCATTCCACATTCAAAGATCTTCCTATGAGAAACACACACACATATCCTATTACATTCGGCTATTCGTGGAGGTGGAAATCACTAAAATGGGGGTTTGAAAAAGGAAAAAGCCTATATAGGCACCAAAAAAAACCATTTTCAGATATCTACAGTCATATTTTAGGAGTTGTAGAGAAGATTCGGATACCCTTTTAGGAAAACATTCAGGATCCATGAAATTTTTTTTTGTCAGAGCAGTGCAAGTCAAGGTCAACATAGTGGGGCACAATTGTGCCCCCATATTTGGGTCAAGGTTGACCTAGCTCAGAAAAGAATTTTTTATTTATTTTTCTCTATCTTTGTATTTCCATTCCAGATCCAGCTACAAAATTTACAAAAACTTGACACAGACACCCGAAAATAGGTATTTCCAAATCTTCTATGTTATGAGGTATGTATTTCATTCTATCTGATTTCATTATTCTTTGCAAATATTTCTAGATTTATATTCCTTATCATTAGAATTAAATGTTTGTGGTTAGTAGAGGCATAGGGTCTCTTTTATGTGCAAACACCAATTGTTCTAAACCCTATCCATATTTCCCACCATACAACATTATTCAGCTCATATGGTACAATTCCTAAACATTTTTTTTATTTTTTTGAAAACATAGAAATTCATATGATTAAATTATTAGAAAAAGATATTCTCATTAATTTATTTACAAATATGACATGATGTAATCATTCATTCATTAATAGTAGTAAGAAGTATAACACAACGTTGTGTGATTCTATTTGCAAAAGTGAATTGACAATGAATTATGACTCAAGAGTCAATACCCAATAGAAACTTCATTACCCTAAGAATATGACCCTAAATTCCCTTTTATAGAAACAACGGAAAAACAATAGCTTCAGGTCAATTTGCCTAATGGGAAGTCTTAAAATCAAAATTAGTAACAGTCAAGACTAGTACAACATCTCTATAACTGTACATTTCTGCATTTGACAGGTTAGTTTAGTAAATTAGCATTCAAAAATAGCATTATAGCATCTGCTACATTGATTTTATTAAAAAAAAATTCAAACTTGTTATTTTTAACTCAATTCAAGCCAATAGATAAAAAAATATAGAGATTATTAAAATTGAAAGTACTTTCACATACTATTTTTGTTGAGATGATTCTGCCAATTTGTTTAGTTTGCTCAATTCTGCATTGTTTGGAAGGTCAAAATTTGTCAAGTTATAGTAAATGACCTGTATCCTCGTCATCCATGCATACTTGTTAGAGTGACTTGAAAGAAATGATCCTTCCAATACTGCATTCAAATTTCTCAATGGTTTGATGGACTTTGCAATGCCTTCATGAGTTGTCCTGATGTAGCTTGCCTAAATTAGTCATCATTGTGTCCTCCAACCTTTTTTGTAAGCTTCACTTCCAATGAAGTTCATTAATGCATTACTAGGACTAGGAATCGACAAACCATGACCTATAATTTTGGTTGTTGTTTCACTCATCTTGGCAAGATTTCTCTCAAATAAGGCAAGAGTTTCCTCTACTTCCTTTAGTTTTTGAAAGTTTGGAAAGACATAGTTTGTGTTTATTCATGCACGAACGTGGTCATGATTCCCTTTCTTTCCAAATTCTTGTTAGTGGTTGTGTTGATTTGATACAAATTTTTTTTTGTATTTTTCTCTCTCTGACAAATTTTTTTGTTCTTCTCAATGTGCTCTTTGAGCTTCCCAAAAACATCTCTAAGACTTTCATTCAATTCAAACCAATCACACAACCTATCACCAGTCACCTTTATTTTCTCCCAAAGGTCTCTTTTCATTTTCTTGACTTTATTTTTCAGTTGGTCATTCAAGCTATTTTTGTAAGTTTTAATTGTATTATTTGCCTTCTTTACCTCTTCTCTGAATTTTGACTACTGGTGTTCACTCTATTTTTTTATTTTCTCTTCTTTATCTTCCCACTAGTTTTCTTTCTCTTCCTACTATTTTTCTTTTACCCTCTCATCCTCCAATTATTTTTCTAAGTTATTGTTTACTTGTGCATCACTCTCCACACTTTTGTACAAATTTAATGAAGAGGCTCTTTCATCCTCAATATTTTTATTGCTCTCTTCCAAATTTTCCCTCACAATTTTCAGTTCTACCTCAATATGTTCTTGCAATCCAATTTATTCTTTAGAGGATGAATTTTTTATCATTTTCTCTAATTATTTGCACCTATTATAAGCTACTTTCTCCTTTGCCTTTTCATTTTCCAGGTCTACCTATAATTTTTCTATTTTTTCCTGAAGCTTTCCATTCTCTGTCTCCAACTTCATCACTGAACTGTAGACCACTTGGTTGGTCATTTTTGACACATTTATCTTGTCCACATTTTTAATTTTGGATAAATCCATTTGGAGGGTGTTAACTTGGAATCCAAATGGATCTATCTGACTCTATGGTGGATTTTTATCTCTAGTTGGGGGCATAACAACCATGAAATCCATCATTTCTTTGTTTGGGTCATATGTGGGAAATAACCAATTCGATGCAGGTTCTACATCATGATCTACAACAACTGCATCCCTCTTCAATGTCTTAGTATTTTTTCTATTATTATTTTTTTTGTTCAAAGTTAGTTACAAAATCATTGTAACAAAAAATTAGGGTTTTTTGACACAATTGAATGTTTGAAAGGTGAAATAGAAATTGTAGTGATGTACAAGCTTCCACCTATGGTTCTAACAATTGTGCTATGAGGATTAGTAACATTAAAGCCCTAACCCATTACAAGTGGAGTTTTTGGAGTGTTACTATTTAGAGGGTTTTGTCCTAAAGGTGTGGCAATTGTTGGACTCATAGTCATAGACACCATTGGCATTGTTTTCATAACCTTTTTCTTCTTTACACTGCCTTGATCTTTGGGATTGATTGATGTAATGCCCATTTGTAATGTCATTTTCAGACCACTAGTACTAACCATACCATCCCCACTAGTGGGTGTGGCACTTGATTCAGATTGAATCTAAGTGATTGGAAAAGGTGGAGCTGGATTTGAAGTTGGAACAAATAAAGGTGCAAGGGTATGAGACTGAGTGGTACCTTTTTCTGATGAACCTCCAATTACTGATGTCCCACCACATTTTGGTTGATCAGGTGTGGCAATTGGATACCATTTCCCTTCTCCTATGGGACCCAGACTATCCCTACCTAGAAAACCCATTTTATTCTACAATATCTACCCCTTTACCATATTTTTATTTTGTGGATGCATCGACTCTAGTAGAAATTGTTATTAAATATACATCAGTTAATTTATGATTCACAGAATCCTGCTCATCCTCATTATAATTGATGTGATATGCTTGAGTAGAATGCTCTGCATTCCACAAATCGCTACATATTTCATCCTCATCCACATCATAAAGATCTGCAGAGGTCTTTGGCTCACCAAGATTCTTCCTCATTTCCCAAAAATCAGTAACTTTGGTTGCAGTCCAATAATCATCTTTACATTGAAGCACTAGTTTTTTTCAAAAAGATTTTTTAGATGGTTAAGCAGCTTGCTAGTAGAAATTCTAGGATGTCCTGTGCTACATGTTTACTTTCCATTTGTGTAATGCCATAATTTTTAATGACTATTATTGTATTGAAATATTATTTTTAGTGGTGTATTTCTCCATCTCTTTTTGGACCTTGTCCGAGGACTCCATGTTTTTAAATTTTTTTATCAATGGCATCTTGTCATGTTGACATTTGCTTGTAGAGCTCCCTTTCATTCTAAGTTTTGTTCCAATTATTTTTATTGGATCATAATGCTAGTGATTGTCAAAAAAAAAGAAAAATATTGAAAAAACAATCCTCTGCCACTTTAAATCCTCTTCTCTCAAATGTGAACCCTACCAATGAGAAAGGAAAGGAAGGAAATATAATTTTCTTTTGCTAACCATGATAGTGCACATCTGTTCTCTCCATCTATCAAACATATTCCAATACAAATACCCTCTCTATAACATGTATTGGAAGTTTGTAGGTTTCTACCATTGAACCGTAAAACCTTAACATAGTGTAGTCTTCCATGAAGTACTAGTCAACCAATTGTATTTGACTTCCACATTGAATCCAATCTCTACAAGACACAGGAAATCTTGGAAATAGAGTGCTTTTAAATTTATGATACATCGGTGCCAAAAAGAAGTCTACAAAATTGTTATAGTTCCTTCTGTTATCACTCATCCTTATCTCAAGTGTCCATTCATATATTACATTTGGGACCTGAATTTGAAGCTTGTTTGTCTAAGATATTGCATGATGATTTTCTAAAACAAGATACCACAAGTAGGTTGTGAACCTAAATGTCTTGTGTGAACCTCTTTTAATCATTAGTAATTGTTCTTGCATGCAATGAATAGTGTGCTAAATAAAATTATGTTTTACTTGTTTTTTTTCACAATGAATATGAAAAATCATTTAAAAAATGCTGGCACCCACTTCTTTGTTACTATCCAATCCCAAAAAAAATGATAGAGAGGAAATACTATCCTGAACCCATTGCACAAAAATATCGGAAGCATAAGGAGGCTTATGATCTAGATCGAGAATAAAATTGCTTGTTATTCCTCTGGTATACAAATTTTTCTTTATTGCATTTATTTTTCCTAATTATCTGCCAGCTTTCCTAGGTAAATGTGCATGTTGAGTTTTTTCCTTCAAACCTTAGGTCCAACAAACTAGCAAATTCAGTCTTGGTTATCGACAAAATTACCTCCTAAGTATTTTTATTGACAATTGATTTTCTATTTTCATCATAATTTTTTGCGCAGATCATGACAATTTATGGACAAGTGAATACTTGAGGTAATGCCATGCGTGCTGACTTAGCAACCCATAGTGCAATTTAATTTGTCTTTGCATTTACCTTATTGTTAAATGGACAAAATTTTGAATCCTTCATTCATTTTTTCCACTTATTTTCAAGTGAAAATCTAATTTACATGATTCCCTTATTTCCATGGATAATAGGATTAAAAAAATCATGGAATTCGTTAGTGAAACTTGGTGTTTTAACTTGTTTGTGGAAGTCTATTGTCTCTATTTCCTTTCTTTTCCTTTTACTCTTAGTCTTGGTATTTATTTTTCCCATCTTGGACTGCGGTATACTGATACTACTATTTAATTGTAGGAAAATTCAAATAGTTCTACACAGGTGACAAATACAATTTCTAGGTGTGTTTAAAAATCCAACCCCAATTCTACAACTACAATCTAAATAATAAACCACTAGATTTGAAAAACTTAAAGGGTGGGACGTGGGTGTTTAGGATTTTACCCGAAAATTCAATTTGTGCAGACTGTGAGTGGGTAGAGAGCTTAGAGACTCTTTTACTTTCCTCAATCCTCAACCTAGAAGTTGTAACCCCTTTTGAATCTCCAATACAGTATACTAGTAAGAAGTGAAAAATATAAAAACTTAGGTTAAAACTATACAATTGTAAGTACTGAGTCAACTCATCACTCATGTTAACTTTTATTGCTTCTCCAGATATCTAAGGTTACTAGGAGACGTGTCACTCAATTTTTTGACATTATAAATATTTGAGGTCAGTAGGACCCAAAATTGAGCTTATTTCTTATTAAATGTTAAGTTAATATTTTACTCCAATTTTGATTTTAATTAAACTTAGCTGAGTGTTAATTCATGACACATGCCCTATTTCTGGGGGACAATTGCAAAAAGAAGTGACCATTCCCCAAATAGGCCCAAAATATACCTTGGGTCATTGATACATTTCTCATCCAATGGTCATGGAAGTCACTATCAAGTATCGTGGGTCCCCTTTACTTTTGGCTTGACACTTTTCAGTAGTAGTAGAACAGTAGATCATACATAGACCTATAGATTCATAGTCACCTTGTAACCTCACACGTTGTCATTGAAGGATACTGATTTTGTGATTGTACATGTTTCATGATTCTAGAATCGGTTTGCCAAAATGGGGTTTCTTTTCCCTTTCAACCTAAAATACACCGCACGTCATTGATTTGTACTCATCCAATCCTCACTGTTAGTCACTATCATGTGTCGCAGGTCCCATTAAATTTTGGCTTCTAAGTTCTCACTTGTTAGTACTAGAGTACCTAACACGTAGTCACCTAGTCACCTCGTATGTCATTAAACACTAACTAATAAAAATAATAAAACTAAAAGCCCATTTTTATATAATATGATAATTTTTTATACAATTTTTACTAGTTTGATTTTCATAAATAGCCTCTGCAATACAGTTAAACTAAAAATAAATAAATGAAAAATCTTTGAATTATATTTATCAAATGATAGCGATTGTGTGAGTGTACACATGTGATTTTGGAATAGGATTGCAAAAATGGGTTTCTTTTCCCTTTCAGCCTGGAATACACCGCACGTCGTTGATCTTTGCTCATCCAACGGTCGCCAGAAATACAATTACACATAATGTAGCATATGCCAAAAATTTATTAAATTTAAATTAAATTAAATATTGAAACTATCTAATATAAAAGCAACTAATTAAAATATTGCAATCATAGATAAATGTATAATTATTAATATATTACTACCGATAAAAAAAAAATATTAATTTATTACTACCCATAAAATGCAAACTAATAAATGTCAAATGGGTATTAATAATTAGACTTTAAAATTTTACAATTCCACAGTTGCACACATGACACATAATACATTGACATGGAAAAGATAAGTTATTACTCTTAAATAAATCACACAGTCACACATACATTAAACATTGTTACATTTGTTTGGTTCATATTATATGATATCACACATAGATATGGCAATGTGAATGGGCATATAATTTATTATTTATCAATATATTACTATTAGTCTTTATATTTCTTTAAAAAATTGCAATTAAAAAAATTACATAGACAATCTATTATCATTCATTAAAAGAGTCGAAGAGGAAAAATTTCATTAATTATTTCAAAAATTTACATCTTTAATATTATAATATACTTTATAAATATAGAGTCTAACTTTAGACTATAGTCACATCGTAAACCCCTACAAAATGGCGTGAGTGGAGTGTGAATCACTGAATAGGAAGTATACCTAAAAATAGTTATAAAATTGTTTGCCACAAGGGCAGTGGTTGATCATATACGAAAAAAAATAAAAAACAAACTGCGGAAACACTATTTCAAGAACAAAAACACTAAGGGTCTTTATCTCCATACGTGTCTAAGAAGAATTGTTTGTGGAGGATAATCTTCATGAATTCGTCATCCCAGGTGTATTCCATCTCCACCTTGTCGTAAAGGTGAAACCACTTCCACAGAAAGTCCCTCCCCAGTCACACCCACTTCCAATGTTGTGTCAGTTTCCTTTCATTAAGTTTTAGTAGAAAGGGTTGCCTTTCCACATTTCTCCTTCACTGGAAAAGCTTTTCAATTTCATCAGCCCAAGGGATACCCAACCCTCATTGTGCAAAGACAATGACTTGGACATCGTCCACCAGAGTTTATTCCTTGAAAACATTCTACAGCAACATAAGCATGTCTACTTTCACTCTTCTGAGGTAGAGAAGAGATGCTAGGAGGTAAGACATAATGTTCCTGCTAACGTGGTATCTATTATTTTTTCAAATGAACTCATGTCCGAGCACCATGAACACAACATTGCTAATTAAAGCGCTTGCAAACAAAAGTGAGAAATTCATCTGGTATCATGCCCAAAAAGGGATTTTTCTCAACAGTGGATGTGGTTCTCAACCCAATTTGTGTGTCCAACTCTACTTGCAGAGCCTCGATACCCTAAACTAAAAAACTAAATCTTCAAACCAGACAAAAAAAATTGAAATTCTACTAATCTACAGAATCACAGATCTAAAAACTTAAAACTAGAGGGCAGAGGCTGAAAGGCAAAACCAAATTGAAACAGATGAAGAAGCAAGAAAGAATGGCTATAAATATCCTTGTTCCATATCTTTCATATCTTTAGGTAAATCATTCCCATTAATGCACGAGTGTGGGTTCATGGGAAATTACTAATATAGTGACTATACTAATAACTACAATCTATAGTCTGTAATTGTACAGTTTTGGAAACCATGTGATGTTCCTGATGACTAAAGAGTGGATCATTACAGTTAAAGAATGTCACTATCACTCTAAAAAGACATTCATTTATTTCAAGTTATCATGCCAACCTTGTGATGTGTATCCATTTTGCACACTTCTTGCAAAAATAAGTTTCTTTCGAGAAACTTGGTCTAAGATAAAACTCTAGCCATTGATCTATGATCAATCAATGGTCTCGATTAATACATTTACAATTTAGGGTTCTAAACAAAAATGTTTTAGGTACGTATCAACAGTATCAATACTCATAGTTGATAGTACAATGTACATACCATTTGTAGTTTCCAAATGTACATACCACTTTTAGTTGCCAGTGACAATGGACAACTCAGCAACCAAAGAGGCAATATTAACTTGATGTGACTAGGAGTTGAGACATTGTAATTATTAGATGTTTTATGAATTTCCATTTTCCATTGGCTAATTTTAGATTTTACTTTTTCTTTAAATTTTAAAGAATTATTGAATACTTTAAACTTTCAGAATTTGGCAGTCACACATGTGACATGATACATGCAAAAGTTAAGTAATATTAAGTTATTATTGTTAAATAAATAACACACATACATTAGCATTTGTTTAGTTCATTTTCAATTTCACAAATTATAAAATCACATATGTCACAATACATATTTTAAATTTAAATCCATAAAAAAAAACTAAAATGAAGTTGAAAAGTTTTCATTTATATTTTCTATAAATTTACAATATTCAGACTTGAAGTCCCTACAAAACTTTAAAGAAAAAACCTACCAGTGTGAAATTTTAAAATTTCAGCCAGACACCATAGGGAGACAACACTAAGGATTTTTCCCTCCATCTAAGTAGAAGTTTTCAGAGATGATAAGCTTTGCAAATTCATACAACCATTCGTATTCCACCAAGTCATCCAACATAAACCATTTGGGAGTAAAATCCCTACCAATCTGTGCCCATTTCATATGGCGTGTCAACTACTCAACATCGAGGTTCAAAATAAAAGGTTGAATTTCCACATATTCGTCTGACTCGAAAAGCTTCTGTAAATCACTTATCCATGGGATCCCCACCCCTAATTGTGCATTAAAGGAAACCTCAACAACATCACCCAGGATTCATGTTTGAATAGCTTTGTTAACAGAAGGAGCATATCCACCTTCTCTCCCTCGAGGTCCATAAGAGATGCCAAAAAATGGGACATAATGTCCGTGTTAACTCAGTACCTATCAACATTTTCCAAATATTCACGACCCAACACCATCCTCACAGCCTCATTTGTTAAAGCTCCAAACTCCTTACAAACAGATTCAAGGGATTGGTTTGAGACTAGGCCCAAAAAGGCCATCTATTCCTCTTTAGATGTCCTTATCAAATGGATAGGAGTGTCCATCTTCAAAAAAAAACTACCATAATATCTGAAACTATACATCATAAAGACCTAAACCAGAGGCAATCTTTCAAGCACTAGCAAAGGAAGACCCAAACCAAAAGAGAATTGAAGAAGAAAGAAGCATAGATAATCTATAAATACCCCTCAATTATTTATCTAACCTAATTAATTCATTTTTCCTTCAAAATTTTATAAATCTTTCATATTAAATACACAAGTGTGTAAAATTAGTTCATTTGTCCTTCAGAGTTCTGTAAATCTTTGATATTAAAAGCATGACTGTGTGAAATTAGAAATAGCCAGATTTTGTGTCAGTGATAAAACATTTATTTTATTAATGGAAACTGTGATACATTATAATTTATCAATCATCCACGTAAACAAATGTAAGACTTGAAACATGTAAAAAATGATGTCATTTCATGATGTTGCATTAATTAAATAATGGTTATGGTGCAGATTAATTTGAAACATGTCATCATTTGGGTGAATTCCTGGAGAAATTTGTTTCCTTCAAGAAATTGGGCCAAAATTAAACTTCATCCATTGCTCTAGGATAATCAAACGGTCTCAAATAAGACATTTAACATTATAAAATGTTGGATGTTACTGTTAGATTGCCTGTTGATGTAAATTTTCATGCTTATCAATACCAACATCTGTTTAATCTACAAACAAGTTATTAGTTGACATTGTCCCACATGACGCATTGTAAGGTCCCATCTTTTGAAAATCCCAATAAAATATTTATTTTTCCCATACACAACAATAGATTAGCCAAGAAAATAAATATAGTTTCAAACGGAATATAAAATTTGGCAGTACAAATTTTTTTTCCCTTCAAAAGAAAATCATTCACCTCATATATTATAATGTTTTTACTTCAAAAGGAAAAAATTTCCCTCACAAAAAATATTTCCCCCACATTAATTTATTGTCCGCCAGGATTTTATGAAATTTTCATTCAGCATGGAAGAATTTGCCTTCCCCTTTATATTATTTTCCTAATTTCAAAAAAAATTCGCCATCATCAAGAAAAAATTTCCCCTAAATTAATGTACGATTTGTGAGGATTTTACACTTTTTCCTAGGAGGGGGTTTCTTAAAGTTATTCCTGGTGGAACTAGGTTAGACTTAATCTAATCTAGAAGTGCTTTGTTGTTAGTTAGTTATTTTGGCTTTAAGTCTATTTTGAGTCTTAACTTTGGATTTTGGGACAAAGGAGTTACAATGATTAGGAAAGAATGTAATTAAGCCTAAAATTGCTTCTATGATGATTTTCCATCATTCTATGAAGTTTAAAGATCTTTTGGATAGGTTAGAAGCAAATTGGCAAAACTTGTCAAAATGTTGTCATGAGACCTTTTGCAACTCTACAAAGTTGCATGACAACATTGTCCAAATGAGGACAAAATAAATTCTTTAGGGCATGTTCAGTATCCTAACCACCTACACAGTGAGGAAAAGGTATAAAAGATCTAAGAGGCTCATATCCCGAGGTTGGAAATTTTTTTGAAGAAATAGAAGTTAAGTAAATTGGCACTATATCTTTGGTTTTCTAGATAGTTTGTGCATTTTTCATTGCTAGTATCTTTTAATGGATTGAATCCACTCTCTTAGTGTGGGATTCTTGTATTTAGTCTTATTTCCTTTGTCTATACAATTCCTTGAATTTATTTTATGTTCATCAGTTTAGGTTTGTAAATACTTTTGTAAAGTAGCTAGTCTCTAGACTGTTCAGTACTGCATTGTGGAAACATGGCTCCCACATGAAACCCCACTGTGGAATCATCATGCACTTAGGGGACATGATAGGGGAGCCAATTTATAATGTACATATGTGATGAAGGGCACACCACTCTTACCAACTCATAACCAAAAACATAACAACATGGAGACAAAGAGAAGACAAAATGCTTTACAAAGCATATATTGATACTTGAAAATCATTACAACTTGAGAGAACTTACAACATGAGAGACATTAC
>MU223363.1:0-11156 GCA_018584345.1 Thuja plicata | reverse complement strand
TAAATGCAACTTATCTTGCTGATACAGATCTCTGTTCTGCTCCAATAGATCCTTACTGATCAAATATATCTTTGCAGCACCTCAAGGATATCTCTAATCCTTCATCAGAATTCGCACATTCCTGCTTGCATACGCTTCTTCATATTTCCACACTTCTCACTCTTCACACTCTTCTTGAATTCACAACTTGATCTTTCATATATACCCTTTAGGTTATCAAGTCGGCCCAATTACAAGTTTCAATTAATAAATATTACATTAGTCGGCTGCAGAAAACATTTCACAAATAAAACCCTTCACAGGCCGACAACGCTGTCCAAAAATGATATTCCAGTGTTGACCAACTGATGCTCGGTGAACACTGCAGATTCTGCGAAAATCCTTCGGTAACCGAGTGAACTCGGTAAAGACTGACTTTCCTTCACATATTCTTTGATGACCGAGTGAACTCGGTAGAGACTAAATTTCCTTTGTCGACCGAGAGAACTCGGTAGTAACTAACTTCTCGGTATAGTATTCTGGAGCGCTTGGTAGACTCTGTAAATAGCTTCTCTTACCGACTGAGCTCGGTAGACTCGGTTGACTGCCTTGCTGAACATTCTGAGCTCGGTAGACTCTGTCTAATGACTGATATGACATTTGTGTAACATCAAGGACAATACACAATTTAAACAATTATTTCCAACAACACCATAGATGACATCACCAGTAATCACAAAACAATCAAACTCAACCCATTATTCCAAAATATGTTGGTTGTCCACCAGTAAGTTTGCTTCATATGAAATATCTTTACCAAAAAGATATACCCAAAACACAGAGACCTGCTCTATCTAGTATAATAGTTACAGTCCAGAAACAAGTCTTCACCAAATCAATTGTAACATCCACAATATGAAACATAAAGCCAAGTGACCTTAAAAATAAGATCAACACACTTCCTTCTTCATATATCCAACTTTGATCATTCTAAATCATCTGTACAGTGTCCATACACTTCTGTGAGTCAAGTAACCAGTCTATCATCTCTATAGAAGCATATGTTGACATCAGTGAAAAACCATGAATATAATAGTATGATTAATACCAAAACAATCTTTCCCTTTGGCATTGATGACAACATATGGGAAAATCCATCAACCCAAAATCAAATCAAAAATAATTTCTCCTCTCAATACAATCTTCTCAACATCCTCAACACAAATCTCCCTAAAACAATAGGGATTCTCACATAGATTCCTTCTCCCTTTGGAAGAAATGGCAAAGGGTGCCATAAATAAACTATAATCTTTTGTAGATTTTTCAAACCTTCATGTCAAACAAATAGGTGCAAGATCACTCAAATGTGCTCTAGTCTTCCTTCGATCACTCCCCCTGAGGAGTAGATCCATAGATAAAGTCCAGAAGGTGACATATCTCTGAAATCCACTAGAATGATGCATATTTGCATCAATCAATTACCACTAGGAGGGGCCATCACCCTAAACATGCTTCTAAGATATTCAAAAGCATCTTTTGGAAAAGGTTTAGTAAATATATGTGCTATCTATTCCTTTGTGCTAATGTATTCTAGTTTAATTTATTTATGTACTCCATTGTCCCTTAAGAAATGATACTTAATAGAAATATGCTTAGTCTTTTAATGCATTATAGGATTCTTGAACATGTTTACTGTGCTAGTGTTATCACAATGGATAACCATTAGTTCTTCAAAAATTATTCCAATGTATTTCAGCATTTGTTTCATCCAAACAACTTGTGTGCAATTTATTGTAGCAACAACATATTATTCCTCAACAGTAGATTAAGCAATATACTTATGCTTCTTTCTCAACCAAGAACTAGCCTTTTCCCAAGGAAAAATGCACCACCACTTGTACTCTTTCTATCATCCACATTACCTGTCCAATCAACATCAGTATAAGCCTGTAGAGTAAAATCATCTTATTTTTCATACCACAATCCATATTCTATTGTCCCTTTCAAATATTTGAAAATTCTTTTCACAACAACAAAACATGTTTATTTAGAATCTGCCTGATATCTAGCCACAAATCCAACTACATTAGTAATATCCAGTATAGTGTGAATTAGATATTGTAGACCACCAATCATATATCTATACTTTGTCTAAACAACACTTTAAGTCTCATCATTACTAGTTAATTTGTGTTCAGTCACCATAGGTTTTCCAACAGGTTTACAATCTTACATTCCATATTTCTTCAACATTTCCTTAAGATACTAGGTCTCAGATATTAAAAATTCCATTCTTACATTGATTAATTTGCAAAACAAGAAAAAATTTCATTTCACCAATCATTGACATCTCAACTTCATTTTCTATTTCTTTAGAGAACTTCTTACTCATGTTCTCATTTCCTCCAAAAATGATATCATCAACATAAACTTCTATAATCAAGATTGCATCTTCATCAGTTCTTAAATATAAATTATTATCTACATTACCTTTCTTGAAACCAAGACAAAGTAAGTACTTGTCTAGCCTTGCATACCATGCCCTAGATTCTTGTTTCAGTCCATACAGTGCTTTCTTCAGCTTACAAACCATGTTTTCATCATCTATCAAAGGAAAACCATCACATTGCTCAATGTAAACTTCTTCTTCCAGATCACCATTCAAGAATGCTGACTTAACATCCATCTGATAAACTTTAAAGTCTTTATGTGTAGAATAAGAAAGAAATAATGTTACAGCTTCGAATCTAGCAACTTGAGAAAATGTTTTTTCATAGTCTATACCTTCTTGTTGCGAATAGCCTTTACATACAAGTCTAGCCTTGTTTCTTACCATATTTCCTTCCTCATCCATCTTGTTTCTCTAAAAACCCATTTAGTACCAATCACATTTTTGTTCTTAGGTCTTGGAACCAATTTCCAAGTATTGTTTTTCTTTATCTGTTAAAGTTTTTCTTCCATAGCTTTAGTCCAAGAATCATCTCTACATGCTTCATTACTAGTTTTAGGTTCAACTTGAGAAATCAAAAAAATTTATTCTCTAACTTTAGATCTAGTCATCATGCCCTTACTTATATCACAATTTATTTATATCTCCAGGATGGTTCTTCTTTACATACCCCAGTGTCTTAGGAGTCCCAATAACCTCAATCGCTTCATCTTCAGTCTCATTGTCAATCATCAAAGATCCTTAAGATTCGACAGTAACCTCTTTTATTTTTGTAATCTAACCACAATCATATATTCTTTCCTAAATCTGAAACTTTTCATCTATCCTCACATTGGCACTTTCAATCAACTTCCTCAATCTCATATTGTAACATTTATATGATTTTCTCTTAGTAGAATAACCAAGAAAGATTTATTTATCACTTCTAGCATCAAACTTTCCTATCTCATTGTCTCTGTTGATATAACATTTAC
This sequence comes from Thuja plicata, assembly GCA_018584345.1. NCBI lineage: Eukaryota > Viridiplantae > Streptophyta > Pinopsida > Cupressales > Cupressaceae > Thuja > Thuja plicata. Next base: position 7,754 of record MU223363.1, on the reverse strand, counting down.
TATCATATATTCTAAAATATTTCATACTAGGTGTATGATCAAACCATAACTCATAAGGAGTTTTACCTGAACCTTCTCTGATCTGAATTCTGTTCAAAGTATACACAGAAGTACCATCATCTTCTCTCCATTGAGCATGTGATACATTACCTTCCAGTAGCATAGTCCTTGCAAAATCTAATATAGCTTTGTTTCTTTGCTCTGCAATCCCATTTTGTTGTGGTGTCCTAGGTGTAGATGTTTGTCTGAATATTCCATGCTCTTCATAGTATAAATTAAATAACTCTAATGTGAACGCACCACCTCTGTTTGATCTCAAACACTTTATCTTGAGGCTAGATTCATTCTCAATTTTTTCTTTAAATAACTTGAACTTGTCAAATGCTTTAGATTTCTCTCTCAAATATGTAACCCACATCATCATAGAAAAATCATCAACAAAAATTATAAAGTACCTTTCACCATAGTATGATCTAGTTCTTGTTAGACCACATAGATTTATATGTACTAGATCCAACTTCCCTTTTTCTGAATAAGCTTTTCTTTTAAAAGTGCTTCTAGTTTTCTTCCCCATAACACACTCTCTACACATAGTTTTAGATGGCTTCACAATCTTAGGTAGATCTCTTACTTCATTTTTCATACTCACCTTCACAATGTTATCAAAGTTAACATGACAAAATATTTTGTGCCATAACCAACTATCATTAACCTTCGCAATAAAAAAAGAATCTTAAAATGTGTTCAATTAAAATACGTTACCTCTAGATTTAGTACTAGATGCAATCAAGTCTCCTGATTTAGTTTTGATAAAGAATTTCCCATTATTGAATTTAAATTGATAACCCTTATCCACTAATTGTCCAACACTCAACAGATTATGCTTAAGTCCATCAACAAGTAATATATTATTAGTATTAGTCTTCCCATCTAGAGAAATAGATCCTATTCCAATGATAAGCTTAGGAGTATTGTCACCAAATCTGACAACACCACCATGATGTCTTTTCAAACTCACAAACTTATTTTTGTCTCTACTCATAGGTTGTGAACAACCATTGTCTATAACCCACTCATATTTCTTTTCAACACAGGATACTAAGGATTTTTTCTTCATGCATAGGTTCAAAATCCTTAATGGAAATAAATCCAATTTCATCATAGTCATCATCATCATCACATATAGCTTCACTAGAATAATAACATTTCTTTTCTTTTGAATACTTATACTTGAAAAATTTAGTTTTGTGCTTTGGAACTCTTGTAGGACATCTAGATGCAAAATGACCAATATTGTTACATGAAAAACATTTCAAAGGTAATTTTCCTTCAAATTTTCCCTTATCTCTCTTTTCTCTTTTAGCAATCAGTGCCACTACTTTAGCTATATTTCTTTCTTCTTCCTATGTTTGTTCCCATTTTTTAGCATAGTCTCCAAGATCTTCTCTTAGATCACTACTGCTGGTGCTTGCATTTTCAGATAAGGTTTTTTTTTTCTTATGCACGGTCACCTTGATTACTGACTCAACCTTAGGTAAAGAATCTCCCAATTCTGCAGCCTCAAAAGTAGTTATCTTTCCAATCAACATCTCTCTAGTGAAAATTGGTGTCAACGGTATAAAATCCTCTATAGCTTATACTTTGGTTCTATAAGAAAGTGTCAAATCTTTGAGTATCTTTGCAATCACTTCTTCTTCATTGTAAGTGACTCCAGAGTTTCTAATGTCAGTAACTACTATATTAATTCTTTATCCATATGCCCTAATGTTTTCATCTTCTCTCATCTTTAGTGATCCCATCTTTTTCTTCCAGTTCTATAGATTTTCTTATTTAGTAAAATTGTCTCCAATATATAATTCTTCTAATCTTTTCCATATCTCATGTACAATATCTAGGTCTTTTACTTCTATGAATTCACCTTTAGAAAGTGCACTGATCAGTGATTCCATTGCAACCATATTAGATGAAAATAACTTATTTTCATATTTAGTAGCATTCTCCAGGTGATCTTCCAATGATCTTCTTTGTGATCATCCAGTAATCAATTACCGAACATAGAAAATGTGTTCTCATCTGGTTCTGCCAACTATCAAAGTTTTCAGGATCAAATTTTAGACTATCCTTCCTATAGTAAATCATCTTTAGGATTACCTGAAGATGTTAAGATTTATCTCTAATGAGTACTAGCTCTGATACCAATTTTTATGAATAACAGTCCAAAAGAAAACTCAAAGGGGAGGGGGGGGGGGTGAATCGGTTGTGACATAGATTATTAAACTTTAAACTTTATAAAAAAAGACTGCAATGCAAAAGATAACACACAAAACACCAACACCATAACACAATATTTGTTGTCGAGGCAAAAATGTTAAAAGTAAAACCCTAGTGGGAATTAGAACCCATAAATAATGTACTGAGAGTATAGTATCCCTATTAAAAGATTTGGACTTGATAGGAGCTTATTACAACATTACAGTACACAATCCATGTTAGGAGATAGACCCTATTAGGAGTAAAAGAAAAGTAGTAGGCTCACTACCCAAGCATACTTCCCAAAGAAGGTTAAAACCACCCTCAAGGATTCACAATTAGAACAAGTGTATATAACAAATATACTATCTAGTGAACTTTTTGATAGAAACTATCTTTTCTTGGTCAGTTCCAGTGAAGTATAATGATCAACTTTGTTGTACAGCCAATAGTCAACAAGCCTTCTAGCTTCCATAATTCTCTGCCTTTTTAATCTCTACCACATATTTCCAAAAGAAAACATCTCACATATATACTCTCTTACAATAATTCTTTAGGTCAGCCAATTAAGCTTTCCCAATATACAAATAATTGATTAAGTAAACCAATTAAGGATTCCAATATACAAATACTTATATAACCCCTTGCTAAGATACACATGGAACCTATAACAAGTAAACATCACATACAATCAATCACATATACTTCTAGATCCGCAATCCATGCTCACAATTAATTTTACATGCTACATGTCTGAATTAGGCCACTAGATAGGTCTCCTCTAGAAGATATGCAGTAGATGATGTCACCTATAATCAAACAAAAATTGAACTCAACCCATTATTCCAATATATGTTGACTAACCATGAGTAAGCTCAATTCATCTAAAATATCTTCACTGTCTAGTATCACAGTTATAGTCAAGAAACCAGTCTTCACCAAATGAGGTGTAACAACTGCAATACGCAACATAAAGTCAAGAGACCTTAAAAATAATCTCAACACACATCCTTCTTCATATATCCAACTTTGATAGTTTTGAATCATCCGTACAGTGGTCATACACTTCTACCAGTCAAGTAACTAGTCTTTCTTCTCCATAGAAACAAATGTTGACATCAGTGACAAAACATGAATATTAATAGTATGATCAATAAAAAAACTAATATAATCCAACACATTTGTTAGGATTTGGGGCCCTTGAAAGCACATGAGCTATTTATGGTGTCTTGTCCTAGGTGAGCCAGAGAAGAGCCCAGCTAGGAAAGACCATAGTGCAGAGTACTTAATTTGTAGAGATGATCACTTAGTGATGAAATTGCTTTTGGAGAAGGAAGATATCAGTCTTTCCAAGAACTAATGAAGAGGGAAAGAGTTTACCAATCCATTGGTGAGCATAACACTTAGCAAGTTGTAGAGAATCCAGGAAAGGCCTAAAAAGCCTTGTTTTTTCCCATTTCTAGTTAGGGAATTGTGTGGTCAGTTGTGATGCAAAGAACCCAAAAATCCTTGAGGGGTGGGCATATGGACCAGGAATCCCAAGTAAATACTAGCAGTTTCTTTGAAAGAACTTAGGGAAAATCCCTAATTTCTTGGAGAAGGAGATATAATAGGGCTAGTATACTTTTAGGGCTAGTATCCTTTTAGGCATAAATATGCAATTTTTTGAAATTGAATTGCAAATGGAATTAGATGGATTTCTAATGACCCTAGTTGAATGGATTGGAGCTTGTAGAGGAACCTCCACACCTCTGTGAAACTCATTCAAAATATTGGAGGTTAGAATCCTTTAGAGTGTATTAAGCACTAGTGGCTAGTAAGGGAAGAATGCATCAAGATTTTATTTGATTGAAGGAAATTCAATGGTAGTGGGATTGGCCAGTAGAACTAGGGAGCCTAGAATAGAAAGGTCCTATAGGTTGCAAGTGGTGGAGAGAGACACTCTAGAATTCTTCCAAGAAAGACTAAGAGAATGAGTCAGTGAGTGACTCATCCAATCCTCCCTATCAGAGTGGTATCAGAGTACCAAAATGATTTGGGATTTCAAGTGCATTTCAGATTGTGAGTCTAGTGGGTCCATAATCATGGTGACTAATGTGGAATTGGCCAATAAGGTTAATGATCAAGAATTTGATAATAGGTTGTTGAAGGAAAGGATAGCTCAACTTGAGAAAGCACTAAGTGAAGTGCAAACTAAGACTGAAGAAGTTAGTGATAACTTGGAAGGAAAAGAAGCTAAGGGAAAAGAGGTTGCAGAGGAAGACAAGACTCATGAACCTGAACCTTTATTGCAAGAGGATTATTTCTTGAAGGCATTAAAGACAATGAGTGGGAAGGCACTTGAAGGAATACCACTATTCAGTGGAAAGATGGAGGTAGATCTAGTAATGGACTAGAATGAGGTCATGGAGAATCACTTTGACTGTGATGGAGTGATAGAAGCTCAGAAGGTCAAGGTTGCAAAATCATGACTTAGAGGCTCTTCTTTGACATGGTGGAACTTTGTTCAATCGGAGATAGAAAAAGAAGGAAAGAATCCAATTTCTTCTTGGAAAGGAATGGTGACAAAATTGAGAGAAGAATACATGTCAGATGACTATGAAATCCAATTACACAAGAAAAGGAAAATCTTAAGACAAAAGGATCTTGATGTCAATTCCTACACTGAGGAATTTCACAAGTTGTGCATGAGATCAAATGTCTCTGAGAATAAAAGCCTTAAGATGGATAGATACCTTAATGGACTGAAATAGAATATCCAAGAAGTGATCACTCTTCTCAGTCCCAAAATAGTACACCAATGTTATGACTTGGCCATAAAGATTGAGGAGAAAGGAAGAAGAAAGCAAAACCAGTCTTCCAAGAATAGAGGAAGAGGAAGAGACCAAAGAGGTCATAGAGGAGGATATTGAGGGAGAGGGACCGATCAAAGAAGCCAAGGAGAGTCTACAATTGTAGAGAATGGAAATGAAATCAGTCATAGAGGATGTAGAAGAACTCAAGGGGGTTCTTATAGAGGAAGATGAGCAAGTAGAGGTAATTCCTACTTTGCTAGCATGAAATGCTGTAACTGTGGACAAATGGGTCATCCTTCTTATAGGTTCCCTAAGAAATCAACTTCTTCTAATCCAGAGAAGAGGATAGGATATGTCCAAGAAGACACAATGAGTGTCAAGTCACCTGAGATTAGTCACATAGAGTCAGAAATGGGGGAGAAATTGATGTTTAGAAGGGTTATAATCAGACAACCAGTCAAGCAAGAACCAAACAAAAGAAGATCTCTATTCAGAGTAAGATGAAACATACTTGGACAAGTATGAAAAGTTATAATGGATTCAGGGTCCACTGATAACATCATATTAGAGGAGGCAATTAAGAAACTAAAGTTGGAGAAGATACCCCATACTAATCCCTATAAAGTGACATGGTTGAATAAGGGACAAAGTGTCCTTGTGAATGAGCAGACCTAGGTGGAATTATCCATTAGAGGATATAAGGAGAAATTTATTTGTGACATATTTCCTATGGATGAATGCCACCTTCTACTAGGTAGGCCATGGAAGTATGACAAAGGAGCCATCTACAATGGGAAAGAGAACACCATCTCATTCAAGAAAGATGGGAAGACATTTAAGATATAGTCATTTTTGGATGAAGAAGAAGTGAATTCAAAGAACCCTATTGTCTTGTTAAGTATTGGAAAGGATTTTATCAATACTCTCCAGCAAGGAGGTGAAGGATATGCTATCATGGTACAACCCAAGGAAGAAGAAAAGACTATGCATACACCTATATCAGAAGAAGTACATAAGTTACTTGAGAAGTTCAAGGAAATAGTTAGTGATGGGACACCAACACCATTACCTCCTCAAAGGGCTATCAGTCATCAGATTGATTTCATACTAGGGGCTTCATTGCCTAATAAGGAAACCAATAAACTCAAACTAGATCAGAACCTAGAAGTGGCTAGACAAGTACAGGAGCTATTATATCAAAGACTAATCAACAAGAGAATTAGTCCATATGTAGTACTATTGGTCTTAGGATCCAAGAAAGGTGGTAAGTGGAGACTATGCACTGAATCTAGGGCTATTAATAGGATCACAATTAGATAGAGATTTCCAATTCCTAGAATAGAGGATTTGATGGACTGTCTTGGGGGTCAAATTATTTCACTAAATTGAACCTCAAAAGTGCATAGTACTAGATTAGGATCAAAGAGGGGGATGAATGGAAGACAACATTTAAGACTATTGATGGATTATACGAGTAAAGAGTTATGCCCATTTGGCCTCTCAAATTCCCCTAGCACATTCATGAGGCTCATGAATGAAGTGCTTAAGGAATTCACAGGGATATTTGTGGTCGTATATCTAGATGATATACTTATATGTAGTAACAAAATAGAGGAGAATGTAAAGTATGTGGAGATGGTACTCAAAAGGTGGCAGGAGGAGAAGTTATCCATCAATGTAGAAAAGTGTGACTTCGTCAAGAAAGAGCTTGTGTATTTGGGTTTTGTAGAATCCCAAGGGTCATTGAAGATGGACCCAAGTAAGGTGGAAGCTATTCTAAGATGGCCTAAACCAACCATAGGGATAGAGGTTAGGAGATTTCATGGGTTAGCTCAGTTTTATAGGAATTTTATCAAAAACTTCAGTGGCATTTGTGCACCATTGCTTGATACTATCAAGGGTGGCCTAAAAAATAAGTTCAAGTGGACTCTTGAAGTAGAGAAGGGATTTGAGAGGTTGAAGAAAGAAGTGGAAACTCAAACCATCATTCTAATACCTAGCTTTGATAAGCTATTCACAGTGGAATGTGATGCTAGTGGGATTACAGTAGGAGTACTAGGCCAAGAAGGCAGACCTATACATTTCTTTAGTGAGAATCTCAATGAGGCTAAAAAGGAGTACTCTACTTATGATTTGGAGCTATATGCTCTAGTTTAGTCTCTAAGAAAGTAGAGATAGTATCTCCTGCCTAAGGAGTTTGCGGTGTTTACAGATAACCAGGCACTTAGCTACATCAACATACAAGAAAAGATAAGTAATAGGCATTTGAAGTGGATGGAGTATCTCCAAGCATTTACAATCACTATCAAAAATAATAAAGGATAGTTGAACAAGGTGGTAGATGCATTAAGTAGGAGGATGCTCACAGTGTAGGAAATACAATTTCAAAGCATTGGGATAGAGAATTTTAAGGATCTCTATGGAGAATATGAAGAATTCTCTGAAGCATACAAGGTATGTTATGATTTTGAGAATCATTTTCATATTAAATTGTCAGAGTGTACATTATAGATTGGGCTATTGTTCAAGGGAAACCAACTATGTGTTCCCAAAGTATCAATGAGAGAAAATCTCATTCTGGAGAAGCATAATGGAAGCTTAAGTGGGCATTTTGGTATCAAAAAGACAATGGAGTTGGTACATAGATTTTATTATTGGCCCAAGTTGCCAAGGGATATCAGAAGGTATGTGGAGTAATGTGTGGTTTGT
>MU223362.1:2546081-2574920 GCA_018584345.1 Thuja plicata | reverse complement strand
TATATATATATATAACAACCCACATATAAAACAAGTGTCATATATATATATATATATATATAATTTTATTATTATTATCTATTACATTATACTATATTAGTTAACATATTATATTCTTGTATAATAACATAATTAGTTTAACAATAAATTTTATTATAATTTATTATTATTGTTATTACTGATTACATTGTAATCTTGTTATATTATTATTATCTATTTAGTTTATTTATTTATTTTAATAATATTTAATATTTATAATCTTATAATCATTATTTATTATTACTAGGTTCTATTCAAGAAGGGGTCATGACAACCTATTACAACCTTGTTAGACCCAAACTCTCCTAATCAACCAAAATCACAAAAACGACAATATGCCTTATTTGATGCCCCTACATCAGAGTATAAGGATAAGTAAGTGACTCCTTCAAAAGACAAACGTTGTGAAGGATTGTGACTCGCTCACAAGGTGGTATTTATGAAAGGTTGTGACTCTTTCAAAGGGCATAAATGAAGAAGAATTGTGACTCTCTAGAAAGTTTGTAATAATGAAAGGTTGTGACCCTTTCATAAGGTGGTATTTGTGAAAGGGTGTGACCATTTCAAGGTGCAAATATGGTGAAGAGATGTGTATCTTCCTCACATTGAAAGATATAAAGAGGAGAAGGTTTCATTTGAGGAGGGAATCCAAGAGAGATAAAGTTGGGGAATAACAAATTATTCTCAAAGGCCACAATAGAATGTGGTGACTCAATTCCTATGAAAGGTGTTGACCCTTTCATCAATAATGTATAAAGGAGAAACCATTCCAAGTATTCAACGGTCATTTATCTATTATCAATGACCAATACATAAAATCAACACACACCCAATCATCACTCCTCAATCTATGAATTTCATACTCATTCAATCATCATTTACTAAAATATCAAATCATTCACTAACATAAAAAGGTAGGTGAATTAGAATATGAAATACGGATGGGGTTCCAAAGCCTTGAAGGAGCCTACTTGTAGATTGATGTGAAGCACCCAACAACAAGTAAATCCAAATGTTAACTATGTATGTTAAGTATGTTAACTGCCAAATGTGTTATGGATCATTCATTGTTTCTTAAATTAATATGATTTAAATGTATTGTGATGTATGCTAATCATTGAAAATTTATAGCCTCCTAGAAGGGGACATTACATATAATATTACAAAAAAATCAAGTATTATGGAAATACATCAAATATTATTAAAATATAATAACAAATATTATCCAAACACATCAAATAGTATTGAAACATAGTAACAATGACACTCACACAAGAAAAATACGAAATGATTCCCTAAACATGATTAATACATCTAGTGCACACAAAGAATAAATTATATCAAAACTCATATTTTGTATATCATTTTTTTTAATAAGTATGTATGTCCATATACAAATACGATGTAAATGCCAACTCAAACAAAGTCTTACAAAATGTGGCATATTCCATCTCAAAATCTCTACAAAATATACATGCGACATATATACGCGTGACAACTAAATGTCTCTATGACATATAGGCTACTGATGGATCATCAAAATGGAGACTCTTCGAAGTAGTCTTTGGCTCTGAAGGATCCTGCAAATAAAAAAATTAAACTATAATTGAGATTACTTAAATTATATGATTTATAAATAGAATATTAATATCACAATTAATAGACATTGAGCTAATATAATTGAAATTTAAAATTGAATTCTTGCATACCTCAACTATACGTCTCCTAATGTGGTTAGGAGCCCTAGAATATGTCACTGGTAGTGAAGGGGTATCACTAAGAGTTCCAGTGTCAACCTATATATGTTCACAAGCATAAAATTGATGCAAGTTATCCTATAAAGTTGTCGTTGATAGGAACATAAATTTAGTACAAGCACTCTAATTAAAATAAAAACTTACCTATGTGGGCATCTCTTCTTCTATCAGCATCGGTGTAGTCAATAAGGATGTGAATCCTTGGCATTATACCTCCCTTGTACTAGGTGTTACCTACAAGAGTAAAATAAGATAAAAATGTTAGTTAATATATATTTAAAATAATGACAATTTAAATGACAAGCATGTATACAATAAAAAAATATAAATAGTTAAGTGCAAAAAAAAATATCGTGCGACTATCATGGCTGGAAATGAAATACCGAGAGACTTGGCTCATGAACCTGTGTCATGCCTGTATGCACCCTAAAATGGTCGCCTAGACTATGGGCCCCATTTATCAATTTTATCAATTTATCAAATTTCCTGAATCAATGCTTTGGAGCATTTTCATTTCAAATCAATTTCCTTGATCAAATTGTAATTAATTCAATTATTTCAATATTTCCTAAGGTTTGATCATTTTTATTTAATTAAAAGATTTAATCTCCCTTTTAATTAAATAAAATTCATCTTATTTAATTAAATTAAATTCCTCCCATTTAATTAAATAAAATTCTTCTAATTTATTTAATTAAAAGAAACCCCCTCTTTTAATTAAATAAATAAAAACCCCCACTTAAATTCCTCTTTGTTGAAAAAGGAAATAAATTAAATAAAAGTAAATAAAGTTCCTTTTTCTACACATCTTCCTAAGTGGTGGGCTTTTTGCCTCTTAACCATCGCTCATTTCTTTTTGCCTCTTAATCTCAACCGTTCACTTTCCTATATAAGGAAATCTCTCCTCATTTTCATATAGAATTTTTAGGTATTGTTATGTTGCAGGTTTGGAGGGCAATTTTGGAGGAGAATTTGAGCACTCAAGCTTGGATATTGCAACTTCTCTATCTTCTTGTCTTCTTCTTCTTGCATCCATGGCTATTCATGTAGATTAGATTTATATTAGCTTAGAATCATGTTTACTTTCATAGATTAAATTTGCATATTTCCTTTCATAGAATAATCATGCATTGTTATCATATAGATTAATTTCCTTTCATGCATTGCAATCATATAGAATAGTTGTCATTTTCATGCATTGAATCTCTCATTTCATGGTGTACTTGCAAGGGCACAACTAGGTCAATTTGAGGGCCTCCATTACAAACCTTTGCACTCCATGACTAGAGAGCTATGAGTCGATATTTGAGGCCTCATTCTTGAGCAACCTTGAATGGAATGACTCATAGAAGTGTGACACGTTTTCATCACACAATGCCCTCCTTGGACATTGAACTCTATTAAATAGACCATGTAAATAAACATTAGTACACAAGAAAGTAATAAGTACATGGATAATCATTCTAATTTCTTTGAACTCTTAATTACCTTCCCCTTGTTAGTGTGTGTCATTGTACCTCTTTCGTACTGCACATCCCTCGCAGTAGGTGCAACTTGCAAGAGTAAAATAAGATGAAAATGTTAATTAATATATAATTTAATTATCACTATTTAACTGACAATCACGTATACTGATAAAAAAGTAAACAATTGAGTAAAAAAAATATACCTTAGAGTTTTCAAGGCCAAATGAAATGGCCAAGATCGTGACATTGTGGAATTTTTTGATCTCCACCTTTGATATCAATTGAAGATAAATAGACCATGTATATAAATATAAGTGTGTAGTCTTAATAAGTTATCTAATATAAATATTCATTGAAAATTAAATGCACTATGAAATTACAAGTTAAGTCTTACCACAATGTTCTCAATGATTGTTGTATGCACCTCCTCATCTCTCACATGAGAGGACTCTCCAGGGTGCACTCTAGTCCCTATCTTGACATCTAGTGCACCACCCATATCATGCACCTCTAACTCAGATGTGTCCATAGGTTCCATGACAAACCGTCTGAGGGGACCCAAGCATATCTTCTTGTACATAGTACAAGTATGGGGAGTACTAATATGTGGACTCGAGGAGGAAGTATCAACACCACCATATCCACTGCCAACATCATCGCCATGTGGTTTTTCCAGTGACATAGTCTGTGTAATCAAATGCCCGCTCAAAGAGTGAATGACCCTAACAGTCTGGAAGGCAACCTGTGCAATAATATCTGGATGTTGTACTATAGGGGAGGGAGCGATGAGAGGAGGGGGAATAAATGGGCCCTTTACTACTTGACATGACCATGGTCCATCCTAAGGCATGCCTCTGCCTATTCCCATGAATTCACTCATGCTCTAGTAGCTCACATCCCTATGAAGTAAAAACTCAATATATAGTTTTTTATGATGTAAAATAACACATCCATATTATTTTGGGGTGGTTTATCAAAAACCATCAACTAACGATCCCAGAATTTGTCTCACATTTTAGCATGTGTGCACCATCTCATGGACAACTTTGGTTTTTTAGGATCACATGGTTGTCCACTATAGGGATTCACAAATAGGGTAGATATTTGTTCTTTCCAAGGGCCTTTACCCCATCATAATCCAACCCACATTATACTAAGCAAGCATGGTTTCTCTCCATGGAAATGCAACATTATGCTATGTGGTGAGGGTTTCTATATTCCCTATAATTGGTTTACAGTGTATTAAACATTGGGGCTAATCTAGGGGTCCTATTATAAACATCTCTAATACCCCTCAATTGATTCAAAGTTTTGGCTATGAGCTCTTCTATAGGTTTATTTTTTACAGGTGGAGGGATTTGTGCCTGTGGGTTTGCGGGCTATGGGTTTTCAGGTTATGGATTTCCAAGCTTGGGATTATTAATATTATCTTCCATACCTGATTAAGTTGTAAATTTGTATAATTAACATGTAGTTTAGACAATACAAATAATTTCAAATTAAAAAAACCTAATTTAAGAAAAAAAAAACTTAGAAATGTAAATAACCGATAAAAAATGGATATAAATGTAATGTGAATCATACCTGGTGGTTGATCTAAACAAAAATCTTCTTCTTGATATTAGATATCAAGTAGGGTTTGGATATCAGATCTGTTTTCTTCAATAGCCATGGGTGAAAATTGGTAGGAATAGAAGACAAATATCTTAACAGTTAAATGTAGATATGATCAATGAAATAGAGAAATAAAACACACATAAATAAGGCACAAAGAATTTAACGTGGTTCACCCAATCTTGGACGTCCACCAAACAAAGAGTCCAATATTATTATCTAGCAATTTCAACCGATTACAACTAGTGATCCCTTGTAGCTCAATATCGCTCCAAATTGCTACAATACCTCTTTTCTCTAGCAAGCCATTACCCTAATACCATTTTGCAGACATCTAAAAATGTCCTTTTACATTAATTAAATTTTATTTAATTAGTGCCCTTTAATGGTATTATAATTAATTTTAAATAATTGATTATTAGTGTTACTTTCATCTATTTATTTAATTAAGTAAATCCATCTCCTAGGTATTTAAATTTAATTTAAATACTTATCCTTAATATATTAAATTGAATTCAATACATTTTCTCTCCATGGTCCCTTTTTAAATAATTTTTATTTATTTAATCCCTCACATGACTTATTCTTCTAAATCATGATTAAGTTAAATCTTATTTAATTTAATCTTAATCTAGACCTAGATCCTACCCTTCCCACATCACTCTCAACCAAATAAGGCTATTCACTAATTAATTAAGGTTAATTAGGCTATTTTTTGGATTCCTACACCTATTATTGCTAATTATTTTCTCACACATGTGTGGTCAAATTTTCAAAATCACCTTTTCAAGATTTCCTAAACTACCTAAACAAGGTTTCTTACAACCTTTATGACAACCTCTTACACTTTCCTAAAGTGTTCATTGGACCAATTCTATGACTTTTCTTACACATCTATGACAAGATCTCTTACATGTGTACTTCAAGTACACATTGACCCATCACATCCCAAGTTTCTCACACGTGTGAGCAACCTTGGACTCTTGCATGGCTTATGTCTCTTTCATGTGGCACCTATGTGGATGCCACATCACCCAAGACCTCCAAAATCCTATAAATAAGAGCCTTGCCAAGATAAATTCATCCCTCATTTTGCATACTAGAGTTATTATGCTATTTTGTTCTTAGAGCCTTCTTCATCTTGCATTGTAGTGATAGTAGTTTATTGAGAATTTAAGAGCATTCATTAGAGATTTATTGCTAAAATGTTTGGTAGTTATATACATTCATTCAATATGGTAGTTGCATCCATTTGTAGCTATTAGTTTGCATTTATTACTCAGTAGAATCTTGCATTAGTTTCATATCCACTCTTTGCATTTGCATTGAATGCTTGAGGATGGTTTTACATAACTAGTCCTTGAGTTTATTCAATCTTACTCCAATTAGTTTGCATTTAAGATCACCCATCCATTATCAATCAAGTGGGATTTAAATATTGTATTGGGAGAGAACACCCACAAAATATCTAAGAGAAAATTAAACAAGTCTTGGGTGCACTTGTTTCTGCTCATTAGAGGTTGTGGAAGAAGCTTTGTGTAGGAACTCATTTTTAGATATGTTAATATAACTTGTATGCTTTTTATCTCTAATGTTTGCATGTCTGAGCTTGTTCCACACAACTAGGTTTCAACCACTTACATTTTGGCACACGTAGTGGGACCCGCGTCCCTAAAAATTTTGAAATTTTGAAATTTTTTGTTGTTTTGCAGATCCAGTCACGCATCGTCGTCCCTAATTTACATAGAGGCATCTTTGACCCTATAACATTATCTACACATATTGGCATCTGCGCAGATTGGTGTTTGCGATACTAGATTGTTGTCTACGCTTTGAGAGAAAGGACATACATTTTTAATGTTTAAAGTGATTTTTTGTGATATTTGACATTTTTAGCTCTCGATTTTATGTAAGATAGTTAGTTTTGCAGGGTAAGATGCTGTCAAAATTCCAAAAAAATTGTAGTCACAATTGACTAACTCTTCTTTTTACACATCTTCATTTGTGCAGGTTGACCATCATTTGCGTTCCTCAAAATTTGTGTAATTACAGAACTTACACGTGGCAAGTATACTTTCCCAATTTTTCATCTTTTTTGGTTGACCGTCGTCTGGATAGTTTGACTGGCATCTGTGCAGATTGGTGTCTACGACATATCATTGTCGTCTGCGCACTGTCATTAGAAATTTTTTTTAGTTTTATGAAAGTGTTTGTGTTACTGATTTATCTGGTCTTTGCAACATCTTAGATCTGAAGAATGATTTAAAAAACTACTAACATCTTGTGTTGTAGGACGTGTAATGAAGACTTATACATTAAACTAATAATAGTTGGTCTCGCACGAAGATAGTAGAAGATATTCGGAAACATTCCAACTACTCACATAGTGCTTTTGTAGGTTGCCTAGGAGATACAAATAAACATTGTGTCTTCATTAAGTGGATTTCTTAGGCATCTTAATAAGGTTCACTTGTTGTGGTTTGTTAAGTGATAGGGGAGTATTCTCTTGTCTTTATAGGACAATCATAAACCTAGACTCATTTAATAATTCACTTAGAAAGGAACCTCGAGAATGAATGTGTGTCTTGCGTGTTTTGGAGAAGCAAATGGAATAGGAGAGTATGCTCTTTTCCCTTGAGGAAAACTAGAAATCTAGACCTCTACTTGTTATCCATTTTATTTTCATTCTCATCCTTTAGAGGGCCTACCATTGAGGGAAAAATATCGTGGGAATGACCCAAGTGGGAACAAGCTAAAACCAAGCTCTTCCACCCACTATAAATAATACCTCTTTGAGATTAAAGTCTCAGAGGGCAAGGGTATCTTGTGCTTGACATTAGTTGGGATCTCTAGGATCTAATAACATGTGCACTGCCGCATTGCCTTGTATGATTCACAAGATGTCTTTGAATGGATGCACTTACTAGACACCCTAGAGTAGAAGCCACCCAGTTCACCTCCAAAAGTCTCATTATCTTTGTGCAAGGAGAGGGAAGAATCTCTCCTGAAGAAAACACTAACCATATGTAACCTCTTGAGCACTTTAAAGTAGATAATACGACATTGAAGATCTCATTGTGCAGTCTCCCTTGACCGTATTCTGCATAGCTCTTGCAAACGAAAAAACATGGGCACCCCCTAGGGGGTGACAAGGCTATGTGAGCCGAAGGGATATCAAGTTGTGGGAAAAGTTTTTGAGGACTATTATGATTCTCTAGGGTAAGAATTGCTTAATTGTCTTTATTATGTTAAGCCACGTGAAAACTCAAGTGATTTAAAAAGATCACTAGAACATACACATCTCGAAGATACTTTATTGATACCAACTTCACTGTCACTACTATTCGGATCCTGCAAGGTTGCTTTGTCCCTTGCAGGACTATTCTCAGACATATGCTTATTTTACTTGTGTTTGAGGTAAACTTAGTGTAGTCACTGCCATTGAATGCTTGAAAACCAGTTTTTTCCACTGAACAGATTGACCTAGAATTAGACCAGACCACTTCAATCAATCAAATCCGTCTAAGATCTATATGAGCCTAAGCTGTCATCTCCGACCTGAGACTATCATCTCCATAGATTATCATCTAGGTTTGATACTTTTCATCTCCGCATAAAAATAGAGAGCAATTAGACCTTGTCAAAACATAAAAAAAAATATTTTCCTGAGGCCCTCAAAATCATTTGTTCTAGAACGTTCATTTTCTCAGTCAAAACAACATTTTCTCTCTAGGACATGACTGATTCAGGAAAGCATAAGAAAGTAAAACTTCTAGTTCCTTGTGTCTATAGAGAGAAGAATGCAACATGTAGTAAGTTCAAAGAAAGCCAACATATAATCAAATCAATTCAACAAGAAATCAAGGACATTGAGAAATTTGATGCCATCATTTTCAACAACAAGGTTTCCCATATCATGGCCAAAAATCATGTGAATCATGCCTTTGTTCATTTTGAGAGATATGACTAGTTGAGCCCCATCATTGACCTTTGATCCTCAAATCAAATCAAAACCAATCCTTCATCTCCTTATCTTTCACTGAAATCATTGCTTCTTCCACCTTGATCCTAGGAGTGAAAATCAATCATCTTTGGACTATAGTCAATACTATCAAATCAAATCAAATCCCATCTTTCATTCCTTTATCCATAGTAGATTGAAAGATTTTAATCAAAAGTGTCACATTGACCTTCACTTTTATCAAACACATCTAATTGAATTATTTCTTGTAGAACATTAGTCCATCTCAAGTAGTTAATTCCATTAGTCTTATCCTATTTTTCTTGGGATCATAAGTCTATCTCAAAGTAGAAGAAGATAGTATCCGTCCAAATCGATCCTTTGTGTTTGTATTCTCATAAGGTCTTGTTTCACCTAGGTTTTGTCTCAAAAACCTTTAAGTCCAATTTTCAATCAATCTCAATCACATCAAATCAAATCCAATCAACCCAATCCAATCATCAAATCCAATCAAATAAAATCAAATAAAGTCTAAATCTTTGCTCCTAGGTTCATCCTTCATCCACCATCAAATCTTCCGTACACCTCATTTCTAAGACTTCATCCTTCAAAGATCACCATTGTATGGTTATTACTCGATCACAAGCTAAAAACATGAGGCACACACAAACAAATACCAACCACGATGATGAGAATCCTTTTTCTCATCCGTTCTTTCATAGCAATGTAGCACATGTTGAAGAAATCACTAATGCCCCCAAAGAGAATGAATAGGTGGATCAGGATGAAACACCTACTCAGGTGAATTGTTTCCTTAGTGATCCATACAATATAGAGATGGTTGAGAAGACCATTAACCAAAAAAATTGGGAAATCTTCCTGAACCTTATCAAGAATGGTGTCATATTACTCACTAAATTTCATGAATCCCTCCTTGTCAACAATATCATCAAGGCTACAACCACTGCAAACACGACCACAACCTCAACCTCTAATGAAACATCATCACAAGATCGAGGAAAGACTACTTCTACCGGGCCTTCTACGTAGATTCCCAACTTCACAACTAACATTTCAATTGATGAACAACTTCAACAAATCCTTAGTGTTTTTCCCAACACAAATTTACATAACAACACTCATACCACGATGAACACATCCAATGTTGCAGACGCTAGTGTCTTGAATATAGGGAAAACATCCATCCCTTTAGTCACATATCAAGTCTCATCATCACAATTCACTTTTCCTTCATCCACCATGAAGACACCCACTCAACAAACGTCCCAAGCTTATCTTTATACACCTCCTCCTACAGCCAGGACGACATCAATAGGATTTTAGGCCTCACAATTAGGAGGTGGACAATACTTTGGACCGAAAATCACTCATAACAACGCTCCTGATTTAGCTCAACAAATCAATGAGCTAAATCAATGAATAGTTTGGCTGACCGTCGTCTGGATAGTTTGTATATATTCTTCTTAAAATAAACAAGAGAAAATTAACAAAACTAAACAATAGAAAATAAAGATTCACAAACATGACAACACAAATTTATAGTGGTTTATCATAAAGACTACGCCCATTCTCAAGCATGGCAATATTATTCAGCTATTTCTCAAATGTAATTCATGGATATATTGCATACAACACCAGTATGCCATTTTATAAGAAAATACATCATCAATATCTGCAATAGGAATAGCCAAAAGTCTTGGAGGAAAAACATAATAACTATTGGATTTCACATTCAATAATCTCCCACTTAAAACCCCACCATTACTCCTACAAACAAATAATCTCACATATGTTTTGCATTTACATTCATAACATCACTATGCAAGACTTCAACATTTGCAAATCTTATTCGAGAACATATAGGATGAATCTTCTGTAAGGATCGCAAATCCGACTCAATAAAACTTACAACAGTCTTAATATAAAAAAGCAATAAACTTCCTTATCCGACATGTTTTCTACTACCTTCTTTAAGTAAGTTAAGTTGGGACTTCTAATTTCACCTCTCTCTTCGCGCTAAGATTTAAACTGTTCCGATCGGCTGCGTTCGATCACAACCATATAAATAGACATATAGATAAATTTTAACATCCACAAGACTAAACATAACCATTGAACCATGAAGCTAAGTTAACATCTATGACGAGGCCACCCATTGAACCTACTCGACCTAGCCCAACTCAACCTAGGCCATTGTGCACTCGGGTAGCGTGTCAAGCTCAACAATATAAAGTGCTCTATTAGACGATTAACAACCCCATCTGCACTATTGTCATCTCCAATTAGCTTATTCTTTTCCATATCACAGTGTTTACAGTTCTCATACTGACACAACAGAGGCTCTGATTTTTCCCCAAGTAAAACCCACTCTATAACCTCATTTTCTGGAGGACAAATTCAAAACAGTGAGAAGAAATGGCGCGAAGGCGTTGCTTGGCGGGCAAGCCTGATTTACCAAAAGCGAATTCATGTAGGTGTGAGACCTCCTCTCCTCTAAAGGTTTCTTTGGGTTCAGAAAAGAGACAGCTGCATAGGCCTGACATAACTCCACTACAAAACCCACACTAAAACACTATCCATCCTTTGATATTTATCCTGAAAAAGAGAAATCTGTACAGGGGACATGTCTAGTGTCATAACTGTCATAAATGTATTGCATTTGGTTTGAAATCCTCAATCAAAGACTCCATTGGTAACAATACTCCAATTCCATAATCTCGAGAGAAGGCACATGATCTCAGCTGTAATGTATTATCCGAGCTTGAAACTTTGATATCCATAAAACTAAGTGGGTCTTGTGGGTATTGCTTGCATCTGCCTTGGAAGCTATATCTGCTCTTGGAAGCTATATCTGCTCTGTTTCCAAATGCGAAATAATGGATTTCGCATTGTAGAAGTGAAAACCACGAGGGTCATTAGGTGACCACAGTACGATTCTAGCCATCATTTTTTAGCATTAAAATAATATTCTTATTGTGATATTGCTATCGGATTCAATTGTGTAGTTTTTTGAGTCAAACTCATTGACCTATGGTTCATGAGTAGTGGTTCACAATGAATGAAACACCTAGATGATCTCTCATGAGAATGAAAGGAACACCTAGATGCAATGAGTGCTCTAAGTGTTCGATTCATTCTTAAATCACCTAGATGCAATGAGTAACACTCATTGCATCTAGGTGATTTAAGAATGAATGGAACACTTAGAGCACTACTCATTGCATCTAGGTGATTTAAGAATGAATGGAACACTTAGAGCACTACTCATTGCATCTAGGTGATTTAAGAATGAATGGAACACTAGAGCACTCATTGCATCTAGGTGATTTAATAATGATGGAACACTTAGCACTCATTGCATCTAGGAGCACTCATTGCATCTAGGTGATTTAAGAATGAATGGAACACTTAGCACTCATTGCATCTAGGAGCACTCAAGAATGAATGGAACACTTAGCACTCATTGCATCTAGGTGATTTAAGAATGACTGGAACACTTAGCACTCATTACCTAAATGCAATGCAATGAGAGCTAAGTATTCCATTTATTCTCTTGAGAGATAAGAGATGGATTCTTGTGAACCACTACTCATTAACTATGGGTCAATAAGTTTGACTCAAAAAACTACACAATTGAATTCTGATAGCAATATCACAATTTAACTTGATGTGGAAAATATCTCCTACTTATCAATATTCCCAATTCGTAAAGACATGCTCTTGAAAATATTTCAATTTTCTAGCATTAAAAAAACAATATTCCCATGCCTGCTTGTTTGAATGTGCCTCTGCCCTTGACTGGTCGAGCGTATCTGTTCTCTTCCATGCTATCATACGCCCATCTGAAATTTTCAAATGCTTCTTTCTCATTGTCGGCAGGGCAGGTCTTATAGCCAGAACAGAACCGATCGGCATTTTCTGGCAACGTAATTGCTTTCCCTATATTTTCCTTGGCTTCATCAAATGTCTCATCTTTTGCGACCTCTTCATTGCCCTGCGGGGACTGCTGTGAGCCCAAATAGGAGGAAACGGTGCTGCATTCATTCCATGAAGTTCTCCCAAAACATTTTGAGTTTTCTGCACAAGCAAATCAATTTCTTTCTACTTGGAATCTTCATAGTCTTCTTTGTTTTCTTTTTTTTTCCACCACATGTAGCGCCTCACACATGGGCGAATCTGAAACTGTACGGTGAACAACACCCACTGCTATTTTCAAGCAATTAGTAAGGTCACTTTCTTCACTTTCCATCCAGAAGATTCAAAACTAATTTTATAACCTTGGAGAATTCAATTGACTAGAAGAAATTAAACTTTGTCTGAGTTGGAGAACATATCTAACATCCTGCAACAATCAACTATTTCCATTTTTCCCTTTGCCAATAATATCATAAGAATTATTGTTACTAAGAAATTTTTAACCGAAATCATTGCTTTGTAGATTTTTAAAATACTGCTTGCATGAAGTGAACGAAATGATGCTCTGGAATCAAGTACCCAAACATTAGTTGGAATTTTTTCAGAGGTTAAAATAAGAATTTTGTCGTCTTGCTCTACTACATTGACTTCATTTTATTTTGGTCAATTTATTGTTTTCTTATAATTCCAACAATTCTTTTTGATGTGGCCTTATTTGCCACAATACCAACAAAAGTTTTCTTTACCTTTTGATTTTGATCTTCCTTGTGATTTTCCATGACCACTTGGACTCTTCTCTCTTTCTCCTGTTCTTCCTTTTTATTCTACGTTCAACGCATGACCCGATCTTGGAGTCTTACCGGTGCTCTTCCTTCACATTTCCTTGTTTAGGATTAGACCAAAAACATCATCAGATTTCCAAGTATTTAAACCAAAAACGTAATTATTAGCCGTCATAACCAAGCTATTCCAACTTTTTGACAAGAGCCCAAACCTCTTCATCAAAATAAAAATTAACTGAAGCTAACTCATTGGTAATTATATTAAATTCATTTAAATGACTCAACCAAACTACTTTCAACCATTTTCATATTAAACAACCGCTTCAATAGAGATACCTTATTTGATGCTGAGGGCTTATCATACAGCTTACCCAACATGCTCATCAAATTAGCAATTGTGGTTGCCTTACATATGTTAAACTCTTAAGAAGAGGATAAGTACAACCAAATGGTTCCCAATGCTTTTGTATTTAATATATCTCATTCTTCATTTGTCATGGTCGAAGGTTTCTTCTCTTTACCATGTAATGGCTGCCACAAATCTTTCTGATACAAATAGTCTTCCATTTGCATCTTCCATAACTGATAGTTACGACTGTTGATCTTTTTTATTTTTCCTTCATCAATCGACATTGCTCCCACGCAAACTCGAATCTCTCTTGCTGAACACAGCCAACTCTGATACCAATTGTTAAAATAAACAAGAACAGATTAATGATATTAAACAACAAACAATAGAGATTTACAAACACAACACAAATTTATAGTGATTCACCATAAAGGTTACGTCCACTCTCAAGCAGAGCAATATTATTCAATAATTGTTTCTCAAATACAAATTTATAGATATATTGCATACAACAGTGATATATCATTTTATAAGCAAATACATCAGCAATATTCATATGAAGAGCCAAGACTTTGAGATAAAACATAATGACTGTTGAATTTCAAAATTCAACAATTCCACCACTTCTTTTGTTTGGTTGGTTGTACAAACATTCTTTATCATAAGTATAATCAGTGCATCATACATTCTCTTCATGCTTCTGATTTTTCATCATAAATTATGCCTGTTCAATATTGGACTTGCAGAAATGAATGCAAATTATTTGTCTTTGCTGATTCACAGGAGAAGATATGACCGATTATAGGCAGGATAGTATCTTCCACCATCTTCATGGTGTAGATCAAGCACAAAATCATTGACCTCTTCTTAATTTTGATTCGTCCGAAACCAACATTTCTCCCATCCTAAAAAATGACATAATCTTGCTGGCAAGATCTCCTTTATGTTGATGTATCAAAATTCTAATTTACCAAATATAATTTTTGAGGGAATTTATGCCATTTAGACTCATAATTAATCCTGAAACTCGATGATCATGAAGGCTTGGTTTGATGTCATATGGTGTTTAAAATGCATAGAAAAGTTTGAAATGGTTTGTGTTGAAAACATGGGCAACATATATTTAACTATTATGAATCTTGCCCATCTTCCCTTTTTTAATTTTTATAATCTTGAATATTTTATTATTATTTTCTCATATCTTAAGATCAGTGCCTATTATGGGCATTAGAGTCAAACACAAAACAATGCAAAAGATTCTTCACAACACCTCAATTTCTTAATCAAGGGGCATAACTGCATCACTACAATACAACATTACCCCCAATGACAAATACATTCTGCAGTTCTTCTTTAAGATCCAAAGACAGACACACATTCCCCCATATCCCTTTTGAAACACTTTAATTCATTCCTCAATGACAGTAGCAACTGAAATATGCAAATCAAAGACACTGAAAAGACGAACAAATTAAGTCCTCAACCTATTTGTTTGAAAGAAATGCACATGCATCCATGGAAACAATAACACAAAATATGCACAATTTCATTCAACCTGAAAAGAACAACATTATTCAGAATTCAATTGCAATGTGAGATATTCTCATTGAAACCCAAATAGAACCGTTCTCGTACAAAAGCTTGTTTCTCATAATGTGAGTGGCTTACATTCAAAGTCTCAAGGTGGAACCCCTAAACTGATTAACAAGTTTGGTTTTATAAGAAATTACAAACAAGATAGATTCAGGTTAAAAAATGGAAACTTTTCATCTTGGGCCTAATTTGATGCACCTGAATTTGTAACTCATTTAATTGATTTATTTAGCAATAAGTTGCCAAACTTAACTTCCCATGAAATGAGTTCTCATGAAATTTCCCTCTTTGTTGGAAATTGCAATCTTTGTTATTTCAATTTACTGAAAATTGATTTCTAGGAATACAGAAATACAAAATTTATCTACGCCAACTTCCTTCTTTCCATTTGCAACTATTTTCACATCGACATTAATATTTCAATTTGAACCTGCAAAACAAAACACTTTAATTAGAAAAGCATTGCTGCACTTTCTTCTGTTACCTCTGAATTTGACAATTGTTTATTTAGTTTCCAATGCCCAATGTTGTATGATGCCTTAACACATAAATTGACTCTCTACACCATGGATTTGCATCTGAACTGTCACCAGTGAAAGCACATCTACGAACCGTCTGACAAGTGATTATATGGACACTGATACCCTTCACACAAAAACTATATTGATCCATGTCACTGATATAAAACTGCAACTCACAAACAGGAAAGAACTGAAAAATCTCATCTATCCCACTTATCAGAAATATGCCAAAACCTTTTGAATCCCATCAAATCATTAAACTCATCTTCTGGCTCACTCTCTAGACAGATTTGAAGAAATCAAATGACATCCCAAATTCAGAGTGTAAATCACAACAATCTTAAATATCTAAAATAGGGTCTAGATCAGAAAATTTAAAATTTTCATTTACAACCAATAAACCTGGAACTTCCTCCTACAAGAAATCATTATCAATATTGAACTTAAAACGTTCATACACAGACATTATCTCCATTTTCTCCAATTGCTCACTTGGTATTTCAGATTTGTACTTAATTTCATCCTTTTTATTAGTTACAATATGCTCACCCTCCTCATCAAACAAAAAATTCTAACACTTGTAACTTGCAAAATGAGGGGGCCCAAATTTTGGATCCTGTTTATCTCTATCAATACATTGATTATCCATCATCACACTATGCAAATGATTTTTTGAAAGAAAAGAATCATGTTCAGTTTCACCACAAACTTCACCGTATGGAAGGCTCACATACAAATCTGATTTTTCCACAGTGGTAATTTTATCTGAAATTGCACTATCTGGAAAATCTCCAAACTCCTCATAATTCACTTGCTTATCAGAGATAATATCAAACTCAAAAATATCATTTTTAACCTCATCATTCATAGGGTGACCGTAATTAGATGGTAAATTCACATTGGATTTAAACAATAAATCTGATTCACACCCTTTTGCATACCTTTGATATTTGTTCACTACTAAGTGAACATTCTTCTTCATCCACTTGCTCAAAAATACATTCTTCATCTTGATCAGAGGAAAGAAAATCATCCAATTGAATACCCAAAAATATATCTTCATCTACTTGCACATTCTTAGTTGATATAAGCGTTCCCGAGGAAATTTCATCTCAATTTTATCCTTTTCAACATCTGCAAAATGTTCATAATCAGCATCAAATATAAATTTGTCAAATTAAGAAATTTCAATTCCTAAGCCTTGTGTTCATCCATCTCTATCATTAATAACTCCATCATTAGGTTGTATTTGTTTGAAGTTTCCAATGGCAATCTCTATCTGAAGCACTTCTAATGCAGGCTCAAATAAATCTTAGTGCACTTCATCATTAAAATTTCAATACAGTCCACTGCTGCATCAGAACAAAAATCTGAAATTTTCTTATTTTTTAAACTTCTATTTTATGATATTTCTATAACTTTTAGGTTATGGGTCCTTTTCCCACACTTTCCCCACCTTATCTTATCAAATAATATGCTTCCTAGCAATACTATATAACCACCTTGATGTAACCAAATCATCCACATTCAAATCCAATCTTTTTTGATGTAATAGTCTAACCAATTATATTAACTTAAAAAGATAAGTACATATGAATCAAAAAATATTTAGTATGTGAGGAATTAAACTCACTCCCCGAGAGTCATATGGGCATAGCCCAGAACGTAGCAACCAAAATAACATATGGGCATTGCCTAGAAATATAAGGCAAATAAAAACATGGGCATAACCTAGAAACAACACACTCCTAAGCAGTCAAAGCAGTAGTAGAAGGTGGAGGAGGATATGGTTCATCCTTTTTTCCCCAAACCTTTGTATGATCCGGCTCAAGGTCTGGAAGTGTCCAACCATCTGCATTGTCATCCTCGTTATATTTTTCCTCTCTACGCAGAGAGATTGTTAGACCTAGTCTGGGAAAACATTTGGATGAGGAAGGTCATCCTGAATTTGCACCTGAGTTGGGCCATTCTAAAGGTGCAGGAGGAAAACCACTCGTAGGAGGCCATCCAGACAGGGACCCATGGTGAGGAGGGGTGCCAAGTTGTCTGTGAGGTGAAATTCAGCGGCTAGGTGAGTGACACTGGGGAACTTGTGAGTGAGGTGTGTCTGAATGCTGATGAGAAAAATTGCAAC
Organism: Thuja plicata; assembly: GCA_018584345.1. Classification (NCBI taxonomy): domain Eukaryota; kingdom Viridiplantae; phylum Streptophyta; class Pinopsida; order Cupressales; family Cupressaceae; genus Thuja; species Thuja plicata. The sequence goes on along the minus strand of MU223362.1, from coordinate 2,556,768 downwards.
CACAACGACGTACACGGGTAGGAGAACGACCACCTATAACAAAAGCATTTGGTAGTACTCTGGAAACCGTGCAAGGGGCATTGTCCCAATGGTGTAAAATCTCCTACAAGTGCCTGACCTCAAGAGCCACCTTATCATCTTGTACTTGTATCTGTAACATCACATTATTGCATATACATGCTTTAGCAAAAACAAAAAACATTAATATCAATTGCGGCATGTGAGAAAACTGCCACATTTTTGTCCTTCCAAATGGAAAATAGAATTTCCATTTTGAAAGTATGTTATAGTTGAAGAAATGGGGAAGGAAACCTAGGGTTATCACCCAAGACAACCAATGCCAGGAAACAAATTCTGGGCGAAATGGACAAAAAAAAAGGATCCAAACCACATAATTTTGAGCCCTTCTACAAAACCAAAAAATGTGAAGGAAGGACTTTGATTATCCACAAAAAGGGCAACGGGGATCTGGAATGCCTAAATGGTCAAGGCGAGAGCCTAGAGGTAAGCCTTGGAAAATAATACACTAGGCAAAGTGGGCTATTTTGGGTTCTGTGAAAGCAGACCAAATAGTTGCAAACCACAACCTCCAAATAGAATATGAGGACTGTAAATGTCATCATTGGTTGAGGACTTTGACCATTGGCGGATGAGGAGAAAGCCACTGATAACCTTGTCGACGTTGATATTTCAAAAAACTTGTCTAAGGATACCATCGCCAATCCTTCCACCAGGGTTTGAGGTTTGAAATGCCAATCTTATGGATAAATTCCAGTGGCAGAGCTGAAAGAAGTAGGTCAAAAATCTGACGATCTTGGCGAGTCGGACAAACCTGGACTTGCAATCCTCCCAAGTGCGAAGAGACATAGTAGCCCTAGAAAGAAGATCTCGAGGGGTGCTTATGCCACACTTATGAAAGCAAAGAGAATGAATACTCGAGAGACGGACCAATGGAAGGGCTTGAACTTGGAGTAAAGGGGACCACCAGAGATTGTGTTGGTTAAAAGAAAGTCCATCTCAAAATCCGGCTCCATCCCAGCGAAGCCATGGTTTGTCTGATTGTCATGCTCTCCACATGTTTTTAGCAACAAATAAACCTTGGATTTGCACTGGTTCTCGCATGAACAACAAAGTTTGAAAACCAATACCTTTCCAAGCTGGGATCAATCTTTGAGAGAACTGCTAATGCAGGAGCATCCTTGGTTCGTTGGCATTCTTACATCATCCATAAATATTTCCTTTCAGTTTTGTTCCTGTTTTCCTATTTCTGTGTTTTTAGTGGCGTTCCTTGGTTTTGGATCATTTGTTGTTGCAAACCTCAAGGTATGTTCTCGATATCATGTTTTGCTTATGTCTGGGTTCACACCTCAATAGGATAGTTCACTAAGGAGATATTTTGGATTCATGCTCAGTTCTGCCTGTTCTTCAAGTTCTAACAGTCAGTTGGAGTTTTCCGATCTCGCAAAGTAATTTCCCGATCGACGAAGCTTTGTGGCTCATATCACGATGTTCCTAGATCGTTGGCCGACATCTCTCTTAGATTGTGCGCCATTTTAATATCTTGGTATCAAGATCCTTATGATTTGGGTCCTGATCTATATTTTGTATTACATTTCCTTTGTCTTGAAAAATGTAATTGATCTGGCCAACATATGAGTTGCAAAGCCTCTATATATTGAGGCATTTGATCTTAGTTGGGTAGCAGTGTAGAGAAGGGAGTAGGATAACATTTGGAAGGTTAACACTAGGGTTTAGTTCAGGATTTTTGTTGTAATTAGGCATGTATGCCAAAAGTATGTACACTACATGTTGCAGGCCAATATGATGTAAACATTTGATTATGTGACAATGTGAATCTGAGATTTTGCATGTTTCCAGTACATTGTTGAGTTCTTATTGATCTTGTGTTGTTGAATTTCGTTGTTTTGACTCATGCTGCATGGTTTGGACCATCTCCATTAGGGAAACTTCTGTCATGACTACCTTAGGTGGTATTAGAGAAAGATCGTTCTTGTGATTGCAGATCTATGTTCCTAATCTTGCAAATACCTTGATGTGTTGATTGTGGGGTGGTAGAGTGTAGATCTGACTCACACTAACAGAGGACTTGTGCAAGGTGGTTAGGAAGAGATCTATTGTTGGTTAAGAACTTTGTATGATTTGTTGGGGTATCCCATTGGTGAACCGATCTCCAAAAGGAGGCAGACTGCAAGTGTGTTCAATGGATCGTTGAGTGAGAGGCAATTGAAACCTTGTAGCCAGATCGCCGAGCTGAGGCAGTTGCACCTGAATATTGGGAGAGATTCCGCTAAGAAGAATAAATCCTAGAAGGTTAGAACAAATGATGGAGGAATTCTAAAATGAGATGAGGAATGAGATCCAAAATGCATTGACTAGATTGCGAAGGAATCCTGAGATTGAGGAGGAATATGAGGAAGTTGCTAAAGATCTTGAGACTATAGATACTGAGATCCCTATAGATGAAGAAAGATTGTTGAGAGCTACGACACAAGTAAAAGTCATAGAATAAAGGTTTCTATTTTTTATGGCTCATTGCATCTTGAGGATTTGATAGATTGGATTGGTGAGTTGGAAGATTACTTTGAGCTTGAGGATATCAGTGATCAACAGAGGGTTAGGTTAGCATAGACTAAATTTAAGGGTCATGTTGCCTTATGGTGGAAAGAGTTGCAGAAGGGTGAGAGGAAAATGGTGAATTGAAGATCACTAGATGGAGGGTAATGGTTGCTAGATTGAAAGATAATTTCATTCTTGAGGACTATGAATTGAAATTGTTCAAGAAATTGAAGAACTTGAAGTAGAAGGACATGAGTGTAAAGGATTACACCGAATAGTTTTACAAGATGACAATCAAATCTGGACATCGAAAGATATCTAAGGAGAAGGTGGCTAGATATATTAATGGCTTGAGGTTCAATATTTAGGATGAGCTAAGTATGTTGCAGATTTCTACAGTGGAGGATGATTATCAGTATGCATTGAAGGCAGAAGATAAGTTAAGAAGGAGACAAAGTAATCCTAGAGGAAAGGAGAAGCAAGTGAATAACCATGGAAACGAGAAGCAGACCATTGAAGAGGAACCTGATTAGAGGATACAAAGGAGGGGAAGTGGTAACACGGATTTCAAAGGTACTTGTTTAAAATGTGGTGGCATAGGACATAAAGATTTTCAATGTTTCGAGGGATCTAGGAAAATCCTGGGCAAACAAAATCTTACAGCACATGAGGAGAAAATTACTAATGCACTTGTGGAGAATATGACAGAACTAAAGATGGGAGAATCTCTTATTCTTAGGATAATCATGTTGAGTAAGAAGGAAGTTGAACCTATACAAAGGAGGAATTTTTTTAGGACTGTATGTAAATTAGGAGGTAAATGTTGTAAGGTTATTGTGGATAGTGGTAGTATTGATAATTTTGTATCAGAAGAGATGGTACAAAAGCTTGGCTTGAAAAAGCTTAAAAATCCTTGTCCTTATGGGATAAGTTGGTTTCAAGATCATCACTTAGTAGAGGTGAAAGAATAATTTTTGGTGAACTTCAACATTGGGCCTTACAGAGAAGAGGTATTGTGTGATGTGGTATCTATGAGTGCTTGTCATGTTCTATTGGGAAAACTTTGGCAATATGATATGGAAGCTATCCATGATTTCAGATGTAACTTGGTCATAATAAAGAAGGATGGGAAGAGGTTTACTTTGGTTCCCTTGAAGGAGAAAGAGAGGATAAGTGTAAGGAATCTAAGCATTGTGAAGAGTTACTATTTGGAGAAGCAAAATACAAAGGTTGATATGGATTTGAAGAATGATCTTGGAAGCAGATGTGAGAACCGGTTGGTATCCAGGGATAACTTTAAGAAACCCCCTCCTAGGAAAAAGTGTAAAATCTTGGCGAATCATACATTAATTTAGATGAAAAAATTTCTTGATGATGGCAAATTTTTTTTTCCAAATTAGGAAAATAATATAAAGGTGAAGACAAATTTTTCCCTGCCGAATGAAAATTCCATAAAATCCTGGCAAATAATACATTAATGTGGGGGAAAATATATATATTATATGAGGCAAATGATTTTCTTTTGAATTAAAAAATTAAAAAATATGAGGCAAATGATTTTTTTTTGAAGGGAAAAAAAATAAATGTATTGGCAAATTTTATCAATCTTTTGAAAATTTATTTATTTTATTGGCTAATTTTTCGTTAATTATAGGAAAAATAAATATTTTATTGGAGATTTTTAAAGGACGAGACTCGTCATGTGGGCCAATGCCAAATGGCAATTTATTAGAGATGTAACATTGTAATTAATGTAATATCATGTCAAGCGAATATCGCCTTTATTTGTTGCGAATATAACTGATCACACATGGACACATAACCTAATTAGTAATATCCATTATTTTCTATTGTTAAATATATTATTTGAGACCATTTGATGATCCTAGATCAAGGGCTGAAATTTAATTTCGGGCCAAATTTTTTGAAGGAATCAGAGTTTTGTAGGAAGTCACCGGAATGATGACACGTATCAAGCCTTAAAACCTGCACCGTAACCATGATCGTTGATTACTACTAGTTATTTGTTTACGTGGATGGTGGATAGTGCAACTGCAACTTGTAACTCGTAACTCGATAAGAAATAAATGTCTTGTCAGTGGCATTCTTTAACTGCCATCTTTAACTGTGATAGTACGCATGCATTTATGAGAAAGATTTACATGTAGATATGAAAGATTAAGGACAATGGATTTAAATCTCTCACACGCATAATGTATTTATGGGAAAGATTTACTTTAAAGATTAAGGGCAATGTATTAAATACAATTAAAGAAAGAATAATTAATTGCTAAGTATCCGTGATCACTATCAATCAAGGGGTCAGGGCTATTTATAGACAATCTAACTTCTTTCTTCTTCATTTTTCTTTTGGTAGATTAAGTGTCAGAGTTTCTAGTGGTTGAAATTCTGCCTCTGGTTTTTAGGTTTAGGTTTTTAGGTCTTTAGGCTATCGAGAATTAAAGATGGACACACCAATCCGTTTGAGATGCACATCCCCAGATGACTAGAGGTCCTTTTTGGGCAATGTCTCAAAAATAATCCTCACTTCCGTTTGTAGGGAGGTTGGTGGCGACGCTTTTATAAATTCTGTTGTGTTGATGTTATTGGGTCGAGAGTTCCTTGAGAATGTTGACAGATACCACATCTACACGAACATTACGTCCCAATTTTTGTGTCTCTCCTCGACCTCGGAGGACAAAAGGTGGATATGCTGATGCTGCTGAAGAAGGTTTTTAAAGATAAATTCCTGGAGGATGTTGTCGATGTTGCTGTTTTTGTGGAATTAGGGGTGGGGATCCCTTGGCCAAGAGATATACCCAAGCTGGTGGAGCTGGGAAGAAATGTGGCCAGACAACCCTTTTTGTTGAACCTCAATGAAGAGCAATTAACGTGACACAGGAAATGAGCGCAACTTGGGAGGGATTTTATACTGAAATGGTTTTTCCTTGATGAATTCGACGAACCAGACTACACATGGCTTGAAGAATTCTCAGAGATTATCCTCTGGAAAATTTTACTCAGATGAAAGGGAAGATGAAGATCCCTAGTTTACCCATTCCCATTACCCTGGTCTTTTGACAATGGGCATGCAAAGTTTCATTTTTTTTTTTACTGATAAGAAGTTGCCTAGTAGGTTTCTATTTTTACTCTACAATGTAATTTTATGAAAGAAAATAATAAAAATTTTCCAAGTTCATTTCAATTTTCTTTTTATGGGTACAAAAAATGATTCTTAGACTTCTTTGTGATTACAATATTTTAATTAGTTGCTTTATCTGTGTATTAGACATTTAAATATGCTTAAGCGATGGATTAGTACTTCCATTTTTAAATCTAAAGACTGAGATTCTAAATTTTTAAAACGATTAAGTTTCTTTATCAGTCCAGAGACAAAGCAAGTTTCTATTTTTAACATTTAAAAGAGTTTTATTATTGTTTTATATGCCAAATTTGCCAATGTTTCATATCGATGTGTGATAATGTAATTATAATTATAATATATATAGAAATAATTGAATTCAATTTAATGTTAAAGTCTGAGTTAAACATTACTCAAAGTATAATTAATTGTTAAATATTTAATTCAATTAGAGATGTAACATTTTAAAAGACAGTGATTGTCAACCATTGGATGAGCACAAATCGACGATGTATAATAAATTTCGGGCTGAAAGGGAAAAGAGACCCTATTTTTTGCAAACCTACTCCGGAAACAACGCATGTGTCATGAATTAACCCTCAACTAAGTATAATTAAAATCTAAATTGGACTACACTATAAAACTAAACATTTATTAAATGTAATAACTAATAAGTTGAAGTTGTAATTTAAAATAATTAAGTGACACATGTCCTAGTGACATCAGATGACAAGCCAAAAGTTATGGGACCCGCGACAGTGCGACACATGATAGTGACTGCCAGCGACCGTTGGATGAGCACATATCAACGACGAGCAGTGTATTTTGGGTCAAAAGGGAAAATAAACCCTATTTTTACAAACCTATTCCAGAATAATGAACTCAAAATCAGAAAGTCACAGAATAAGTATCACTTACCTTTGCCTCAAATTAAATTGCAACAATGCAGTCGCAACTTGCCAATGCAGTATGCAGTTGCACTCAATAGTCTGAAACTTCGCTATCGATCAAATTAAGATATCATAATGTTTTTATACTAATCCTTATTTGGCGAATTCAGTGGGAGGTATTAGGTATACAAATATTTGGCGAAGCCTGCATAATTATAACATGTCTTTTGTTATTTCCGAGGCGATTATGGGTCGTCTGACACCTTCGTATGATTAATAAAGTTGGTGAAACTGCATCGGTTTGAGACATGCATCTGCAAAATGCCAGGCGAATTTGGGGCCGCCTATAAATATATATGTATAAAACTATTGGCGAATATAGGTCGTCGATTAGGGGTCGCTTAGAAATTATAGGTGAATTTTTTAAATTTACCGAGACCAAAAATTATATTCCATTGGCGATAATGTGTAAGAAATGGAGAAAATTAAATAAACTGATGGGCGATGGGCCCGGGCATTGGACTCAATATTAATAAATGTCGGGTGATAGGGTCAATCCAATATATGAAAAATATTCGCCAGTTCCAGGGTTGCTAACATGCGGCATTCTCCAAATGGTGAATAATCACCACTAAAGTTTTCGCTGTTGGTATTAGATAACAAGAAGGGTAAAGTGAAGAAACATAAGACTTTGGTTGTTGATAAGATGAAGTCTTATAGTGGAGGTAAATCAGGTGTGTGAAAGAGAAGAGGAGGTGATATAATTTCTTTACTACCTGATGATGATGTGAGGCATGATAAAGTAAGTATAAAGCCGAGTGAGCTGATGAATCTGACAGAAGAAAGATAAGAAGTGCAGATAAAGAAAGTTGTAGATAAAGAGGATATTTGGATTAATAATGAGCATGGGATTTATGTCCTAAATCTTATAAGAAGTTCATAAGTTCCTCTTATGGAACATCTTCTTCTCTGATGTAGGAAAATGCTAGGATTCTTGGCAATCCTCTATCAAACAAAAATATGTTTGTTTTTGGAGTTTGGTAGCTTAGAGGAGTCCTCGGTTAAGTACTTGGTTGCTCAGTTTCTTATTGATCAGTGGTTGGTCAACTCGCTGACTAAGCTTGGTGGTTTTCTTAGTACTTGGTCAATACTGGTGACTAGATTACTATTGGTGACTCTGTGCTTTGTGCTTTCTGCTCAATTGTTTCTCCGAGTAGGTTCAATTGGCTCAGTTTTGCATTGTCGACTAGTCTCTATTGCTCGGTGGTCTTCTCACCGACTAGGTTTTGGTTTGTTAAATCTTGAAGCTAACTTTGTGTATTTAATTTGGATCACAACTTTTAATTTGGATCTCTCTTTGGGGATTGTGTGGACCTAAATCTGGGTCGTTGGCTTCTCCAATGTAATATTTTGTGGATCTTAGGCTGACCTGTTGGTTGCCTCTTATATTTAAATTGTATTATGTTCTTAGCTTAGGGCATCAGATTTGAGTTGGGATCTGAGTGTTAGATCTGAGAAGTGGTGTAAGGAGTTATATGTTTTGGCAGAAAGGAAATGGCCTGATGCTTACAGAATATCTGTGGTAGATCTTGAATTATTCTTTGTGATTGGCCGTAACTCGAAAGGCCTTAAAGCCCAACATGTGGGATGTAATTGATTATATGTGATAATATAAAGTTGAATGTGGATTATATTTCTATGTTATTGGTTTTTTCTGTTGTTATGGCTGTTGGATGCAAGTTTGGACAGTCCATTCTTGGACCCTCTGATCTTGACTGCATCAGATGGTATCAGAGCTAAGTTTCAATCACTAGAGAAGGAGCTAGGTTTTCAATCATAGGATATTGGTGGATCGAAGATGCCTCCCAAAAAATCCACGAGATCATAGAGGAAGAGCCTAAGGTAGAGTTCAATCTTGATGATTTCTGATCTTTACAGAAGCAAGTGCAAGATCTGCAAGAGGAGTTGCAAAGAAAGAATGCATCTAAAGAACACCGAGAAAATGGTGAAGAATCTAAAGAAGAAGATCATTTTGAAGATGCTATAGAAGATGTCAGAGATCTAGAGGAGGCTATATTTATGAGAGATTTATCTAAAATTGGGAAAAAACCTAAGATTGAAGTTTCTACATTTGTTGAAAGCCTTAGGCCATAAGAGTTGATCGATTAGAATAATGAGATGGACGAATAATTTGAGTATGAAGAAGTAGAAGATCCTGATAGAGTTCGGTTTGCAAAGACAAAGCTAAAAGGTCATGCAAACATGTGGTGGAGAGAAGTTCAATTGGAAAGAAGTTGAAGAGGTAAAGACAAGATCATCAGATGGAACCGAATGGTTGAAAAACTGAAGAAGAAATTCATTCCGGTGGATTATGAATTGGAGATGTTTAAGAAGATGGAAGGTTTGAGGTAGGAAAAAAAATCAGTGCAAGAGTATACAGAGGACTTATATAGAATCCTAATTAGGATTGGTCATTCAGAAGCTGATAAAGAGAAGGTTTCTAGGTATATCTATGGCTTGAGACCTAGTATTCAAGAAGAGTTACTATTCGGATGAAAATAATAGGAGATGCTTATCATATGGCATTGAAGATTGAAGAGAAGCTAAACAAGAAGTTTGAAAGCAGAAAAAATAATAGAATTCGAGGTGGTAAGACTGATGAAACAACTACTAAGAGTAAGGTGGTGGAGAATCCTAAGAAGAGCTAGGTAGGATCTAGCAGTAGTCAAACCACTAAGGATTACAATCGTGGGTATGGAAGAAGAGGAAGAAGTGATTTCATCGGTACTCATTTTTAGTGTGGTGAAAAGGGGCATAGATCTTTTTCATGTCCTCAAAATAATTTCACCTTGACTACTGAGGAGAGTCCAATAATGCTACAGAAGAAGGTGAAGTTATGATTACTAGGAGGTTAGCTGCATGTATTAATGAACCAGTGCAAAGAAGGAATTTCTTCAGAACCAGATGTAAGTGCAGGGATAAGATATGTAATGTCATAATTGATGGTGGTAGTTCTGAGAACTTTTTTTCAGAAGAGATGGTTAGTAAGTTGGATTTGGAAAGGAGGAAACATCCTAATCCTTATCAAATTAGTTGGATACAAGATGTGTCTATGGTTAGGATTGAGGAGCAATGCCTTGTTAATTTTAAGATTGGATCTTATTATGATGAGATATTATGTGATGTGATGCTTATGGATTCTTGTCACCTATTTCTTGGTAGACCTTAGAAATATGATAGACATATAATTGTTTATGGTCATGCAAATACTTATGTGGTTAGGAAGGGAGGTTTCGAGTATAAATTGGTAACTTTGCAGGAAGTAGGAGTTAAGAGATGTGGGGTCATTAGCTGTTGTCCGAATGGCATTGACAGAGTTGATGAACCTATTCCTTTAGGTGAAAGGAAGGAGAATTGGGAGGGAAAAGTTAAAGAGAATGACATCTGTGAGGAACTTGTAGAGATTAAGAGACAAATGACATTTATGACTAAGGTGGTGCAACAAATGTTGACACTAGTGACACATGTAACCACCTGAATTTGGTCTGTCGCAACTATGGACCCTATTTGCCCTAAATGTGATCATACCCTCGATTTATGTCCAAACGACCCCGTTACTGCTTGGCATAATTCTTTTAATCAATTTAATATCCTAGGTGATTTTTATCACTGATTTATATTATCTATTATAGCCATACAATTCAAATCAATTTCGACCAATCAAATCAAACCAAAATCAAACATGGCTATAATATTTAATTATAAAGGAATTAAATAATCCCTAAATCAAGTACTCACTTGCAATCAACCCTTTCCCCTAGCCTATTTAATTTAATTAAAATGGCTATAGTCCTCTAATTATTAAAAAAAGCAATTATGTTGTTTAAATAATTAAATCCTATATTTCTAAATGAATTAAATAAGTTTATTTCATTTATTAATATTCCCTTAAACCCTAACCTAGCCCATCTCAACCACTTCTACCCTGGGTTCTAACCCTTCTCACCCCATTCACCCATGCTAATCTAATCCTAATCCTAAATTCTTCTCTAACCCACCTCCTAATGTTGTCACATTC